>BPLQ01015004.1:0-459898 GCA_021605075.1 Caerostris darwini
AACCGTTAATATTTTGCTTTTTAAGCAAAACAATGATAAAGCCTCCCTAGACAACTAAGACACCTACAATATATCTCACAATTCTCTACTAACCTATACCATATCAGTGGTCGAAACAATGTGGTAACAGACAGACTGTCTAGAATTGAGGACATCGATTCACCTATTGTCGATTATGACTGGATAGCTGATGCACAAATTAATGATGATGAACTGCAACAATTGAAATTACATTCCAAATCATTACATTTCAAGGAACACCAATTGCCATTAGGAAAGCTCTTGTATTGTGATACCTCTACTTCCAGTATCAGACCATTCATACCAAAAAATTTTCGCATCACAATATTTAATACACTTCACAGTTTAGCTCATTCTGGAATTCGAACTACTGTAAAAGAAATAACTAAAAGAGTCATTTGGCCAAATATGAAAAAAGATGTTAAACAGTGGACTCAAACTTGCATCAACTGTCAGAAAAATAAAATAACTAAACATACAAAATCCGAATATTCACAATTTCCAGCACCAGATGAGAGATTTAGTATCGTTCATATAGATTTAATTGGACCTTATTCACCTTCCAATGGATACACATACTGCTTGACGTGTATTGATCGGTTTACCTCTTGGATGAAAGTGGTACCGTTATCAAATATCACTGCAGAAAGTATAGCAAAAGCTTTTTATGAGCATTGGATTACCCGATTTGGTGTACCTACTTGTATTATTACTGACAGAGGCACTCAATTTATTTCAGAACTATTTCGAAGTTTAGCTGCGCTATGTGGTGTTAAAGTAAACCATACGTCTTCTTACCATCCTCAGAGTAATGGAAAAGTTGAACGTCTTCACCGTACCTTGAAAACAGCTATTAGATGTCATAACAACGTTCGTTGGACGGACACATTACCAACGGTTCTTATGGGTTTGCGAGCTGCTCTACATGAGGACTCTAAGTATACAATAGCTGAAATGGTTTATGGCAAAACTATTAAATTACCAGGCGAATTCTTTGAAGAATCCAGATTGCCAATATCTGATGATAATTTTGTAAGCAATCTCCGAAAACAGATGGCCGACTTAAAACCATACCAATCCAAAAACAAATGTAAACAAAAGATATTCATTCCAAAAGATTTGTACACATGCTCACATGTATTTCTGCGAATTGACAGAGTTAAAAAACCTTTAGAACCCCCATATGAAGGACCCTATTTGGTATTGCAAAGATCCACGAAAAACTTTCTTCTATCAATTAAAAATAAACAAGTTAATATTTCAGTGGATAGATTAAAACCGGCATATGTGTTACAACCTAATGAACTTCTGAATCCAACATCATCAAATGATCATACATCTCTGCCGAGTGAACAAACATTTATACCAAGTCAGCAAGTTGCACAACCAAACACAACAACACGTTGTGGAAGACAAATAAAACTTCCTGTTCGTTTCAATGACATTATTGACTTTTCTTCAAAATTATAATTCATCCATTCCATTTTAAAAATTAACTTGATTTATGTATGTAAATGTTTATATGTAATTGTATTTGTAATTATTTTGTACAATTTCAATTTGTATCAATGTGTATTTGTTCGCTATTATTTGTATTGATATATTAATTCGTCTACCATTTTCAAAGTAACGTAACTTTGTTACTGGTAGGGGAGTGATGTAGCGACACCTATTGATGTAAAATGGAATACAAATTGAACGACTTCTACTTTCACTGTTAGAAAGGGAATTTTCCCGCTAGAATGAAAATAGAACGTAGTTAGCGTTCGAAGTAGAATAAACATGTCGTAATTGTGAAAATTGATTATCGTCTTTTATTTTGCCGTCTTTTTTTCTTACCTTTACAATACCGCCACAAAACCATGTAAAAAGGCTCGTTTTGGCAAAGCCACAGGGACAAAGAGGAACAGGTCTATCCACGTCGCTTTGGATAGAAAGCCTTGTCCCACTCTAGGCTGTCGTGCTATTGATAAGGATGAAATAATGGATCTACAAAATATAATTGTTTGCAATTTGTGAAACTACTGTAAAATCTCGAATATACGCTTTATTATATGGCAACTGGGCGTTTACCCGCCAATGATTAAAAAAAATATTTATAATCCAGGCAGAAACAACTAAACTCTGTTTTTCACTTTTACATCGTAGATGTGTGTGTTTCACGGTGAAGTAGAATTGTAAGTGCGAAGTATTTATACAGTTTTTAAAATATTTATAGTTCAAATTTATTATTTTGTAATTGAAAAATCTTTAAAGCATCATGGCTTCTGTCGTGGATAAAATTGCAGATATTGAAGCTGAGGTATGTTATAATTTCTTTTAGATTCCTTTTAATAATTTATATTTATTTTAGCTGAACGAAACACATGTTCCTCGTTTTAATATACTTTTTGAATGAAATTTCATTATTGGATAGTTGCATCTTCAACCGATATATTGGTTAAACATCTGCTTTCTGCATATATATACTTAAACACATAATATATATACTAGATAGAATAAAACTGATTCTTATGGTAAACAAATATGTAGTCATAATCATAATAATGAAATGTTATTGATTATTTAAAAAAAATACCATTAATTTTTTTTCATAGTTTGATTGCAAGGTGTACGAAATTATTATTGTCAATTTAGCAGATTGCAGGTGTATTTTTGATGTCCTCATTTTCTCAAATATGAAATTTTATTTCAGTTATTGGTGCAGTAGTCACTTATCTCTCAAATAATAAATTAACAAGTATTTCATAGTATGAACAAGGGTAAAATAAAAAAAATCTAAGAAACAGTAATTACTTTTGCTGATAAGCACATTATATCAGTATCATCTTAGTTTGGATGATGTCTCTCCCTCTTCGCTCAGTCTGTCTTGGGCTGTACAATGCAAACTATAATTCTGGCTCACTACTATGCTTACCATAAAGTGCTGTTTTCTGCACTGACCTTTTGCTAACATCACAAACAGGTATAAATTACAGATGGGCATTAAGCAGATAGAACAGTAATTAAATAGATACTTAAAACATGATTCATTTTCCATACAATGCTTAAGTACTGCATTCACATCCAATTCATAAAGACAAAAATAATTCAAAGAATGTTTTATCCACTCTGCTAACTGATAGTAAGGTACACAGTCCCACTCACCTGTCATCCATCCATGTCTTTGTACTGCCATATCAATGAAATAAATAAATAAAATATATAAATGAACAAAACATAACAGCGCAGTTTTAAAATTTCTAAAATTTAAAAAATTACAAATATGTTATCAAATGTTGATACACAATATTCCATTAGACAACACAAAAGTAATGGTTTCACTAAGACTTTAACCAGATAAGGGCAAGAAGAGCATGAGCCCACTGGTCAAGAATTAGAACAGATATGATAACTAAACCTGGACCAAAAAACAAATATGATAAAAAGATGTGAACAGTTATGATGCTAATTATAAAAAATGAGGTTATCTGAAAAATGTTGAAGTCCCTTTGTCAATCGCCATTTGGCAGGGAAAAAGGTTTGCCAAAATCAAAACCCTAAACTGTAGAATTCTAAAAAGATCTTTGCAGCTTTTTCAAATGTAAATTTCGTTGCTTTTTTTCTTTTTTGGTCAAGATGGTCATCAATTATGTTACAAGATATCATTAAAAGGGGGAGTTTTTGATATAGAGTTTATATCCCTAGTTTTATACCGATTTTCTGTCATCAAAGTGGCTGTGATTCCTCTATTCTATTAATGTGTACAACAACCCTTCTAATGATTCCCTATCTGGTTTTGAGGAAAGGGTTTTCAGGGTACCAGTTTCAACAATCTGTCCAAGATTTATGATTAATCTCATTTAAATCTACATGGTTGTCCAACATGTGTGCTTGCGTTGGGGATTATTGATATTTTAACCAGAGTAGAAAAGTAAATTTATATTAAGTAAAATTAATTAATTCGTTTATTTAGAGTGTATTATTAGATTTTTAAGTCTAGAATTTCTGTATTTCATAACAAGAATGTATCCAGCTTTGTTTAATTTCTCTGTATTATTGTGGGGAACTGTTTTACAAACAGAGGAAGCTGCATTCAAATTTATGCAAGAAGTGGGATTAATTCCATCAATATCCTCTCCTTGTCCTATACAAACTAAATGTGAAGAACTAACTAATATCGGCAAAAATTCTGCTCTAAAAAATTCAAAAGGGGAAAAAACAATGCAATGGCATTTTTCTGCTGGGAAGAATAAATTTTTGGATTATTCTAAGTTGCCTGTTCATAATAAAAAATTTAAAATTAAGTAAAAATGTTGTTCCATTAGTGTAAATCAAGGGAAAAGTTGGGGGGGGTATGGGAATGTCCCGTGTAAGTTTGTAACAGTTGAATTTAAAAATAACAAAATTTTCTAAAGAAAGAACTTCTAAAATATCAGCATTTTGACTAAGGCCCAGCAATTAACAAAAGAAATATAAATATGAATTAAGTTTTTGTTCCTGGGAACAGTAGATGAAAAATGTAGGAAAGGTTTAAAAAAAAAAGTAAGAGAAAGGAGTCAGAAGAAGGTGAAAAATGCACATAATGCGAGTGGGAAATTGGCAAAGACCAAAAGTTCCCCAAAATATAATAATAATGATAATAACAAAGGGGGACTCAATATCACATAGATTTACATAGTTTGTTTTGTGTGTGTGTGTGTGTTAGAGAGAAAAATTATCACTTTGCTTATACCATTGTTTTTCCTTATTCTTAGATGGCTCGAACTCAAAGAAATAAAGCTACCATGGGCCATCTAGGATTATTAAAAGCACGACTTGCAAAATTGAAACGAGAGCTGATGACTCCTAAAGGTGGTGGCGGTGGCCCAGGAGAAGGTTTTGATGTTGCAAAAACTGGTGATGCAAGAATAGGGTTTGTTGGTGAGCATATTATGCTTTGATATATTTTTTTTAAAATATAAATCAATATACAAATAATTTAATATTAATCTACTTTTTAAGAATTGTAAATCTGAAATTTGCTCTGTAATTTATCCTGTCAGTTTTCCCATGGTTTTTTTTTTGATCAGCTAAATATTTCAAAAATTGAATTTAAAAAAATGTTTTTTTTGCTTTAAGAAATAAACAGTGTGTGTATCTGTATGTATGTATGTGTGTGTGTGTGTGAGTGTATCTGTATGTATGTGTGTGTGAGTGTATCTGTATGTATGTGTGTGTGAGTGTATCTGTATGTATGTGTGTGTGAGTGTATCTGTATGTATGTGTGTGTGAGCGTATCTGTATGTATGTATGTGTGTGTGAGCGTATCTGTATGTATGTATGTGTGTGTGAGCGTATCTGTATGTATGTGTGTGTGAGTGTATCTGTATGTATGTGTGTGTGAGTGTATCTGTATGTATGTGTGTGTGAGTGTATCTGTATGTATGTGTGTGTGAGTGTATCTGTATGTATGTGTGTGTGAGTGTATCTGTATGTATGTGTGTGTGTGTGTGTATGTATGTGTGTGTGTGAGTGTATCTGTATGTATGTGTGTAAGTGAGTGTATCTGTATGTATGTATGTATGTGTGTGTGCGCACGCGTACTTGTTTATATATATATGTGTGTGTGTGAGCACGCGTACTTGTTTATATATATATGTGTGAGTGCGCACGCGCGCTTGTTTATATATATGTGTGTGTGCTTGTGTATACAGAATGAACCATATTGAAGCTACATGTAACAATTCCTACTTGACAATATCATATTTAATGAATATTATTATTCCCAAAAACATTTACTAAATATATGAAAATACTACAAATGTAAACTTATTAACATCATGAAAAAGTGATAATTTAAGGAATAAAATGCATTTATTATGACAATCAATAAATAGAATAAGAAATAATAATAAAAACAGCAAATATTTAATTTTTTTAGGTTTTCCTTCTGTTGGGAAATCAACTCTCATGAATACTCTTGCTGGAGTGTTTTCTGAAGTCGCTGCCTATGAATTCACCACTCTAACAACTGTACCAGGTGTTATCAAATACAAAGGAGCAAAAATACAACTGCTCGATCTTCCTGGTATCATAGAAGGAGCAAAAGATGGTAAAGGTAGAGGAAGACAAGTCATAGCTGGTATGTATGCCACAATATAAAAAGTAAACATCTGAAGCCCTGTTTTTATTTGAAAATAAACGTTAAAAAAATTAGATTTCTGTGCAATTTAATTTTAAAATAATCTCATTTTCATGTTTTGCATAACTTGACCTCAATTTTAAATGTCTTAACAAATACTTTTTTCCCGTACGAGAATAAGAATGCATTGTTAAATTATATAATTTTTGTCAGAGAAGTTTGAGTGTTGTATTTGTAAAGAATAATTTATTCAAATTGTCTAATGGTTAATGGTCATATCAAAGATGCCCTTTTATAAGGTTTATGGTGATTTTGCTTATTAGAGCTGCTAAGCAGTTAGCTGCCTTAGGTAACTAACACTGCAAAACCTGTTATTTTCATTTTTTACTGTATTTCATTTCTCCTTTTAGTATTTTTATTAATATTTAGAATAATAAGGATCTTCCTCGGAAGTACATCTGCCATTATTTCTGATTGTCATGGAAGCAGTCAGACTTTGCTTCTTGGTGCAATATCTTCATGATGCTTCCCTTTCATTAGAATTCCCACATGAGGAGGAAAAACAAAAGTGACAGGTTGGGCAAATATAGATAATGTAGTAATAAAGCAGGGATATGTCTAGGTATATTTGTTTGATCTGGTATTCTTGAACTGATGCAACTGTACAAGTCCTTACACTGATGTGCAATAAGAACTACTTTTCAAATGCTCTCAACTTTTTATATTCAAACATTTTAGCACATCTGTGTAAAAGTTGGTTTAATGTTTCTCCATCAGACAGATATTTATATGACTTCAACATTACTATGACTATGAAATTAACTTCAACACTCCAAAAATTTATAGTTCTGGACTTTTTAATAGCAACTGCTGATTTCTCTATCATTGTGTAAGGAGCGGTTTTTTTGTTGAATTTTAGTTTTCCTCGAGTTTGATAAAGAATTCTTCAATTTAATTTTTTTATGTCAATTGCACAGTAATAAATCTTTTTATCCACTGTTATATGCACATTCATTTACTATATGTATGTGTTGCTAGATTGCCAATTCTAAAATCATCTTATACTGAATATGCCCTCCTATAATCTCTAATGCCATTTAAAGACACAGATTTTAGATCATGTATTATAAACATATGCATGAATTGTTTCCCATGGTATTTTCTCTACAGATCCAAGAAGAGTTGCTGTTAATAGAATTTAATATTTCTCTGTATTGGTATCTCGATATGTCTTATCGCATCACTTCTGTAACTTCCAATTAAATGCATGAACAGTGAGTTGCTACAAACTTGTCTTGCCATCTAGTAAGCATGAATGAAAACATTTTCAGGACTTTGTGTATTAACAACACATCTTAATAACACCCATCTCTTGTATAGTAATATGAGAGATAGAGAATTAAAAAACATTTTTTGATTCTTTCTTAACAAAAGTTATATTGTCACATTTATAAAAAATTATTCAGAATATAAAAATCTAAATCCTAGATACTTAAGGTTTAATTTAATTTTCAGATCAAGAGAAGCCTTTCTGATTTCTCCTGTCATTAAATGTGTTTTTTGTGTGCGCTATTTTAATTTTAAAATAAAGGATTTCACTGTGGCTGATCTCTCAGCTCTTAAATTCTTTTTGAAAATTTGTTAATGAAAAAAGAGATTATTTTTATTGATCCTTTCATTAAAATAATAACAAATTGATCTCTTACAATTGATGAAGATATCTATAAATCTAAAAAGAAATTTTCTGAAAATAAAATACCTCTCAAATGATAGACACAAACATGAAAATTTATTAGTTTCTTTTTATAGGTATTACTTCTTCTCTATATATCTTTTAAAAAAGGTTATCAATCAATATATTTTATACCATAATTATTTGATTCAATATATTTTTATATTTGTAATGAAATTTATTTAACATATGAATGTAAATATTTTAACGCCATTTTGTTATATTTAGTTGAATTATTTTTATGTTCTTACTAGTAAAATTATTTAAAACATAATTTATTGGTTATATTTACAAAGAGTGTCCATTACTTTACAATATTTATTAATAAATTTTTCTTCCTTTAGTTGCAAGGACATGCAGTTTGATATTTATTGTATTAGATGTTTTAAAGCCTCTCCTTCATAAACGATTAATTGAACATGAGTTAGAAGGATTTGGCATTAGACTTAATAAAGATCCACCTGGTATTGTTCTTAGGAAAAAGGATAAGGGTGGCATTAATTTACAAGTAATGGTAAGTTAATTTGATATTGATGATATTTTTAATATCTATATGAACTTTCATCGTGCATTCAAGGTTTACTTATTTTGAATTTTTTGTGTTAATTTTTTGTAATTAAATATTTTGCTTTCATTTGATATGTTTCATGATCTCCGCTTTTCTCTTTCTCCAGGCATCTCAGAGTGAATTAGATTTAGACATGGTGAAAACGATTCTTTCGGAATACAGGATTCACAATGCTGATGTAGTATTAAAATCTGATTGCACATCCGACGAATTAATTGATGTCATTGAAGGCAACAGAATTTATATACCTTGCATTTATGTGTTGAATAAAATTGATCAGATTTCTATTGAGGTTGGTAGATTTTAAATAATGTTTGATTTGTACTTAATATTTGAATTGCAACAAAAATGACCTTCCATCGTAAGAAATTATGACCCCTTAGATTTTAAAATCTGTTTTGTTGTGTATTCTTGACTAATGTAATTGTTACTATATTCTGATTTTTTTATTAATAAGTAATCATCAAATTCAATCTATATGGAATTAAAAAAATGAATTCTGTTATTAAAAAAAGCAAATTTTTTAGCTGTAAAGGTTGAAGAACTATGTGGAAATAAAATTATTTTGTTTATTTAGATGGGAACAATCAGAATAATTATAGATGATCATAATGGGATTTTATTTAGTTGTAGAATTTATTTTGTATCGAATATTTTTTAAACATTGATAATCTTCTATGTTAAATTAAAAATATTTTTGTTTTATTAATATATTTCTTAATTTTTAGGAATTGGACATTATTTACCAAATACCACACACAGTGCCTCTTTCTGCTCATCATAAATGGAATTTTGATGATCTTCTAGAAAAGACATGGGAATACCTAAAATTAATTAGAATGTAAGACGAATTTCAATAGTGAGTTATGCTGTTTTGCGTAAAATTTAATGGAAGTGTGCATAAATTGTTTGTGATTCCCCTATTTTTTAACATTTAGTTTAATAAATTCAGTTGTAGTTAAAATTGATCATGTTTTTAATTTTGTTTTACATAATTAATATTATGTGTAAAAATTTTAATTCAATTAGTTTTCCTTTTAATATTTAATTTAAATAAATTTGGTAAAAGAATTGCTCTAAATTATTTTGCTTAAACTAATTTTTATATTGAGATTTTTTTTTTTTTTTTTTTTTTTTTTTTTTTTTTTTTTTTTTTTTTTTAAATTTCTTATGTAAAAGTTAAACTTTCTGCATGATTAATTTATTCAGGTATATTTATATTTGAAAAGGAGTCTGCTGAAATATTTCAACTTAAAGATCCCAAATTACGTATTTATTATCTTCTATTTGATTTATATTACATAACTTCTAATTTTCATTTCGCCTTGGTTTCAATTTTTTCCTATATTTATTAAAATTTATAAATAGTTCTTTGATTTTGTATTATAAAAAATTTACTTAAAAAGAGAATCATAAATAAAATCAACAATTCTCCTAATAAACATTTATATTTTATTCTTGGCTAATTTAGTTTTTAGGTTTATGACACTAATTCTTATAAAAAGAATTATGTAAAATAACTGGAATTAAGAATTTTATTACTGCTAACATTCATGCTTTTAATAAAGTATTATTTCAAATGTATTTTTTGTATCTAAATTTGTATAGTAGAATGTAATTTTTTTTTAACTTAGATATACTAAACCAAAAGGGCAATTGCCAGATTATGAATCTCCTGTTATTCTGACTCATGACAAATGTACAGTTGAAGATTTTTGCAACAAATTGCATCGAACTATTATGAAAGAATTTAAATAGTAAGTGTTATTTTTGTGAACTCATTGTGCAATTTGGTTATGGTACTTTTAACTGTAGAATTGCATGCTTTTCAATATTTACAGACCTTTCATGAAATATTTTTGTTTTCGTCAGTTCTTTCAACTGATTTATCACGAAAACACTTTTAAGGCTCGTGCTCACCAAGGCGACAAGATGCAAGCGACCAAAATTTGACCTCACCGCGGTCGCCTGAAACCGGTTTGCAGTTCGCCGCGTGGAGTAGACCAACTTTCAACTTCAAGCGGTTTTTCACTATGCGTAATGCTATTTCTGACGTTTCGCTGTGAAGGGGTCGAAAAAATTTGGTCGCTTGCCTCTTGCATCTTCACGTCTCTCGCCTCGGTGGGAACGAGCCTTTAAAATATATTTTCAGATCGTTAGATAACATATTTTTAATGAATCCATTTCCATGGTGCCTAAACTCAAGAGGCATGATATAGTGAACTTATATTCCATCACTTTTCTGGAAAATATAAATTTAATGAAGTGTACAATAAAGAGCATGATGTTAAGTTTTAAAAAGTGGTATCAAAATCAAATTCAGGCATTTATATAGACTTGAATTTAAATAAGTTAAAATTCTGCATTCCTTTCCTTTCAATTTATAAATATATTTCATTTTCTGTAAAATTTTCAAAGACTGATTTTTTTACTCCATTTTTAAGTAAGTGTTTGATAATTTTTTGTAAAAAATGATTGAAAAGTGATTATGAGCTTTCACTAATTATATTAATGTTCATATATCTGTCTAAAAGCAATGAAGGTTTTATTAATAAAATTCTGACAAGTATACAAATTTTTCTACCTCTTTACTTTGATGTTTTTAATGCATATTAAATTGTTTTTATTATCTATTTCAATTTTTTTCTCTGATATTTTCTAGTATGTATTGCTGTAAGCATTATGTTTGTATGATTTTCTATGTTATACAACATTTTTGCAATTACTTTATTACTTTTTTTTTCCTTTATTAAATTAGTTTATTGGTTTCCTGCCTGTTATAACAAATGTGTTTTTCTTTAATTGAATCATTAATAAATTTTTATTATAAAGTGCCTTGGTATGGGGAACTTCAGTGAAGCATAATCCACAGAATGTTGGAAAAGATCATGTTTTGAATGATGAAGATGTTGTCCAAGTTGTTAAAAAGTAAATATTTAATTTATATATATTTACTGTGTTTCTTTTTCTGTTGAGTTTTAATATCTTTCTTGTTTATTATTTCTGAAATCCTAATTGATTTCTTTTTCTATTACAGAGTGTAAAGTATATCAGAAAAAAGCTTAAAAGGAGTGATATATTAAGAAAATACCTTTTTTTATGTACTTGATATTGCATCAACTATTGGATGAATTTGGAGTTTGTCAATTCCTTCCTTCCAATTTCTTAGGATAACTAAGAAATGAATATTTATGTCTGAATGAATTTCATAATGAAATATTCAAATAAAACACAAAATAAAATAAATTCTACTTTATTTATCGTTACTTCATAAGTATTTGTGAAAATTATAAATGTCTAGAGTAGTTACTTTCTACTGATTTACAATTTTTTACCATAATATGCATTTAAAATACTGATTTAAGTGTTTTAATTTTCAAATTAAGATATTAATTTCATAAGATTTGGTAAATAAAATTACTCATTTTCCATTAAATATAAATTTAGTTGATATTTTGAGGTCATTTACAATTTACATATCACATTTTTTCCCTTTCCTTTGGAAATTTTTTTTTGTTAAATATAATTTAAGTAAATAATGTCATTATGGTAATAGAATGCAATGACCTTTTAACAAGGTGGAATTTACATATGTAACTTCTTTTAGTTCCAAAGCATACTTATTTATCAATCTCTGTTATTGAACACAATAAATATTAACATTGAGAGAATTTGTTTTTGAGGCAAATTTAAGTTAAAAATTAGTGAAATATATAATTTCACATCAGTTTATGAAAAAATAAGTATTTTTTCATTAAAAAATTGTCTCAAATATTTAATATGATTAGAACATTTATTCAAATTTGAATTTAATTCATTATGTTTTTCACTTAAAATGCCAAAGATTTACCATCCAAAATTCTCATTTACATAAACTCAATCCAACTCCGAGCTTAATGTTTTAGATATTCAAAAATTATAAATTGCCACAGGAGAGGAATAAAAGATTAGTAATTGTCTTTTTTATGCTCTAAAGTTTTTTTAAAGATTCAGGTATTAAAATGCATATGAAAATGTTTCAGATTATTATTATAAACAAAAACACACACACAATTTTAGTTCGTTTTTCTCTTTTAGATGCATATTCTTTTTAAATTTTAAGTCTCGAAAGTAAGTAGAAATGACATAAGTAAACCAAAAGAAAATTTATGAATGAATGCATATCTCACTTTTTCGCACTAAGAATCCATTCTGAGGAGAGTACTTTGTGTTCTTACCCACCAACAAAAAGAAAAGTCAACTATGTACACATTATAGCTATTTGCTAGAGAAAGCTATATACACTATAGCTATAGAAATTTGAAGCATTTCAGGATTTTATACTGCAAATGCTATGAAGAATTTTCTACATAATTTGCATATAGTGGATGCCAGTAGTAGCCTTTCTTGTGCAAAATGGTGTTTCTAAATTCCCTCCTTGTCAGTTCTCCTTTGGTTTTTGTGTAGTGTTCTATTATATTATATTATATATATATATATATATATATATATATATATATATGCTCGCACATACAGTAACGCATTACCTGGCTCCATAAAATAGAACTTGTTAACTTTTTTTATACAAAGAGATGTTTCTTTTCTCATTGCCAGCATGAATGTAAAATATATTTTAATGGGGATATTGAATCAATAGGTTATTTATTTAGCATTACATAAATATCAAGACATGCAATATATATATATTCGAAAATATTTGGATCTTATTTTGTGATGTATGTTCGCTGATGCTGCTTTATCTCAATTCATCTACGTGTTAAAATACGAGAGATAAAAACAAAGGTGAAAATTGAACATTTACAATGAAACTATTGTGGAATAAATAAATTGAGAAATTCTTGATATGTCAAAAACTGTATAACCCTATGGTGGACCACAAATTCAATTTTAAATGAAAGAAATCGTTGCACTTACTTTTCGGGCAACTAAAAAAAATAAGTTGGGTAAAACAGCATATCGAATAAACCACAATATTTTAAACGTGGAAATATAAGAAAATGTGAGTTGCAATCATAAATAAACATAAAAGTAATAAAAAAAGCATGGGGTACCCCATAGTCCGAGACTTCGTAGTAATTGAAGTATCGTTGCAATCTTCTATTGGGCATCCTCAAATATCCAAGAATAAGAAGGAATTTTGTATCCAGAAAAACCTTGAAGCTTGTTTCTTAGCTTGACATATTTCGTGCATTGAAATAAAATGTGTTCAGCTGTTTACAACTGCAGAATGAGTTAAGAAGATGAGATCAAGCCAAATCTATGGAGTTCAGAAGGAAATGATTTTGTGCGAAGTCTTGGAAGAAAAACGTATTCGTTCCAATTAGTAGGCAGAAGTCTACGAGAAGATTGAAGACCATTCAACTGGATAAATTCTAGAGCGTATTTTTTACCTATCGATTGTTCTATTGCTTTTGTCTATACTTTTTTTTTTTTTTTTTTTTTTAAATATAAGGTCTTCCGGAGATATTTAGTGAAATATTATAGCGTCTGGTGTTGGTTCATTTTCTATAATATCAATATGAACTGGAGACCTAATGAATAAAAGGCTATTGCAAATCTTTTGAAGTTGACCGCCAACTCTGTGAGGATAATATTGTTATGAGCTGAAAGACGAAAACGTTAAAAGGAGTTAAGAGCTACATATATGAAAATACTATTGTAAGTTGAAATAGGTTCTAAAGAAGACTCTTGTCAAAAGGAATTGTTGACTGCTATTGGATGTTTAAGATATGTCTTAGATGCATCAAAGGCTAAGATGACCCTGTTTTTCCAATGCTCGCTTCTGTGTTGTTTAAAAAGATGTTTGATGACATAATGCGGTAATTGTTTGTTTTGGAAGGGTAAATCGTCGAGATAAACGGGACTGACTGTGAATTCTAACTAAAAAATTTGAACTGACTAAGGAAAACTGAAAGGTTGAATGTGTTTTCTAGAAAGTGTACAAAAAAAAAAGGATTTAAAAGAAATAGAGCGTTTCAACCTTGAGGTTTGATTTCCTGATCGAAGATAAATGGAGAGAGGAGAAGAGGAATAAAAAATGTGTTTGAGAAAAAATCGCTCTGCCATCATATCATCTGAAACAAAGAAGGTTGACAGGCTGGATGTTGGAAGAAACGTGGGAGAACTGAGGTAAAGTACAAATGGTAATAAAGTAAACAAAAAAACATTTAAATTAAGTTTATACTGAGTAAGAAATTAACATTAAGAGTAAAAAAAGTATTTATAAATTTTAAAATTAATTATAAAAAATTAAAAAAAGAAAATCTATTTAAAAAAAAGTATGAATATCCAAAAAGAAGGCGCGTGTCTACTGTATAGGAAAAATGACGACTGGAATATTAGAACAGGGTCAAGAACCGAACACCATGGGTTGGGAGAACAATATGCTAACCACTGTACTAACTTACCCATGATGACAGCAGATTATGTAACACAGCAAACGGCCATTGTTAGTTAATGTGGAGAGAATGGTCACAATAAAAGAATTTTTAATATGAAGAAAGTTGTAAAAATCTTTAACAATTTTTAGAATAAAAATTTTGAAGTTAAAGAGGTCAAGTACAATTATATCGTCATTTCTGAAAACTCAGGAGGAATAGGTAATCATTCTCAAAATTTTATCTTCTGAAGATTGAATATCATTGACAAGACTTTTATCAGCAATGCCCCAAACCAGACTTGCATAAATTATAATAGGAACATATATTGTGAATGTAAATAAATAATTTATTATCTCAAGAGAGAGGAATTTCTATTAAGGAATGAATACAGCTTGCGAAGACAGATGTTAAATTTACATTTAATACTATTGATGCTAGAATTATATGTTAGTCTTTTAACTAAAATAACAACAAGATATTTAGCTTCATTATTCCAGTTAATAAACTGATTAATTAGAGTTATAATAGGGGGTGAGCATATTTTGTGAACAGAGCAACATTAATTTTAAGTTTCCACCTTATAAACCAAGCTTCAAGAGTGTGAATATACTTCTGAAGTATATTTGTAAGAGTGTTAGAGTGATTGTACTGTAATAGTAATGTCGCCAGCATACAACAGTCATAATGACAGAGTTTATTAAAGCTTCAAGTTTTTAAAGCATTATTTTCGAGAGGTGTGAAAACCATACCGCTGTTACCCAGCACAGGAGGATTTTTTTGTTGTTGTTATTTTTAGTGATTCAGAGAGTACAGAGATTGAGACCAGCTAAAAATTCATTCCATGTTTTATTGTTTATGGTTGAAATTTCTTTTCTTGGTGATGTTTTGAGAAGTATTCATATGGTTTATAAAAGCAAGGAATCTGATTGTCTATTATTTTCTTTGATTAAATTACTGATCTCTACTAGGAGCTTGTGATGAGTGGGCGGACTTCACTTCTTGTAAATTACTTGAAGAACTGATGGATGTAATATGCGATCTATGGTACATTTATTATTCAATGAACAGTCGTTCTTTTCTTTTCTTTTTTTCTTCCTGGCTGATTCGTTTTTAAAGAATTTTTCGTACAGCGTTAAAGTGAAGTGAAGTAATCGAATGGAGCATGCGAACCCGGTTGTTTTTTTTAACACTGATTTCGTTTCTGTAGTGTATTATTTATTTATCCAAAGATGGCAGAAAATATTAATATAACTCTTGGTCAACCACAACTTAAGAAACAAGATTTAACGAATTTAGTAAGTGAATGTATAATTTTTTATTCCTGTATGAAAATAAAGAAAAATGCACAATATGCCACGATTACTCCCTTGACGCAAACACATTTTTAAGTGTTAAGTTTTATTGTATTAAAAAATAGTAATCATTGAATAATTTGTGATAATGAATCAGTGAATAAGTTTTTTTTTCACTGTAAGAACACTATTTTACTGTAGTTCTTTAGAAATCTTTGGGGATGACAGGTTAGAAATTAAAACGTTTATCGACCTACATAATTTGGAATTAAATCAACGTATGGTTGTTTCTTTTATATGTATCAGTTTTCATTCACTTTTAAAATTTTATGTTTTTATAAAACATAAGTTAGGAAATTGTATTTGCATTTATTCAAATTTTGTTTTGATTTAAAAAGAGTATATTAGTTTCGGATCTGAAGCATATTTTCATGTAATCGTTACATCTTTCAGTATTATAATAGTAAAATAATATTTTATTTGAAAAATTTCGACTATTTAAACGTTGATCAATGTATAACTGCATGTATGAATATAATGATGCAATAATGTAAGAATATTAACTAAAAGTGATGTAAAAGCGATGTGTTTTCATACTATTTATGCAGTTATTATTTAAATGTGGATAGCATTTACTTTTGTGGTTTTACATTTACTCCAGGGGAATTTTTAATATAGCTAAAAATTGCATTGGTAGAGAAAAGATTGGGGGGGGTATCCTCTTACCTATATCAGGTGACTATATTTTGCAAATGATTTTATGAAAAGAAAGAAGAAGAAAAGATTTAGAGAAATAAAAAAACATTACAAAATTTTAAAAATAACATAGAGCTTATAAGCTTTTTTGTTATTCCTCTGATATTTGGTTTCTATAGATGATTTTCCAACAGCATGACACAAAATTTCATTTTTGACTGCCCAAAATGTGATTCTCAGAAAATCATCCTTACATCAAATATGTTCTTCACAATTTCCTTATAAATTATGAAGTGGTATTCATGCTAAAGCTGCAGATCTGTAAAAAAAACAAATTAAATTTTTCATCACCAGAGGTTGGCAAATCTGAAAATGTTTCCATTAATTTCAAAGAATACAAAGCATGCCTTTAAAATTGCTAAATTGAGTTGGTTATGTAATTTTGGTTGTTCCATTCAGAAATATTACATACAGCAACATTTAACTATGTTGCTGTATGTAATATTATGTTATCTTATTTGCCGGATTAGTTGGACTTTGAATCAATATTTATTTGGCTGTCAACTGAAAAGTTTCTTTCAAAATATTAATAAAAGACATATATTAAAAGTAATAAGGGTTTTTAATTTTAATCAAAGGTAAATATAGTTGAAATAAAAGATAAATATAATTATGGGTCTAATTTTTTAAATATTGCAACTTAAAGATAAATTATAATAGATGGTCACTATTGGACATGTTTGTATCTAAGATTTAAACTCATTCCATGAAGACTGCTGCTTATGAGAAAAATAAGTTAATTTTTTCATATGAAGAATAATTTTTCTTCTGTGAATGCAGATGCTACACATTATGGAGAAAAAGTAATTAATTTAAGTAAAATATCAACTATATATCATATATTAATTATCAACAAGTACAATTGTATTAAAGTATCAACAAGTTTATAACAATTGTACTTTATTTTCCACTAAAAATTCCAATTCCTTGTGCTCTAGAAAATGAGCTATCAACATTTGTTCAGAAAATGGCCTGAGTGGAGTCATTTTAATACTGATTTATAAAAAATAAATACCAAAAAAATTTTAAAAAGTGAAACTGATAAGTGCGGAGTTAAAAATTCTGCTGCACTTAAATATGTGTATTATATTAGACAGATTAAAAAAATTAGGTTATAAAAAAAACTGTGATTTTTCTGAGAAAAAACGAACTATTTTAACACTTTCATATTCTATGTTAACATTCTGCACAAACTTCATTGTTGAAAATGGCTGCACAAGTTGACATTTTGTAGAATGACTATCTGTTTACAAATAATTACTGTTATAGGAAAAAAAAAAATGAAGATGTTAATTTTAACACACAGCTAATTGATATGAAATGAGAATATAAACTTATTTAAAATCATAGGTTCATTTTTAGTGTATGAATAAATGTATTTTTAATATTAATTATTATATTTCCTATTTTTTTTCAGAGATATTTTTTAAAAAATAATAAATAAAAAATCTGTCAGAAATTTTTTTTTCAAGATGAACATATATCCATGTATAAAATGTTGTAACATATCCATACTATGTTATTTTTGTGCCATGCGGAATAGTTTATATTTTATATTTTTACTTAGTAACTATCATTAAATTAGTAATATTTTATGTATACCCATTGAAGATATTCTTTTTCTATTTTGGGACAATTTTTCTTCATCCATATTTATTCTACAAATAAATTTAATTACTTTTTATAAATTTAATTTATAAAAAGTATTAATTTTTGTGTAGTTAGGTGTATCATAAACATATTAGAATATTCTAAGAAATATTCAGTACTAATAATTCATTATTTTTTTAGATATTTCTATTTTTTTTAAAAAGTCGTTAAATAAAAATTTAAAATCTGTTTACTTTTTTTAATAGAGAATTAAAAGAAGTAAGGCATTTTTTGAATAATCTCCATTCTTTTTAATGTGTTAAAAAAAAATTAGAATTGTGTAAAATATTTCCTTTTTATATTTTTTACTAATTATTACTCTGAAGTGTCTGGGGGAGAAATATTAAAACTGCCCTCCACCTTGAAAATATAATCTTCATTTTCTGCATAGACCCCCCTCGGCCTGATGACCAACTCGCTAGTGCTCTGGCGGTACACACCACATTAAGGTGTAAAGTATGCACAAGATGACCGCAGAGCAACAACCCCCCCTTCTCATTCTTTATTTGCAGACATGAAATATTTCTAACAAGTTAGAGAATATGAAAGAAAAATCTTTTTTTGAAATAAATAGCTTTCAGTAATAATTGTAAAAGTAATAATATAACATTGTAATAAAAATTAATAAAAAAAATAATGACTTAAAGATTAATGTTACTGAAAGTTAAAGATTAATTAAGATTTAAAAAGGTGCTAAAGATGATTATCTTTTAAAGAAAGGAAGAAACTAAGCAAATACAGTACTTTATAGGTATCTAGACAAAATTGGGAGATTTGGTTGATAAGCTGTGCAGCTGCCGCAAGCTTCTGTCATGAGATGTTGTTGAATTGCATTTGGGAAATGCCCATTGAAATAAGAAGAAAGCATAAAAATACAAGTAACAAAAATTATAGTTAACAGACTGCGCCTTTAGGAATAGTTTATCAGAAAGTTAAATATGTTCTTAAATTAGTAGTAAGAGCACATTTTCCATTGTGAAGGCAGAATTGATGAGAAAATGGCATAGTTACTGAGAAAGAGAAAGTTTTTCTTCTTTATTTTTAGCAGCTTGAAGGCTGTCATAAAGAGGATTTATTGATTGCGTATAATAGAAGGCATTTGTGATCTCTTTAATAATGAAAAGAGCTTTATTTTATTATCATTTGTTAAGTTTTCGGGAAAAGTTGATTGGTTGTTTGAGTAGAAAGGATAAGGATTGGCTTATTATTTTTAGTAGCATTGGCATAAGAGAAGATTCAATGACATATTTAGTAGTAATGTGTTTTCCTTTAATACCAACATGCCCCTTTAATCTTTATTAATTATGCATTTTAATTTTTCAGGATGTATCAAAGCTGACACCTTTAACAGAAGAAGTTATAAGCAGGCAAGCAACTATAAATATAGGTAATGAAACTTTTAATGATTTATAAATTATTCATTAAGTTTGTTTTATTTGAAAGTTATATTTAGCTATTAATTAAATTTGAAAAAATTAAATTATAATAATAATTGTTGCATTTTATTTTGTATAAAATTTATATCATATTTTTTATGTGTGTTAATTCCTTAATTTATTTGCTAAGTAATTGCATAATATCTAGTTATGTAGCATTTGAGTATTCACATATTCTTTGTGTTTAGGAACAATTGGTCATGTAGCTCATGGAAAATCAACAGTTGTCAAAGCTATTTCAGGTGTTCAGGTAAATATAATCATAAAAAGTATTTCAAATATTATATCTTTGAAAAAGACATTTGTGTTTTCAGTTGTTAAATAAACATTGTAAAACTGATAAAAACTAATAAATTTTAAATTTGGTAAATTTAAGTTTTCTGCTATTGTATGGAAGTCATGAATTAAGCTTATTCTAAGCAATTCTTATTCTTTTTTTAAAAACAAATGCTTTTAAAAAATATTTTTTAATTTTGTATAGTACATGTATTTTTGTCTTCTTTTTTTTTTCATAGACTGTGCGATTTAAGAATGAGCTTGAACGTAACATCACAATTAAGCTAGGGTATGCAAATGCAAAAGTAAGTAAAAACTATCTATTTCTTTTTATTTTGGCATATTTAAATTCGGTACTTACGTATTAACGGTACCTTGGCGACAGACTTGGCGGTTTTTAAGTGTCGCCAATCTAACAGCTACTAAGGTTACCAAACCAATAGAATAGATTGGTGCCACTTAAAAACCGCCAAATCTGTAGCTGCGGTTGGTGCGTGTGCTCTTTATTGGCGCAACTGTCGCCAAGGTACCGTTAATACGTAAGTACCTTAAATTCTTATATATTTTTTAATTTCATTAAATTTTAAATTCATTCTTTCTCTTTTCAGATTTATAAATGTGATTCAGATAAATGTCCTCGTCCTGGTTGTTACAGATCTGCTAGAAGCAGTAAAGAAGATGACTTTCCTTGTGACAGACCAGGTTGTGCAGGCAGATTTAGACTTTTAAGGTAATCCAGTCAAAAAAATTATTTTATGTTTCCAAATAATGTTTAAAAAAAAGGCAAATGAATATTATAAAAATTCTGACTAAATAGGGAATGTACTAAACTATCATTCCGCCACAATTTTTTTATTGTTACATGTTAGGGCATTTATGTCTGCAAACAATCAAATATTTTTATAAAATATTCTGCATAGACCATCTGCTTATTATTAATGAATAAAAAAATTAGCATTTCATATATTTAATTTTTAGATGAGCATATTGATGTCAAAAATCTTGCATTGCACAATCTGCAATAACAGTGAGATAACTAATTACCAGAATTTTTCGAAAAAAAAAAAAAAAAAAAAATTCTAGTTATTAAAATGTAATATCTTTAAATTTAATCTTGGTATGTTTAAAACATACAATTAAATAAATACTGAAATCTGAAATACAATTATTTTAAGTTTTATTTTTAAGCAGCAACAACAACAACAACAAAAAAAATTCACATTTATTTTTTTATACTATATATACCTAGAGAGAAAACATTATAATTTTTTATATGTATGGAAAGAAAATTTTTTTACAAAGGTAAAATATTTTTGTGTGTTCAACTTTTAACTATTTATTATTCCACTTTTAATTATTTATTACTACTTTCAGGCATGTTTCTTTTGTTGATTGTCCAGGACATGACATCCTTATGGCCACTATGCTTAATGGTGCTGCTGTTATGGATGCTGCATTACTTTTAATTGGTATGAAATTACTTTCATTCCTATTATAATTATAGATGCTTATATCTAAATAAATTAAGAACATTGCAATATAGTATATCAAAGAAATGCATATGATATGATGTAAATTGTGTAATACCATATTTTCATATGTTTCGATATATATATATATATAAACAACAAGTGGATTAGAAACAACAACCATTTTGCATGCCAAAAGATACTACTGGCCGAATGCAAGTTGTGTAACAAAACTATAATAGCATTCAAAATAGAAAAAAAAAAAAAAACCCTCGAGGTGCTTCACATTCAGACAGCAAAAAAAAAAAAAAAAAAAAAAAAAACAGGAAAGAAATTGCACAAAATCTAAAGTATACATAAGCGGCAGAAACGAAGTTGAAAATAATTGAATAAACATTAAAAATCCAAAAGTTGAACAGCCCAAAACTGCATTGGCAGATAAAAAAAAAAAAAAAAAAAAAAAATTTAACATAATAAGTAATGACAGAATGTAAAAAGTTGTGCAGGAAATCTGTAAAATCTGAAATAAATTAGAAATCTGAAGGTAATTAATTAAAACACCCTGAAGATAACTTTATCAAGCAATGTGTATTCTCAAGATATTATAAACCATATTATTTTTGCTTGTTAGATTACTGGATTGAAGTCAGACATATATAGCCACATATTTTGATAGTATGGAGCAGACAGAAAACCTTCAGTTTAGATCTATATATATATTATCCTGCAAAAATTAGATGCTCCTAGTTCTTATTACTGAATAAATTCCATATACATTTAATTACTGAAAGTACATAAAAATTGTATTATCTCTATCAACAGGCATAAGTATAATTAAAAATAATGAAGTTTTGCCAAATTTTTGTGTGTGTTGAAAATACTGTAAAGATGTTTAAAATGTTAATATCAGATGATATTGTTCCATGAATGTGTACAATATAAAATCATTTAATGTAAGGACCTTTGAAATACTGTGAAATAGACAAGAATTCAAATGCTGCCTAAAATGTATAAATTTGAAAAAAGTGATATATGTATTTTTTATTATTTGTAATGTAAAGTCTTTTAATAGTTGAATACAACTTTTGTTTTTTCTGTCTTTTAAGTGCTAAGTTGACAGTCTAAAAATTAAGGTCAAACTCACTCTATATGTGTATGGCGATATCAAAAAATAAGCAGAAAAAATCATGCCAAGTTTGAATTCATTCTAACTAAAAATTTGAAAATGTTTGTCAAATTTGGCTTTGGCATCAATTATTATATTAGTATTTTTGTGAGTTAAAAAGAAAAAAGGTATTATGAGATTGCAGTTGTATGTTATTGATTGTATATTCAATTAACATATATGAGTGATATGAATTCTATAAATTGAGAGTTTGCTTTTGATTTTCAGCTAAATTAGCTGCAAATTTATTATTTCATCTTAAAACTGAATAAGGCTTTCCATTCATTTGTTATCTCTGAGAAGGAGAAAATTATTATTCTGTTTGGTGTTGTAAATGGTTTAAATAATTCGTATTTTATATTCAAATGTTTCTTATGCTGTTTTAGTATTGTAGCCATTTTACTTTTATGCTGGATAAAGTTTGATAAATTGAACCGAAAATAGTGATTTATATCAAATAATCAACAGTAAATATTTTTATAAATTATGTATATATTGTACAACATAACCAAGACTTTATTGGGAGGATGCTGTCCAGTACAATTGTTTAAGTTTTAAAACAAAAAATTGAAAAGATTCCAATTACTATTTGTGAGTCATTTCTGTTTATCACAGATAATACAACTCAAGCAACTTTGGCCAACTTTAGGTTGTCGCACCATGAATGATGATGGCTATTATTATTATAAACATGTTAAAATTTTATTAATTTGAATGTTACATTTTTTTTTTTATAAATTATTAAACATTCAATATCAAGCAATAACAACATTAATTTTTTACTAACTAAAGTAATAATTACTTTTATTGTTAATATTGACAATTAAGTATTCTAGAAATTTTTTTCAATCTTCAAATTCTAGTTGATGGATAATACACTACCCTGTAATAAAAAGTATTCTGAATGCTGCGTTTATATTTACAAATATTATTATGTTCAATAAAATAATTTAAGGCATTTCAAATATGATTATGTTCTTTTTTGTAGCTGGAAATGAATCTTGTCCACAGCCACAAACTTCAGAGCATTTAGCAGCCATCGAGATAATGAAATTGAACCACATAATAATCTTACAGAACAAGATAGATCTTGTAAAGGAATCGCAAGCTAAAGAACAATATGAGCAAATTTTAAAATTTGTCCAGGGTAACATTTTTTTTTTCTTTTCCTCCTACAATTAACTAAATATTTTTAATCTTATCAATTCTTATTCCCACTTACTTATCAAATTCGTATCTTCCCAGTTCACATTCCATCGATGAAGAAAAAAGAGTTTTTTCAAATAGTTTTTGTATTATGTCTATAAATGTTTGAATATTTAACCAATAATTCTTGAGTGGTAATTCTTCTAAACAAATCATAATTAACATACTAAAAACAATAACTAATAAAAAAAGGTATTTTTCAATGTGAGATAATATTCATTATGTGTATGTAATTATTTTTCATATAATTTTCCAAATGACTGAAATTAATCATCTTTTTAAATATTTTATGGTAAGAGCAATAAATTTTATCTGTTTTATATGTAGGAAATTGAATTATTTCTATATATTCTAAATATAATGTTTGGTTTTATGATAGCTTTCTGCCATCAAAACTATTAATTTTAATTATTCTATAATTTTTAGACAGGGCAATTCATATATATAAGATATATATTAAAAGTACAATTGTAAATTTAAAAAAAAAAAAAATTAATATATTTATCTAATCTTTTATAATTTTTTCAGGTACTGTTGCTGAAAATGCTCCAGTTATTCCCATTAGTGCCCAGCTCAAGTATAGTATTGATGTGACTTGTGAATATATAGTAAAGAAAATACCTGTTCCTCTGAGAGATTTCACCTCTGATCCAAGACTCATTGGTAAAAAAAAACAAAATTTTATCCTTTGTAATTTTAAAAAAATTTCCATTTTTTTCTAATTTTTAAGTATATTTATATGAATGTAATTATATTTCATGGAAAAATAATTTTTATGTCAGTAATATTAACACTAAGAAAATTATTATTCGTTTATTTTTAATATACATTATTAAATGAGATTCTTTTAATACAAACTCTAAAAAAATGTGTACAAATTTGAAATGTGAATATGTATTTTAAAAATATAATTACAAAATATTTATAAATTGGAGCTTTGTTTTGTTTAAGGATTAACTGGATTTCTGATAATGTTATGTTATATGAATTTTCATGTAATTCAAATAGGTGTGCATATGGAAAATGAATCCAAAAAATTCATACAAATATTTTACAGATGATTTTGTTTTTTTATTACTGTGAATATGCTTATTTTATAAACTTTTTAAAATTTAACTTTTATTTCAGTCATTCGATCATTTGATGTTAATAAACCTGGATGTGAAGTTGAAGACCTGAAAGGGGGTGTGGCTGGTGGAAGTATTTTAAGAGGAGTATTAAAGGTGGGTTTTTTTTTTTTTTTTTTTTTTTTCCTTTTACATAATATTTATAAATTTTAACATACTGGTATTTAAACATATAAATAAAATAATAAATCTTATAAAACTTTTTATATTACTATTATTTTAATTTTTTTTCAAGAGACATTTCCTTTTCACTGTCAACATTAGTGCCATCATAATCTTCGATAACTGTACCAAATTCTTTTGAATGTGAATAGGTTCTGAATTCTGAATAAGAATTCACAGATAAGAATAAGAATTTCACAGATAAGAAATCTAAATTTCTAGTAAATACCGAAAAACTGGTAAACTTTGGAATACCGGCATTACAAAACTGTACAAATGGCTGAAAATACCGGTATTGCATTCCCTAATCCAAACCTATTTAATGGATGTCATCAGTTTAACAGTTTTTTTGGTAAGTGCACCAGTATTTTATGAACATAGATCTCATTGGAATGGTTTTAGTGCTATAATAAAATGGTTAACTGAAGGATTAAATTAATGTAGGATTTCAACTGTGTTGCATCAAATGAGAAAAATCAGTTTTCCAATATATCCAAATCATTTTTTAAATATCTCTTAACACTGTAGCATTAAAGACATGTTGTTGATGGATGACACTCATTTGGTCACTAGGTTAATGGATCACAATCTCTCAAATATTTTCCAAAATACTATGAAAAGTTAATGTGGTTAGTATGTGCCTAAGTATTCTCATATCATTGCTAAAAATGTAACTTTTCAATATGTGTACTAGTAATTATTTTACTCTTGAGAAATTTACATTTTACAGTACTTTTTTTCTAGTCAATGCTTAAGTTTATTTGTATTTATTGTTTCTGTTCATATTATGCAAATTATTTAAAATTTCCACTAAATTTTCTTAATTACACTGGTTTCCAATTATTAAATTTAAAAAAAAAATTGTAGTTTCTGCTTTGAAAATACACAAAATAGAAACATAGCATCCGAGTTCAATATGGAGTGTGATCATTTCTAACAGTTATACAGGCACCACAGCGATGTTGCATACTCAAAATGATTGTTTGTGATTGTTATCTCCGTTAGCAGCAAAACTCAATGATTTGTCTAGATGATCCAAAGACTGTAAATGTTTGTAGGAGAATTAAGTGCTGCAATACAAATCTCCCTTTAGTATCCTACACATGCTTAACTGGATTCATGTCTGGAAAAAGTGTTGGCTTATCCATATGCACATATTCTTATGAAAATAATTCTCCACAAACTGTTTTTATCTTGTAGGATAAAAGTGTCACTCTCTGTGCCTCTTGGAAATATGTAATGTTAATCAACAGCAACTTCAATAATAAGCATATTATTTTCTGTTACAATATAACAGCTTTCCTTGTGTGTAATATATATGAAAATTTACTTGTTTTTGGATGTGTAATCACATTTTCGCATTTTTCCTTAATTTTTGGGAATCAATGTATTTTGTCTCATGAAAAACTTGAGAAATGCTATGTTAGTATTTGATACTCATATTAAGTCATAGTTATGTAAAATCAATTCTAAACAAACAAAGCTTGTGAAGATATGATCAAATCTTTAAACATTGTGATGTCTTTAGACTGTTCTTAAAATTACATTTTAAATTCAGTCAGTGTAAATGTAATGTCTGTGAATCTAATAATAAAATACTGCTATAATTATCAAAAAAAAAAAAAAATCAATTTTTACTGGTAATTGATATTGAATAAATTTCTGTGTAGTATTTATCTAATATATAAAAATTTTAATCCCAAAAAAAATTTGTTTTGGAAAATGATTTAGGCATTTTTAAAGCAATTAGAAGAAATATTATTTTTTTTGTGTAAATTTCCTCATTTCCTTGTATTTCTATGAATTAAAAATTTTGTTTCTTTATTTATGAAATTATTATATTTTAAGTCTTTTCTTGTAAGATAATTAGTATAGAAGTATTAAATTATTTCACTATAAAAAATAAATTTTGTTTATAACTTTGTTTTCTAATAGTTTATTTTGTTTGTTTATTTGTTTGCTTAGCAATTTAAAGTGTGCTGAACTTTATTTTATTGAAGGTTGGACAAGAAATTGAAGTTCGACCAGGCATTGTCACAAAAGACGATGAAGGAAAAGTTCAGTGCAAGCCTATTCGTTCAAGAATTGTGTCACTTTTTGCTGAACAGAATGATTTAGCATTTGCTGTACCAGGTGGATTAATCGGTAAGTTAAAAATTATTTCAAAATTTTCTTTTCATATGTATTGTTTCACTCTTAATTTGTAGTGCTTTTTTTCATTTTGTGATGCCATAAAAGGACCTTTGAGTCATTTGAAAATTATAGGCTATAAAGCTAACAATCATAATAAATAGGAGGCATCATTTTTTTTAAAAATCAGTTTATTTCAAATGACTGTGTATACCTGATATAAAATTTAATTTCTATTATTTATTTCCCTTAATTAAATAAGTATTAAATATATATATATATATATACACTTTATTATTTGTGTGTGTTATATATGCTGACAAAAAATCAAACATAATGGACAACAGGCTTATCAAATTATACTCGATTTTTAAAAGAACGCTATGAAATAACATTTATTTAAAAGAAATTAAATCTCTTGGTTGTCAGTCATATAAAAATAGGTAGATACAGAAATCAAATGTTGATTCAACATCTGATGTGCTCATTAGATACAGGGACAAATCTGAATATTGTAAAGCATAAGCTTAAATCAATAGGCGAAGAACACAAAAGATTAAACAATAATTACACTGGAGATCAATAATAGCATTTCACTTTCCATATATTTAGAAAATGCCTATCAAATAAAAATGAGTTGGAATAAAAATTATTGGTGAAATTATAACTTTGGCCAAACTGTTGTCTAATGAGGCACAACTAAATTTCTTTATCTCGAAGGCCAATAAGCTTTTTTTAAAAATTAAATTTTCTTTGCTGGGAAACTTCATGCGTAACCAGTAAATTGAAATGACTATTAGGATAAATTTAATGTCGCAATGTCTGAAATTTAATATCATAATTTATCAAAGTGTGGGTATCTTTTTGCTAGGATAATGAGATTCAACATTAAAAAAAGATGGCTTTGTTTGAGAGAAAATATTTTAAGATAGATTCAATCGATAATTAATAATTTTTTAATTTTCATATGTCTGGGGAGAAGTTGGTATTGTTATTAATATTTCTTAAGATTTGCGATCATGTTTTGCATTCATTGTCAGAAATTTTTTTTTAATGTAAAATTTATATAGAAATTGATAAATTTCCTGCATAGAACAATAGCAAACCGTCAGATTATGATAAACTACACCCTGAAATGGTTCAACACTGATAACTATTATAAAGAGAGCAGTAACTTTTGATTTATATAGATCTTCTTTCCCAATAGAACACCAAGTACATATAAATTTTGGGCTCCTAAACCGTTTTTCCTCTAATTTAAATTGGAATATATATATATATATACATACACACACACACAAGATTTCAATTGTGAAGCATTGGCATTGTGGTCGTATTCTTGTAAAATGTTAGCATTTGCCTTCAGCATTGATCATAAATTTTTTGATAACTTATTTTTTAAAAAACCATTTTGGGATATCAATATTCTTTCTGAAATAAGCTTGCTTTTTTACGCACTTTATAGGGGAGAACACGGAAAATTACTATTAAGCAATGCAGCATACATCAAAACATATATCAATATGCACATATTAATGAATCATCCTGTATATTAAAAAAAAATTGTAATAATAACACATTAACTAACCAAGTCTTTTGGAACTAAAATTATGTGTTTACACATTTGTAAAAATGCAGATACTTAGTATTAATATTATTTGCAAATGAAGTCTTATCTTTACTGTAAAAAACTTGCAATATTTTTAGGTGTTGGAACTAAAATTGATCCTACTCTTTCCCGAGCTGATCGAATGGTGGGTCAAGTGTTGGGAGCGGTTGGTGCTTTACCTACTATACTCATCGAAATTGAAATTTCATACTTTCTGCTGCGCAGATTGCTCGGACTTCGTACCGAAGGAGATAAAAAACAAGCCAGGGTAATTTTTTTTTTTAAATTTGCATTAAATTATAATATTTCTCACTTATTGAGAATTTTCTGCTTTTTCTTAGTTTTCTATCAATTAAAATCTTTTCTGTTAATATTTCTGTATACTTAAGCCAATATCTACAGAAAAGACCCTGATTTGTTTAAAAAAATAAAATTTTGGAGATAATTAATTTTTGAAGATGATTATTGACAATTACATTCTTTCAGTAATATTTATTTGCCTCATCATGAGATCATTGTTTTTTAACATTCATATTAATTATTCCTTTTAAAGCTTTAGTTATAAACATCTTTTTATAATTTTTAAAATACATGTAGGATTTTATCACAAGGGCTAATTAGCTACAAGAGCGGACAAAACTGCAGGGTCAATCTGACACCAGCAGTTCTGATCGGTATTCTACGATGCTGACATGGCTTTATATAACGGTTGTTGCTGGTAGTGCCATTGAATAAAGACTCTCAAACTAAGAAATAATATAACTTAAGCTGACCTTGGAGAGCTCTGTAGATAGTCCTGTAATAGTGTTATGTTAAATCTTGTGTTTTGTAATTGCAAATATTGTATTGAAAGTAATGAGAAAAGAACAACCTGTTTTTTCTTTTAAATTTCTCTGGACACTATAAACATTTTGCACTACCTTACCTACATACATTTAATTAATTTTTATTTTTCCAAGTTATATCAACTTTGGTTATCTCATAAAATATTACTAGAATTCAAATTTTTCATAGAATATCTTGCATTTCATTGAATGCAAATAGTTTATATTTATGTGTATGTTAGAATTCAGATATTATCTTCTTGGTACATTTTTCAATATCTCTTTTTTTACCAATATCTCTCCCTTGAAGTCATATGCTACTCTTAATAATAGATTCACTATAATCCAGGGTATAACTAGTTATAAGTGTTTTTCTACAGATTCTAGAATCATGTGTACAATGAATTTAATTTTGTGACATACATTTAAAAAAAAAAAATTAATAATATTTTTTTTTAATTGCTATGTAATATGAATGAAAGAGGGCACATTTAAATATTTTAAAATTATTTTAATAGGTTCAAAAATTAGCAAAAACAGAAGTTCTCATGGTAAATATTGGATCTTTATCTACTGGTGGAAGAGTTGTTGCTGTGAAAGCTGATTTAGCAAAGATTGCTTTAACAAATCCTGTATGCTCAGAAGTTGGTGCAAAAATTGCATTGAGTAGAAGAATTGAAAAGCATTGGAGGTATGTTTCCAAGATATATATTTATTAATATTAAATTTTTATAAAATATAATATTCTCAGAATGAATTTTTTTTTTTTTTTTTTTTTTTTATTGTCCAATAGCTTTTTCTATAGTAAATTTTAATAAAATATAAAATTTCTAGAATTGCTCTTAGATCTATGCCTGATTTTTTAATTGAAATTTCAGGTTGATTGGTTGGGGTACAATCAGAAGAGGAGTCACCATAAAACCTGTTTCATAGAACTGTTATGAACTGTATTAAAATTTTATTTGCTACATGGTACAATTTATATAAGGAAATAAAAAAAAAATCAAAAGTTCAAAATGATTTGATTTGTTTTGTATAATGTGTACAAAATTATTGCACTAACAACCTATGAAATGTTGATTCTTCTAGAAATTGACTTTTTATACATATACTTGTGTTTTGGATTTATTTAACAGTTTTCTAATCAAAAGATGTTCCTTAGATATAAATCAATAACTTTTCAAATTGTTCACTAAATAAAGTGAAGTACGAACTTTTTAAATATTTATAACTGATGTTTTTATAATTTAGTTGGTACGTATTGAACTTTTCGTAATTTGTGTGGCCGTAAAAAGTTTTCTGTCAATAGATACTTAATCTTTCCAATTGATTTTCTCTTTTTAAAAATTAGGAGTAATTAAAAGTAGATTTTCTGTCTTTGAGCAAGATTCTTCAGGTTGGAAAGCATCTATAGATTTGTGATATTAGAAAAAAAATACTTTTTCGTTGTAAAATAAAAGTATGAATAATATATCATTTTTATGCATGATTAGATTTCTTGGAACATGCTGTTGTTTTTTTGTTAAGCCATATTATTCATTATAAATCGATTGTTAATTTCATAATTGCTGGGCTTGTCTACTGTTATTAGCATTAAGACTAATTCTTTATCAACTACATGAATAAAAATAGAAAAGTAGAATACTTTTCTTTAAAAAAATTAGTCTGCTTGTGTAGGAAAAATAAAAAATACAACTAAGTTGAAACTGATAATTGTCTGTTACTTGCCAAAGTATCAGTTTATTGGTTTTAAATTATATTAGTTAATTATCAATCTGCTTTAAAACAATATTTTAGTAAATGCAGAATAGAGAATATTCACTTTTAAAATAAAGAACTCTATGATTTATCATGAAGAAATTCTTTTCTTACTTACTATGTTTATTAATGTTTTGGTGGCAATAATAAAAGAATTATCTGTATTGATTCATTCATCATAAATATGGCTGATCAATGCACCTGAAATTCTTTCATTGATCAGCCATATTTATGTTTGATTGTTTTACATTAGTTGTCTGACATTTCTAAATTGTGCTGGGTAAAAAATTCTATGAAAAATCTGCTCTATTTCATATACATAAAAGTTTTTCATATGTTGATATTCGCTCTGTGTTCTGTAAAATTTTCCAACAAACAAATTAATTGATTCGATCAATCCTCTTTTTTAAAGTCAGATGGGAAAGATAAATAACTATGCCATAACAAAATATGACAGATGGATTAATAGAATGCACTAATTGCATTCTATCATAGCAGTGGTCTCTAAACTGAGGTATGCTTATGGTAAACACATACTCACAATCACTTGTTTATGAGAGTGCAAGGTAAGTACTTAATTAAAAATGTAAATTTGAATTTAATTTAAATGCATATATATTGCTTAAAATAGATGAATAATTTAATACTTTTGACTATATATTATACTATTGGAGTGGCAAGAAAGTACATTTGGTTTTTATTATGTACTTAAATGGTGAAAACCAAAAACTTTCTATATTCATTCTATTTCTTTCTTTTTTTCAACCCATTATATTATATTGGATTGTGTACAACTTTTAATTATTTTTGTTAGTTGTAGGGATACATAGTAATATATTTAGGAGACTACAGATTTAGAATAAGGATCTACAGATCGTGAATCGCATTGCATGTGTTTCACCGAGTTTCTAATTTTGGAAAAAGATCAAAACAGAGATTAGTCCATTTGTAGTTGATTAAAAAAAAAGTAAACATTTAAATATTAGAAATAAATTTTATTCAATATTTCCTATTTTATTATGCACTAGAAAATTAGATCTTTCACCAATAACATGCTAGTCTGGATTCAGGATTTGTATCTACATAATTTTTTTTTCACTATAATATAATACTAACAAAAAATTTATTTTTATTCTACGTGTGTGTATAAGAACGGACATTTTTAAGCATGAATTTTATTCGACGAATGAAAACCATTGTAATGACTTTTTCTCTTCATAAGAATTGAACCAAAAATATAAGTACTGAACCTGTTAAATAATTTTCAAGAATTGTGTTCGAGTATAAGGCATCTGTGCAACAATCAGTGTGTGTGCGATGTTGAAGGAATTCTATTTACTGCAATTTTGTTTATAATTAGTTTTCTAAAAACTCATGAAGTGGAATTGTTTTCAATAGGATTTATTTAAAATAAAAGTTATTATATTTTCTGTCGATAATGCACCAAACTGTTATTCACATGCAGTTTGGATAACAGTTTATTATTAACTACTTGGATTTGATAACCAAAATATGTAAGTTAATAACTGGTTATCCTTGTCGATAGTAATTTTGTTAAATTTATAACTGTAGCTGTGTCTTATGTAATTTGCTATGTTAAAGCCAAATAAAGCAGGATTCCTTTCTTGTACATCAAACTCGGATTAATGAAAAATTCTGTTAAGGTGATCGATAAAAGTGATCCAGCTCTGCTGTATTTTAAAGAACTCCCTAGTATCAGCGAGCTTAAAATAAAAGAGGGCATATTTGCTGCCCCACAAATAGGGGAGCTTATGATTGACTTTAATTTTGTGCAATGTTTGAATTGGGTTGAAAAAGCTGCATGGAAGTCTTTTATAAAGCTCACAATTGGATTTTTTGGCAATAGAAAAATTGAGAACTGGTTTCAAAATTATAACACTCTGGGACGTAACATGTCGCTAAAAATAATTTTCTGTATTCACACTTGGACTTCTTTCCTGAAAATTTCGGAAAATGGAATCTAAATGTGCCTGCAGACTATTTCTGGACACTAAAAGGTCATGTTCCACATGTAAAATACAGTAGAAAATCTTAAAAATTACAGTTTGATTTAGATTAATCGATGTAAGTAAATTAAATAAAACTAATTACTTTAGAACAGTATAAACTCTAATTTCGTATACCAAAAATAAAAATCAAGATTTGCAATCGGAGCAAAATATTCCATTACAAATAGCCATTCTAATTAATTTAACTAACAAAAACTTAAATTTTGTCGATCAGTGTTACAGTTCTAATGAGCTGGATCGAACTTTTATGCTGAGAGTTTATGATTTACGTTTTAATTAATAAAAATTGATACTCGACCTTTCATTTTAATACGGGAATTTAAACAGCACCGAAACTATGATCAATAAAAGATAATCTGAACAAGAACATCCTAGTTTTATGCTGCATTTCTAAAGGGGAGTTCCCATTGGATGCGAAAATCTCACGTCATTTTTTTTCTAATGCAGCTGGCAAACTCTTCCGAGAGCTGTCTTGGATGCCTTAAAGCAAGCACTGCACAGACGTTACTCACATTGCTTTACCCAGGGGACGCGTGTAACTTGAAGATAAGCCAGTAGACGCGGAGTAACAATCCCCCCGTAACGCTTTACGAGATTAGACCGGAGCCTACGGTTTAAAGTGGATTCCGAACCACTACAAACATCCAGGGCACCGCCGGGACTCGAACCCAAAACCTGTGGTACCGAGCGCTAGCCATTCAGGCCCTAAATCTCGCGTCATAGAATGCCTGCAAATTGAAAGGTTAAATGAGCAGAAGATTTTAGTATTTGGTGGGAATATATCACAAGGACTAAATTCTCTAGTTTACAATAAGGTGACCAATCATTCTTCTTTGTAAGTTATGTCCCCATTTTCAATATTTGAAGATTAATCTGTTATTCTTCGCATTCGTTGAATGTTGAGTCTATCGTTGCACGTGATAGAACGTATTTGTATTGGACATGACGATTTGTCAAGGTTCGGTACAGTGTGGCAAGAGGCACAGGAGACTTTGAGAGAGTGCGCAGTGTGAAAATGGCGTTGTTTACTTTTTACCGAATTTGTATTGGACATGACGATTTGTCAAGGTTCGGTACAGTATGGCGAGAGGCACAGGAGACTTTGAGAGAGTGCACAGTGTGAAAATGGTGTCGTTTACTTTTTTACCGAAATATGGCACGGACTCATGCAGTACCTTTGCTTCTTTCTCTGTTAGTGTTCAACCATATACACGTAAGTACAATTTACGTTTTATTAATTATCTATTTAATAATTTCCAAAATGTGAACAGTTTTATTTCCAATTTGCACAACCCTGTTGTCCACAGAAGTGTAAAATCATTTACATTTAAAATTTAGGGGGCTTTACTCACTTTTGTGATAATAATAATTTTATTTTTTCATAATGCACTTGTATCGTTCTATATTTAATTTTGAATTTCATTTAAGGAGGGGGAAACAAAGAGAAATTTCATTCCAACGATAAATTGAAAAATTAATTTCCATTCTTCATACCAAAGAAAAATAACATTGTTTTCAGCAATATTTGCAGCGGAGAATTTAATATTGCAGTTGGAGGAAGAGCAGATATTATGGTTTTGTTTTGTTTGTCGGTCCGAGACAAATTAAAAGAAATATGTATTTATTTATTATATATCCATCTCTTTTTCTACTTTGATGAAATATTATTTTTGTCTTCCTTTTTTTACAAAGGACTGATGATCTTTTTACTTTTTCTATTTTTGTTCTACAAAACATAAATCGACGTAAATAGCAAGCACAGCAGCTTTTAATCGGTAAAGTGTTAAAAGCGGAAATTCTTCGTTAGCTATAGTAGCAAATCGACGCCAACAAGTTTTACAAATCATTATCGAAAGTAAGATTCCCAAATTTAATACCAAAGAAAAATATTGTTTTCAGCAATATTTGCAGCGGATATTACGCCCAGAAAATTAGTGCTATGTTTGATTCATCTTATATATGTGAACAAGTGTTTTCCACTATGAACCTTAGAAAGATTTATTTCAGAAGTAGACTGACAGATGAGCATTTAGCCTCGTTCCTTAGAATTGGTACATCTCACTTCGAACCTCACTATGAGGAACTTTTAAAAATGAAATCGCAATTTCATTCATCTCACTTAACGTATTTAAATTGTAATACTTGTATATTGTTTTTAAAATTTTCGAAAAATGTATCTTGCCCCCTCCAAACCCTTTTTTCGATTTTTGGCCCGCGACCGAAAAGGTTTTGCCCATCCCTGGTCTACAGTCATTTTTTACATACTTCAGACTAATTAGGCGGGGATTTTAACAGATGCTACCACTACAGTTTAAAGTGGATTTCGAACCACTAACAAATATTCATGCCACCGGAGCAGATATTATGAGACACTTACAAACTTAAGTAACCATTAGATAATTGTTAATAATTTGTTAACCACTAAGAAACATAAGTAATCATATGCATCAGCTCCCAGTTGTATCTAAAAAAAAAAAAATTGAAGTTGAAAAACAGCTGTAATAGAGAGAACATTTGCATCTCATATCATAATTCAGGTTCAAAAGTTTTGTAGTATGAGTTGTATAACTAAATTGTTTGTAAAAGAAATTACAATGCTAAATTTTCATACTCCAGGACAAAATATAAATAAATTTAAAAGGGTCTTATTAAATCAACATTTAAAACTTACTGTGACAAAATGCTTAACTTGTTGACTGTAGCCTTTTCAAAGGTCTTATCCGATGCATTCGATTATAATAAAACAAAATTGTATTCAATACTGGTAAGATATTTTAATGTTAATGTAAAAATTGTAAATTTAGAATCCATTGAGAATGAAACTTTGTCAAACCATCTATACAGAATTAATAAAAGAAAACAATTTGAAATCCAAAGAGATTGTAAAGCCTGATGGCCAATTGGATAGCGCTTTGGCCCCACAGGCTTCAGGTTCGAATCGTAGCGGTGGCATGGATGTTTGTGAGGGGTTCTGAATCCACGTTAAACTGTAGGTCCCGGTCTAATTAGCCTAAATTGTGCATAAAATGATCGTAGAGCGACCAACTAAACTAAACCAAAGAGATTGTACTAACGGCTGATAATACAAACATAGATTTTCGTTTTGAAAATTCAAAGGAGTGAATAATTGATGTGCGTATGAAACTACAAGATTTACTCCAAAAGAAAATACTATGAATAGCATTATCACATAGTCTGTCAAATGCAGTCGCCATGGCATCATGTACCATGACAATTGATATAGAAGTAAAATAACTACAATTTATTAATAATGTACTCGCTTTACTGTTCGTGCAATTACTTTAAAATAAGTTGGTGCAGAAGCGAATGTGCGATACAATGAACTTTTAGGTTTGGTTTGCCGCTCTACGGTCATTTTATGCACACTTAGACTAATTAGACCAGGATCTACAGTTTAACGTGGATTCCGAACCATTCGTAAACATCTATGCCATAGCCGGGATTTGAATCTGAAACCTGGGCCGGATTTAGATGAAAAGAGGCTATTCCACTTATGAGGCCCTTTCACCTCCCATTTTTAAGTTTGTAAATAACTTATTATGTTTATTTATTATTCATATGTGTAGAATTTCTCCTTATTTTTGATTTAGTGTTTTTAGAATAATGTAATTCTAATTTTGCTAACAAAATGAATGTAGGCCCCTCTTGATCTTGAGGTCCTAGGCTGAAGCCTAGTTAGTCTATAGGAAAATCCGGCCTTGTTTTCGAATAGATTTCCGTTTTTATAACGATAGTTAAGACCTATGTTTGTCAGTTAAAAGCGTCTTTGGAGGTAAACTAATATAAAAGTAAATTTAAGGCAGTGGAATTTAAAAAAAAAGATAAATATGTATACATGTTACGGTAAAAATAAAATAAAATTATCGGGCACATTTCATGGATATAAAGTATCAATAAAATTAACAAAAAAAAAAAAGAAGCGGGCCCGAGTGGCTAGTGCTCTTGCCCCTCCATTTCGAGTTATTACGGTGCCATGGAGGTTTGTGTGGTTGAATCCATCCTTAGGTCCCGGCACTGCAGGCGTCATTGAGCCAAAGTCAAACAGCAACAAAAAACTGCCCCCCTTTCCCTCCATTCATAACAGCTTAAAAATTTAGGATTAATATTACAGCAACAAAAAACAATCTCTTAACAGCTTAAAAAAAAAAAAAAAAAATGTCCACTTTCAAAATGTTTAAAAAATTGCTTAATTTTTGTTTTGCCATTTTAGAAAATTATCATATTTGTTAAGATATAAAAAAAATTAATATCAATGCTAATAATTGATTTGTTACTCCATATAAAGCGATTCAATTGCACACATAAAGAGATCCATGTTTGTCCCCAATTTTTACATCCATCCACAGTTCTCTAACATACAGTCGCAGCCTAGTGGCTAGTGCTCTGGCCTTTTGGTATCCCAGGCTTCAGGTTCGAATCCTGGTGGTGGCAAGGATGTTTGTGAGTGGTTCGGATTCCACATTAAACCGTAGGTACTGGTCTGTTTAGCCCAAAGTGTGCACAAGATGACCGTAGAGCGACAAATCAAACCTAACATACAGACCAACTGGAGTTCATAATCCACAAAAAGTATATTCAAAAGGGTTTTCCCAAAATATTTACCGTATTAATTAGAGAAAAAAAGCTGCATTGTGTGTGACCTATTATTAGAATGAATAAATTTTAACAGTGAACAATAAACAGAAAATTGCAGGATTTTATCAAACAAGTAATATAAAATTTTTTTTATTTAAAGTCAATTCCTACTTTTTTCACACTCTATTGCAGTTAAGTCCTTTATAAATAATTTTCATTCATTTTTTGAAGTCTATCTGGCGCCATCTTTGATAGATATATGCGACTTAAATCTAAAAAAAAATTTAATTAATTAAATTTAATTGCTGAATTAATATTTGAAAAAACTGTATTCACATCCAGTGCCATCCGCTACAAGTGCAAAGAAAAAAAAAATGTATCTGAACTGGAGTGGATGAATAAAAAGTGTTTTGTGAACGATTAGAAATGTGAACAAGATATATATACCGATAGTGTGAGTCAGTAGAACGAATTGAAAAAGTATATTCAAATGGTTCAAAAAGGGTTTTCCCAAAATATTTACCGTGTTAATCAGAGAAAAAAAGCTGCATTGTGTGTGACCTATTATTAGAATGAATAAATTCCACGTTTTTAACAATGAACAATAAATAGAAAATTGCAGCATTTTATCAAAAACCATTATTTATATTTGTAAGTCAAATTCCTTTCATTTAACAACTCAGTTGTTGCTAATAATCCCCCTGGTGCAGGAAAGCCTGCACCAGATTCAAGAGACCCTGACTGGTCCATGGCTGAGGGTAATATGCAGCTTCACTTTACTGAGGAACCACGAGAGCAGAAGACTGACTAAACCTCAAGACAACGCTCTATGGTGTTTAAAGTGGATTCCGAACCACTACTAACATTCATGGCACCATGGCCCGATTTTCCTATAGGCTAACTAGGCTTCAGCCTAGGGCCTCAAGATCAAGAGGGGCCTACATGCATACTTGGATTGAATCAGTTCTAAAATAAAAAAAAACTATTAACATAAAATTTAATATGATATACAATTTGATATTTTCTTTTTTGTGATCTGGATTTTGTTTGAATAAAGTTCCATTTTTGGTTTAGTTCAAAACTTAAAATTCATAATAATTCATACTTAAAATTTCAAATGCAAATTATTATGAAATAAATTTATCTGAATTGAATTTGATTTAATCTTCAATGTATTGAATATATTTAATTTAATTTGATAGAAAATAGGATAATTTTTATTGCGTATTTTATTTTCGCAGTCAAAGATTTTTATTATTTGAATTTTGTTTCTTTGTAAATGTTGTGTGTTATGTTTGATGAGTTATTGTTACAAGTATTCTATAGGGTGCAGAGAATAAATGTTCAAATAAGTGTTCTGAACTTTTTTTTTATTTATTATCCGTGCCATATTTTTTATAAAGATGAGTACCCATCACAACATGTGTCATTTAACATATTGATATATATCACAATAATGATGTATTTTATTATATCTCACGTAATTTACGAACTTAAAAATGGCAGGTTAAAGGGCCTCATAAGTGGAATAGCATAAGGCCTCTTTTCATCTAAATCCGGCCCTGCATGGTACTGCCGGGATTCGAACCCGAAACCTGTAGCAAGAAGCGCCAGATACTCGGCCATTCAGGTCCTAACAACTCAGTTGTAATAAATATTATTTAAACTGAAAAATAAAATATCTATCAATTCTTTTCGTTTCAAATATTCCTCTAAGGCAGGGATCTCCAAACTTTCCAGCCTTCGGGCCATATTGTTTACTCCAGTAAGTACCAAGGGCCAAAACCATTTTAATTTTTCTGCCATTATGTATAATTTCTAGACTAGTCGCCGAGTACATACTCTGAGCGAGCAGGTTTATGTTCGATTCAGGATATATACATTCCAAACATCGATATACATGCTCTTTACCTCAACCTAACCGAGGGATGTTCACTAGTTTATAATGTTAGTGGAATTCATTTCAATTATTTGTTAGTTGTTATGCTTAAGTTAAATTTGCTGCGTATTGTGCTTGTCATTAAGCTTTACCTAGCAAATAAGTAAAACCAAGTTTGTCACTATGTGTTTTAAAAAAATATGCTTTTTGCCGTCGCGGGCCGGATTGATGACATTGGCGGGCCGGATTTGGCCCGCGCGCCGTAGTTTGGAGACCCCTGCTCTAAGGTAACCTTTCTTCACACACACAATTTTTTTTTTTAAGTGCTTGCCTTCAATTAAAACTACGATAGCTTTTATAATCTTATATTTACTAAAAAAAAATCTAAATTTTAATTTTTAAAATCTGACATTGATTAATTTAAAAGCTCTCGGGGTATTTTTAATCCACTAGATAAGTGACCTCCCATTTAATTAGTATCGGTACAACCGCTTCTACCAAGTGCAGAAAGTAAACTTTATTTAAAAATACTAATAATAATATAATAATAATTTTAGTCTTCATAAATAAATTTTATATTTAGTATTATAATGTGTATATAGAAATACAGTGCATTAAGAAATAATTTAATTTATTCACACAGTTATTTCAAAAAATAATTACAAAAAGTTATTTAAATATTGAAATCTTACATAATTTATATAAGCAAAAAAATTAATTTGATATTAAATTAAAGTTGATAAAAAAATACAATATATACAATATACAAAATACAAATGAATATACGACTATACAACACAAAATACTGTTCAGAACATACATGAAAATTATTTACGTAATTCATCATATGATTATAAAATGATGTATTAAAAGTAAGCTCATATATAGTTTTTAGTTTCTGACCACTACCACGAGTATCACCATATTATAAGCTCCATCAAAGAATGTCCATGACAATTAGTGAGTGAAATATTTGCCTCAGTTATGGATTTTATAATTTGTTTGGATAATGTTAAAGTAGTTCAACATACTTTAAGCAATGTTACCTCTTCATCTTTCTGAATCACATAGTAACAGTACAGTTCACACATTTAGTCTGTTTTTGATATAAAACAATGGCGTAACTAATTGAGAATTTCCTTGGTAAACACAACAAATATATCTTTTTTATATACATGAACAAGTTCTTCACATTTTTCATTAATTCGGTGTTATTCAATTTTTGCTAAGTTCCAGTTGGGAAGAAATTGATTCATTACATGGAACGGCAAACACAGTTGATCACCAATGATGAATAATACTCAATAAAATACTTTATAACACACTATCAGGACCTTGGAGACATCCACCACCACTTTATTCACAGTTAGTCCACCTTTAGATGCTAATTATATGCATATTGTACTGTTTTAAAATTGTTTGCAGTTCAGTTTTGCTGCATCATTATGTATAAGTTATGGTCAGCTTCCGGTTTGGAAGATATTGGAAATCATTTCATTCATTACATGGAATGGCAAACTCAGTTGATCACCAATGATGAAGAATACACAATAAAATACGTTAAAACACACTATCAGGACCTTGGAGACATCCACCACCACTTTATTCACAGTTAGTCCACCTTTAGATGCGCATTATATACATATTGCACTGTTTTAAAAATGTTAGCAGTTCTGTTTTGCTGTAACTGTTGTAACAAAATGTTAGCAGTTCTGTTCTGCATGTGTAAGTTATGATCATCTTCCGGTTTGTAAGATATTGAAATTGTAAATTATTTTATTTAATACATGAAATGGCAAACTCACTTGATCACCAATGATGATGAACACACAATAAAATACGTCAAAATGCGCTATCAGGATCTTGGAGACTTCCACCACCACTCTTATTTACAGTTAGTCCACCTTTAGATGCGAATTTTATACATATTGCATTGTTTTAAAATTGTTTGCAGTTCTGTGTTGCTGCATCATTATGTGTAAGTTACGATCAGCTTCTGCTTTGTAAGATATTGAAATTGGATCACATTTCTTTCAATACATGGAATGGCAAACTCACTTGATCACCAATGATGATGAACACACAATAAAATACGTCAAAACACGCTATCAGGATCTTGGAGACTTCCACCACCACTATTATTTACAGTTAGTCCACCTTTAGATGCGAATTTTATACATATTGCATTGTTTTAAAATTGTTTGCAGTTCTGTGTTGCTGCATCATTATGTGTAAGTTACGATCAGCTTCTGCTTTGTAAGATATTGAAATTGGATCACATTTCTTTCAATACATAGAATGGCAAACTCACTTGATCACCAATGATGATGAACACACAATAAAATACGTCAAAACACGCTATCAGGATCTTGGAGACTTCCACCACCACTCTTATTTACAGTTAGTCCACCTTTAGATGCGAATTATATACATATTGCATTGTTTTAAAATTGTTTGCAGTTCTGTGTTGCTGCATCATTATGTGTAAGTTACGATCAGCTTCTGCTTTGTAAGATATTGAAATTGGATCACATTTCTTTCAATACATGGAATGGCAAACTCACTTGATCCCCAATGATGATGAACACACAATAAAATACGTCAAAACGCGCTATCAGGATCTTGGAGACTTCCACCACCACTCTTATTTACAGTTAGTCCACCTTTAAATGCGAATTATATACATATTGCACTGTTTGAAAAATGTTAGCAGTTCTATGTTGCTGCATCATTATGTGTAAGTTATGATCAGCTTCCGGTTTGTAAGATATTGAAATTGGATCTCATTTCTTTCAATACATGGAATGGCAAACTCACTTGATCACCAATGATGATGAACACACAATAAAATACGTCAAAACACGCTATCAGGATCTTGGAGACTTCCACCACCACTCTTATTTACAGTTAGTCCACCTTTAGATGCGAATTTTATACATATTGCATTGTTTTAAAATTGTTTGCAGTTCTGTGTTGCTGCATCATTATGTGTAAGTTACGATCAGCTTCTGCTTTGTAAGATATTGAAATTGGATCACATTTCTTTCAATACAAGGAATGGCAAACTCTCTTGATCACCAATGATGATGAACACACAATAAAATACGTCAAAACGCGCTATCAGGATCTTGAAGACTTCCACCACCACTCTTATTTACAGTTAGTCCACCTTTAGATGCGAATTATATACATATTGCATTGTTTTAAAATTGTTTGCAGTTCTGTGTTGCTGCATCATTATGTGTAAGTTACGATCAGCTTCTGCTTTGTAAGATATTGAAATTGGATCTCATTTCTTTCAATACATGGAATGGCAAACTCACTTGATCCCCAATGATGATGAACACACAATAAAATACGTCAAAACGCGCTATCAGGATCTTGGAGACTTCCACCACCACTCTTATTTACAGTTAGTCCACCTATAGATGCGAATTATATACATATTGCATTGTTTTAAAATTGTTTGCAGTTCTGTGCTGCTGCATCATTATGTGTAAGTTACGATCAGCTTCCGCTTTGTAAGATATTGAAATTGGATCACATTTCTTTCAATACATGGAATGGCAAACTCACTTGATCACCAATGATGATGAACACACAATAAAATACGTCAAAACACGCTATCAGGATCTTGGAGACTTCCACCACCACTCTTATTCACAGTTAGTCCACCTTTAGATGCGAATTATATACATATTGCATTGTTTTAAAATTGTTTGCAGTTCTGTGTTGCTGCATCATTATGTGTAAGTTACGATCAGCTTCTGCTTTGTAAGATATTGAAATTGGATCACATTTCTTTCAATACATGGAATGGCAAACTCACTTGATCACCAATGATGATGAACACACAATAAAATACGTCAAAACACGCTATCAGGATCTTGGAGACTTCCACCACCACTCTTATTCACAGTTAGTCCACCTTTAGATGCGAATTATATACATATTGCATTGTTTTAAAATTGTTTGCAGTTCTGTGTTGCTGCATCATTATGTGTAAGTTACGATCAGCTTCTGCTTTGTAAGATATTGAAATTGGATCACATTTCTTTCAATACATGGAATGGCAAACTCACTTGATCACCAATGATGATGAACACACAATAAAATACGTCAAAACACGCTATCAGGATCTTGGAGACTTCCACCACCACTCTTATTTACAGTTAGTCCACCTTTAGATGCGAATTATATACATATTGCATTGTTTTAAAATTGTTTGCAGTTCTGTGTTGCTGCATCATTATGTGTAAGTTACGATCAGCTTCTGCTTTGTAAGATATTGAAATTGGATCACATTTCTTTCAATACATGGAATGGCAAACTCACTTGATCACCAATGATGATGAACACACAATAAAATACGTCAAAACGCGCTATCAGGATCTTGGAGACTTCCACCACCACTCTTATTTACAGTTAGTCCACCTTTAGATGCGAATTTTATACATATTGCATTGTTTTAAAATTGTTTGCAGTTCTGTGTTGCTGCATCATTATGTGTAAGTTACGATCAGCTTCTGCTTTGTAAGATATTGAAATTGGATCACATTTCTTTCAATACATGGAATGGCAAACTCTCTTGATCACCAATGATGATGAACACACAATAAAATACGTCAAAACGCGCTATCAGGAACTTGAAGACTTCCACCACCACTCTTATTTACAGTTAGTCCACCTTTAGATGCGAATTATATACATATTGCATTGTTTTAAAATTGTTTGCAGTTCTGTGTTGCTGCATCATTATGTGTAAGTTACGATCAGCTTCCGGTTTGTAAGATATTGAAATTGGATCTCATTTCTTTCAATACATGGAATGGCAAACTCACTTGATCACCAATGATGATGAACACACAATAAAATACGTCAAAACGCGCTATCAGGATCTTGGAGACTTCCACCACCACTCTTATTTACAGTTAGTCCACCTTTAGATGCGACTTATATACATATTGCATTGTTTTAAAATTGTTTGCAGTTCTGTGTTGCTGCATCATTATGTGTAAGTTACGATCAGCTTCCGGTTTGTAAGATATTGAAATTGGATCTCATTTCTTTCAATACATGGAATGGCAAACTCACTTGATCACCAATGATGATGAACACACAATAAAATACGTCAAAACGCGCTATCAGGATCTTGGAGACTTCCACCACCACTCTTATTTACAGTTAGTCCACCTATAGATGCGAATTATATACATATTGCATTGTTTTAAAATTGTTTGCAGTTCTGTGCTGCTGCATCATTATGTGTAAGTTACGATCAGCTTCCGCTTTGTAAGATATTGAAATTGGATCACATTTCTTTCAATACAAGGAATGGCAAACTCACTTGATCACCAATGATGATGAACACACAATAAAATACGTCAAAACAACCTATCAGGCTCTTGGAGACGTCCACCACCACTATTATTCACATTTAGTCCACCTTTACATGCTAATTATATACATATTGCGCTGTTATTGTTATTCACAGTTAGTCTATCAGTATATTTATTTATTTAATAATCATGATCAGTATCTGATTACATTCTCTCAGAAATGAAATACAATAAATTTGTATACTTATCATTAAAAAAATTTTTTTTTTTTTAATTTCTGTTTATTTACAATTTCAGAAAGAATTAATATTAATATTATATTTCAATATCGAAATAATTGGATACCATTATGTTTAGAAGATAGCACAGTGCAATATTACAATTATAATCAATAACATAATTATATATATGTATACAAATTACTCCAAATTTTTTATAAAAGCTTAATGAATTAAAACAGATTTTTACGAGCATTATTAAATAGGCTGTCATTAATTCATAAAAACATTAATTATTAAATGGACATATTTAATGTGTTTTTTGTTAAAACACATCAGAGTTCTGCCAGTTCACATCAGTTCTGCTTACATATTGTTGCCATTTTTTCTCTCGCAGATATTGATATAATATAAATAAATAAATCTATTTATTTATTTAATAATCATGATCAGTATCTGATTACATACTCTCAGAAATGAAATACAATAAATGTGCATAGTTATCATTAAAAAAATATTTTTTTTTAATTTCTGTTTATTTACAACTTCAAAAAGAATTAATAATTAATATTATATTTCAATGTCGAAGTGATTGGATACCATTATCATCACAAGATAACACAGTGTAATATTACAATTATAATCAATAATATAACACAATATATATACAAATTACTCCAAATTTCAACACCATCATAAGGACATAAAACAATGAAAAAAGGAGGACTTTGTTTAAAAGATTGACATGAAAGGGCTTCTTAACCAATATTTAAGATACTATTTGAAAATAAAAAGATAAGGCAATACAAATATTTATTAAGTTATCACTTATAAAATGATTTTATTTATCAAATTCCAATTTCAAAGACATCTTTCTAGTTAAACAGAATTTAAATAATTTTTTCAAAAATTTTCTGTAAGAGTTTTCATTTCACATGACAAAATTATTCTGTATAATTTTATACAGTTCTTTTTTTCAATGCAATTACCATCATTTCCCATCATTTAGAGTAATTCAAACTTTTTAAAGATATTTTTTATTCAGCCAATTTAAATTCTTTTTTTATATGTTATAAATAATAAAAAATATATTTTTAACAAATTTTTTTTTCTGTGGCAATTTTGCATGATAAAAATTCTTGCACTGTTTAAAAATAAAAAGTGTAATCAGTTTTTACCAATTCTCATTAATTGCAAAATATAATTTTAAATATATTAACTTACACTGTATATAATTAAAATGTTAAATTAAAAACAAAAGTTGATTTAAAAAATCTGTATACAATAGTAGTAAAAATTTTGCAAATTAATAATATTATACATTAAAAAAAGGCCAAAAAGTTTATAGAATTCACTGGTTGATTTCAAAAATATTCTCAGTAGGATAATTTAAATTCATACAAAAAATGCATTATTTCCTATTAAATAAAATTTTGAAGTGTCAATTTAAAAAAATTAAATTACATAAAAATATATTTACCACAATGCTACAAAAATATAACAAGCAATCATTAATTTTGATAATTAAATTCTCTAGAAACATTCATCGCTCTTCTTTTGCTGCAATAAATTCATTTGTTCATTATTCTTTCACCTGGGATTTCTGTATTGCATGGATATTAATATTGCAATATAGAATACCTGGGTATTCTGTATTGTAATAATTTCTATATTGTATTGGTCACTACCCTTTTTTCTTATTGTATTCTGTGATTTTCTTGATAATTTTGAGTTATATATGCTTAGGTTAAAGGCTATGTTTGAAGTCTTTTAAATGAAAATCACCAAATTTCTTATTGAAAGGATTGGGTATTATGGTATTCCTTTCAGTTAAAAGGTCGTTTTGGTTATTACTTTAATTAGGATTAAAAGTTTTAAATTAAGATTCCATTTTCTATGAGAAGAGATTTGATAGAAGTGGTTTGTTTTTGCATTGACTTTATGGTAAAACTATTGATCTTCAAGAAAATAATAATTATGCCTGCCAAGAGCATGACAACATGAAGTACTTAAAAAAACTGCTGAATTTTTTAAGACCAGATAAGACTAGGTAATTCCGTTATTTTTTATTTCTTGGGTTATCTGCATCTAGCTGTAGTAAATAGAAACATTATGAATAAATAATATGATGACCAAAAAAAATCTATATGTGAGATTTGAAACTGCATTGGGCATTTCATTTTCCTTTGTGTATGATATATTTTTAAAAGCAATGAATTATTTTAATTTACATTGATTTGATAAATATGTGTAAGAAAAAAAAAAAGACTGAAAAAAAAAATTGCATACAATAATTTCTTTAAAAGAAAGCCCACATTCTGCTTGAGTGTAGTGAGCACTAAATTCTCACAATAGCATTCATGTGCTCTCACAGATGATTTGTTGTAAGTTATGCAGGAGCATTTGGCAACACACAGGTTTTTGGTTTCAAAAGGTGTGCTGGCGGCGAAACAATCTGCCCTACAATCAGACACAAGGTTTTACTCTATAAATCTATCCTTCGACCAATTCTCTTATATGGATGCCCTATTTGGGCGTCCTCCTCAATCGCTAATCTTAAGAAGCTGCAAGTTTTTCAAAATAAGCAGATAGCTATGATAGTAAACGCCCCGTGGTTTGTTCGAAGGAAACAACTCCACAGAGCTCTATATATTGATCCTATTATGGACTGTATTTTCAAAATTTCGAAATCATTTCACTCCAAATGCCCTCAGATCCGCAACAAAGCGATCAGGCAAATACCTGTATATTATCCAGGTGTGGCTAGCTCCCGGAAGAAACCCCGAGATATCTGATACTCACTGGGAATCTTTCCCGGCATTGAAAAGGGGTTGTGGAATTTATTCTGCAACTGCCGATTCTACCGCTGTGGCTGTTGTCTAGTCATTCCGATCACTTCAAGCAAATCTGAGCTGCAATCTTTGGCATTTTAATATTAATTTTAATTATTTGCTACGATGTGCACCTTAAGTTAGAACATGGTTATCGATAAATTTTTATTTTTTAAATAGTTTTCTATTTTTAATTTTGGCTCTTTAATTTTTAATTACTTTTGCATCTTTCAAATTGTTTAAGTTCATCTATTACTAAATTTTTGTATTCTTAACAGCTTCCTAGCTGAGATAGTTAAATAATTTACTTTGTTTATCTTCCAAATACATTCTGTTAAATTTTAATTTGTTGTCTATTTAAATTTATTTTTGCTTTAACTTTTAGTCTCCTAAATTCAATAGCAAATAACTCTGCTCTGGATGTTACGTACTCTTGCACCACTAAATTGTTTACTAAATTGTTACATAAAAAAGATGTGCTTTTCCTCACTTTTGTCAAGTTTACAAATTTGTTCACCAACAGACTGATGGCGCCATCTGTCGGCGAGCCAGTCAGTCAAATAGTATTTGACGATTTTATTTTATATGTTTTATTTACTGTTTTTAGTTATGTTCAATTACTTTTAATTCCTTTATTCTATATTTTTCTTAGCTTTTAATTTTTTATTTTAACTTTAACCTTGTATCTATTTTTTGGGCATCGTCAACGGACTCTTAATTGAATCTATAGATTTAGCTTTTTCGATCTCTCTTTGCTTTAATTGTTCTCAAGCAAGAGATGTTTTTCCTAAATTTTAATTGTCTTATTTTTATTTATTAACATTCTTTAATTTTAGCAAATTCCTATTTTGCAAATATTTTAACTAAATTAAGATGTGGAGGTATTGTGGTTCTTAAAACCACCTAGGAACTCCGTAACAGGTACACCCGTTGCCCAATCTGCCCTACAGCCCTTGTACATTAAATAATATAATCCTATTTTAATGGAATGAGCTTTTGTGCACTTTACTTGTGATAAATTAAATATTTTTACAGAATATAAAATAGTTTGAATATAATTCCCTCTGCATTAAGAATAATATATTTACCAAGAAACAATGTTCATAAATATATCAAGTATTTGATTTAATTGATATTTATTTTAATTTATTGTATTTCTGCTAAATAATAACTATTTAACACACTTTTATATCATATGATAAAATTATTTAATGCCATATTTTTCTATTTTCTCCATGTCAAAATTCTACTGAACTTAAAATTTGAATACTAATGTAGATATAAATACAGTTCGATCTCTTCATATCGTGTATGCTTTATGAAAATTTTAGTCACCTATTCTATGCTCATAGAAGTAATAGTGAATTAAAGAAAATGCCCATTTTTCTCATGTTGAATATTCAAGAAGGTAAAATGGAAAATCCATTTCACTTTAGTGACTCACAATTCAGAATGAATCTTTAAAGTCAATTGATCTAAAGAAGAATATGTGAGGATATCAGAAAAAAATTACATAAGTTATCTTTACAAGATTTAATTTCCAAATTGCATAGCCAGAGAAAAGCATCCACACATAATGAGAGGAAAACTAATTCAGTTCATATAAACCACTGTAGTTATCTTGCATATTTATTTGACATGCAATAACTCTGTGATAAAAATGAATTTGCACCATTTTATTCACAAATAAATTACAATATAGGCAAATTGATGAAGACTTCTAAAATGGATATTTTTCCACAAAATTAAATGAGAAAAAATTTTCAAGATTTGGATTCATTTTTTCTTTTAATTTTATATGCATATAATGAGTCTTAAAAAAAGTATTCATCCAAATCGCATTTCTTGTAAATATAATAACTGGATAAGGAATACAATAATGTTCATAGTATACCTATATAATATTTATTACTTCGATTCTAGAAAACTATTTCGACTTTAATATCATATATTTAATTGACCTATCTATGCATTTTCTTGATAATATATATTTCTAAAGAGATTCAACTGTATTTTAGCACCTAATGGAATTTAGGCCAATACTTTGGCAAAAATGATAATATGTATAGCAACAAACTAGCTGAGCATGCATTTATATTAAGAATAAAATAAGTTTGCCAAGTCACCAAATAAAATCGAATGCAAAAATGAACTAATTATGTATAAAATGAAAGGGGCATGAGAAATATGTACATATTTAAGTCAATAATTATGAAAACATTTCATAATTATAATGTTCCCAAATAATGAATATAAAGAGAACTGAATATTTCAATGTCACCTGCTGCAATGAGCAAAATATGAGAAACTGACAACACCAAGCAGTTTTTTGACTTAACTCTCTTTCACATTTCCGGATAAAAGTGAAACCACTTAGGGAGACGGCTGTCCCTACACAATGTTTCAACTGCCAACAACACTTTCAACATTGCAAGTTCTGCTCAAGAGATCCAATATGTGTGAAATGTGCTGGACCACATAAATCCAAAGACTGAGTGAAACTACTAGAAAAACCACTTAAATGTGCATTGGTACAGTGTAATCATTCTATTGACTTCTCCACAAACTATTTATTTCTCTTTTTATTCCACAAAACACCAACTTTGTCCCTGCTCTTCCCCCTAAAGTCAAGTGCTGTGTAGAACGCAAGAAACAAACGCAGGTTAATAGCCAATCAATAAATCCTTGCAATCCAAATCAATCGGCTACTTACACTAAACAAGCACTGTTACCATTAACCACAACAACCTATCATTTCAGCACCTGTGTTTCTACATTTTCGTATTGCAGCTCTAATACATAAATCACCGCAACAATTTGATGCACTAAAAAAAAAGCAAGCAAGTTGACCTCAAAATTAACAAGCATGCTAAATGAACTTTCAAGCTCGACAAATATCTACTATATTCAACAATAGTCATCTGAACCAATCTCTTGATATTCATTAGTTGCAATGCTAATATCAGGAAAAAAATCACCTAGTTACAACCATAGCTTTCATATTAATATTATCGCTATACAAGAGAAAAATCTGCGTCCCAGTAACACCATAAAATTTAAAACTATATAATTTACAGATCTAACTGGCTCACTTATAGAAATCCAGATACAGCAATTTGTGTTCACAGAAAATTCATCACTGTAAAGTGCACTTTTTAATACTTTCTATTCTATTCATCCACAAAAATTGGCCCAATATAATTATTTCACGCATCCACCGTACACGATTGGTAGAATTTATGCATCGCAGCTGAAGACAACAGTCAATTACAATAAAAACAATCCTGCCTGGTGATTTCAATGCCTCATCAAATGCACAACATAAAGGCATGGTAATAGTAATCAACAATACCAGTGGATTTTGAATCCACAATTTGTCAAATCCATCTGATTAGAAAACAAATTTTCAGTTTAACCACTCACAAACATCATGCCACAGCTATTAATTCCAACCTGAATCTTGGTAAAAAAGACCAGAGCGCTAAGAAACTAAGAGTCTGAAGCGATCATGCTAAATGCCAAAAGTTAAAGGCATCTGAAAATCCTAATCAACAATATCACATCTATGGTCATTTTGTGCACATTTAGGCAAATTAGACCAGCAGTCAATTACAGTAAGAACAATCCTGCCTGGTGATTTCAACGCCAAACACAGCACATGGAGTTATGGTCAAAGCAATAACAGTGGAACTCGAATTCACAATTTTTCAAATCCATCTGATTGCCAGAAAAAAATGTTTCAGTTTTCATGATCTTGCACATCCAGTTATTAAATCCACTACAAAATTGATATACTCCAAATTAGAATAGCCATCTAACAAAACAGTACCAAATCTTAATCCTCATCAAATGATAAAAGTTAAAGGCATATGAATAATTCTAATCAACAATATCAATGCTATCATCAAATGCCAAAATCTAAAGGCATCTGAATAATCTCAATCAATATCGCATCTACGGTCATTTTGTCCACATTTTAGGCTAATTAGAATACGACAAGCATTTAATGTGGATTCTTAACCACTTACAAACATCCAAGCCACAGCCAGAATTTCAACCTGAAGCATGAGGTACAAAAGACCACAGTGCTAAAAAAACGAACAGTCTCAAGCAACCATGCTAAATACCAAAAGTTAAAGACGTGAATAATCCTAATCAACAATATCACATCTATGGTCATTTTGTGCACACTTAGGGAAATTAGACCAGTACAACAATTTAACGTCGATTCCGCACCAGTCACAAACATATCCATGCCACAGCCAGGATTCGAAACTAAAGCCTGTGGTACAAAAGACCAGAGCGCTAAAAAACAAACAGTTTCAAGTGACCATACTAAATAGCTCATCAAATGCCAAAAGTTAAAGGCATGTGAATAATCCTAATCAACAATATCACATCTATGGTCATTTTGTGCACACTTAGGCAAATTAGACCAGCACAACAATTTAACATGGAATTCTAACCACTCACAAACATCCATGCCACAGCCAGGATTCCAACCTGAAGCTTGTGGTATCACAACCTGTGGCTTGTGGAAGACCAGAGTGCTAAAAATCAGTCTCAAAGAGCCTGTGGTACAAAAGGCCACAGCCTCAAGCGACCATGCAAAATGCCTCATCAAATGCCAAAAGTTAAAGGCATGTGAATAATCCTAATCAACAATATCACATCTATAGTCATTTTGTCCACATTTCAGGCTAATTAGAATAGGACAAGCATTTAATGCGGATTCCTAACCACTCACAAACATCCATGCCACAGCTGGGATTCCAACCTGAAGCCTTTGGTACAAAAGACCAGAGCGCTAAAAACTAAGAGTCTCAAGCGATCATGCTAAATGCCAAAACTTAAAGGCATATGAATAATCCTAATCAACAATATCACATCTATGGTCATTTTGTGCACACTTAGGCAAATTAAACCAGAACAACAATTTAACATGGATTATGAACAGGTCACAAACATCTATGTCACAGCCAGGATTCGAAACTAATGCCTGTGGTACAAAAGACCAGAGAGCTAAAAAATGAACAGTTTCAAGTGACCATGCTAAATGCCAAAAGTTAAAGGCATGTGAATAATGCTAATCAACAATATCACATCTACGGTCATTTTGTCCACATTATATTCTAATTAGAACAGGACAAGCATTTAATGCAGATTCCTAATCACTCGCAAACATCCATGCCGCAGCCAGGATTCCAAACATAAAGCCTGTGATACAAAAGTCCACAGAGCTAAAAAAAACGAACAAAGGGACCATGCTAAATACCAAAAGTTAAAGACATGTGACTAATCCTAATCAACAATAGCACAGCTATTGTCATTTTGTGCACACTTAGACAAATTAGACCAGCACAACAATTTAATGTGGATTCCGAACCCGTCACAAACATCTCTGCCACAGCCTGGATTCGCAACTAAAGCCTGTTGTGGCGCAAAAGACCAGAGCGCTAAAAAATGAACAGTTTCAAGCGACCATACTAAATGCCTCAACAAATGCCAAAAGTTAAAGGCATATGAATAATCCTAATCCACAATATCACATCAAGGTCATTTTGGGCACATTTTAGGCTAATTAGACCAGGACAAACATTTTAACGTGGATCCCGAACCACTCTCAAACATCCATGTCACAGTCTGGATTCCAACCTGTGGTACCAAAGACCACATGTTTCAATGGAATAAGTGTGGCATCTTCAATCCCTTGTCGTCATCATAATCATAAGGATTAATTATCATCGACGGCTACTCACGCTGATCACAAGCTACACCCATGCCAGACATAAGGTGCAAAATAGTTGCTGATACCTTCCTTAGTTAAAAATTATATTTCTCATTTTGGACAATTACTACTGATCAAGTAGCCCGATTTGAATCATATATCTTTGGAATTATCCAAATTCGTGGTTATTCTCAAAAGGCAATGCACATTGGCTTACGATCCACATTGGAATGGTTGCATTGAGGCACCATACACTGAAGGTTGCCATGTGGCATGAAAATTAAGGCTGGACATTATTTCCGATTATTCTATTTGAATTACACACAACTTGGAATACCAATAAAGACTTTTACACCATTTGGAACATATCTTTATAGGTCAGAAAGTTCATCATGCTTTCAAACCATATCATGTACCATATGAAGTTTCAAAAATGAAAAAAAAAAAAAAACTGAAAAAATTTTTTTCAGTTTTAAATGACCATAAAAATTTGGCTACATATCTTTGTTAGGTCAGACAGAGTTTGCCATAGCCTTCAACTACCATATGAAGTTTCAAAAATGAAAAAAAAAAATCGCATGTGCATTACATGCATAACTATAAACAGCAAAACTACATGATGCAATATCTCAGAAAAATACGAGGGAAAAGTGGTATTTCCAACAGCTGATCATCAAATGCCAAAAAAAAAAAAATAACACTAAATACTAACATAGCATACAAAATGACTAAGCTATACTGCTTGTAATGTAAAGTTTTATTTGTAAGTTTTTACAACTTCTATAGTAAAATAAACCTGATAATTTGTTAGTTCAAGCTGCAAATTCTGTCTTAAAAACGTTACTATGGGCCACCGAACCATCATAATCTATGCACAGTAATAATTTGCATCTGACCATGGAAAATAGAACAAATTATACATTAGAAATAAAACAAGTGAAAAATAAAATAAACAAAGTCAACAAACAACAACAATCAATTTCAACAATAAAAAAAAATGAATGAACTTTAACAACTGAACAACTTTTAATTTCATATTCATTAAAGAGATAAAAATCAATACAGCAGTTTATTTATTTAAATTTCTATAAAGAATTTCTAATTTTTATCTGTATCTTCATTCCAGGTTATTTTTCATTTTCATACTAGCCTAATGCTACTTGTCCCATATTTACTTTTGAAAAATAAGCATTCCTTTTACCATCAATGGCTCTTATAAGGTATCTACCTTAAAATAAGGTAGATATCTTATTTTGCACATTTAAAAGGTAGTTTACTTCACTCTTTGATTCAAGTTCTATTATTTTTGACAAAAAGTACTATTAGGTAACAGCTATTTATAATTAACCATAATTTTTTGCCTATAATGTATGGATTAATTGCTTAGAATCTTGTGGTGCAAATTATAGACCACTTTGTACAATCTGAGGACTTTTTTTCCCCAAAAGTTACATAGAAATATCTATCACCACCTAAGAATGCTTTTTATCACCGAAAATTGATACTTAAAGGTGTCTGTCCCTCACGAGAACTTTTCCTACCATGTTGTCCGGAAAATGGTGGCTACTAAGGGAACAAGTTACCATACAATGAATACATTTCGAGTAGGTAAGATTTCATTAGTCTATCAAATTGTCACATTCAGGTTGATGTAGTTATTTCACCAGCTGATTTTTATTTTTCAAGAGAAATTTATCACATACTGTGTACGACTGGTAAATTTTCAGAGTGTAGGAATTTATTATCCACTGCTGGGGCTTCTATACCAAATAATTAGCAGCATGGAAAGACGGACTTTATAAAAGTTGGCAGTGCAATTTAGTATTTCTTAGAACTGTGGGAAAATGTCCAAAGTATGGACGATTTAGAGAAATTGTAAACTATGGTGAAAAGCACTTAAAAATTATTTAGAAATATAATATCAAAAATTACAAATTAAAAAAGTAATTTCCTAATATCCCTTTTTCAAAACTTTTAGTTTATTTGACAGCGATAGTCTCAGCTTTTAAATCATGCTTTGTACACCAGTTGAGGACGAATAATAAATCCTGTGGATAACCAGACATGCACAACAATGAGTCTGTTTGAATTAACATTTATTTAAGCTTCTGAAACTGTGTCATTTTGTCAGCATTTTCTAAAAGTGGATAAATACAATTTACCATTTAATTTTTTGTATATTCCCTAATATTTTTTAAAGTAATTACTTTTATCGAACAAAAAAAAAAAAAAAAAAAAAAAAGGTTAACGAAATTAACAAAAATAATTGAAAGTCAATTGAAAGATTAAATACAATGTCAAAAAAGGAAAAGACTGACCAACTACTCTTTTTCAATCACAAATCGAAGCCAAGAATAAAATATAGCCAAAATTTTAATCAGAGATCCCTTCCCCCGAAATTAATCTCCCAAACATAACTTGTTGCTAGTGAAAGCCATTGCACAGACACACAGTGGGAACAGTTCTCGTGGCAGATAGATAGTATTCATCTTTTAAATTTTAATTGGAAGGGAACAGGAATTTACAAAAGTAGACAAAATGTGACATACATAAAGCACCGATGTGTACTAGTAGATGAAAATGGATAGAATTAGGTAGAAAGGGAACAATTGATAAGAATACTTTAATTGGAATGGAAAGTAATTGATAAAAATTATAAAACTTTATATAAAGGGCATATTAGTACTTAACTGCATTCCAATCAAGATTTTCATTTTTTTTTTTATTAAATCTAAAAATAAAAATTCATCAGAAAAATGTTGTCTCTTGTTTTATAATTTTAAAAATTTTTTCTTTCTCCTGTTTTCACTTTCTTAAATATATATAATAATTTTTGATGTAATTAAAAAAATTATGATATATATTTAAGAAAGTGAATTAATTAATGTAATTAAAAAATTGTAAATTTTTTTAAATGTAATTGTGTATAACTTGCATAATTTTTTTAATGTGCATAAGCTTTTAAAATATATTTTATGATTAGATATAAAAGCATTACTTGATTGGTATATAGTATGTCAAAAGAATAGGCATGAATTACCCATGACTTATAGGAAATCAATCTAAAAAAATACTCTAGAAAGGGAATTAAAGAAATAAAGATAATTTTCATCATAACTTGGGGGAATAAAAAGTCCACAGATAGTATGCAGCAGAATATAAAGCGATAGCAATAGTACATCAAATAGGTCTGTAAGATAACTGCAATAGTTCTTAAGATCTAAATTAGGTTTCCTCTCATTATGATGGGCTGTTTTTCTCTGACTATATAATCAGTAATTAAATATTGCAATGGTGACTTTAGGAATTTCAGATTGATATCCTGATATACTCTTCTTGAGTTCAATTGAAATTTAAAGATTAACTCAGAACTTGAGTTGTTAAAATGTAATGGATTTTTCCATTTAGCTTCTGAAGTAATCAACACCAAAGAATAAGCATTTTCTTTGATTCACTATCACATTTCAATGAACACAGAACAGGGAATCCCTAAAATTTTCATAAAAGAAGGATAGATATGAAAAGACATCCCCCCCCATCTGTATTTGTATCTACAAATTCAAATTTTAATCTCAATAGAATAAAAAATGTAATTAAAGAATTTTATCATATAAAAGTGGGTTAAACATCATTATTTAGTACAAATACAATACATTAAAATAAATATCAATTACATCAGAGAGAAATTATATTAAAATTATTTTGTGTTCTATAAAAACATCCAAAATACTTTATGTAATATCCAGTTTTTTTTTTTTTTTTAAAGCTATTTTTAAAAATTACCATATGATTATTTTCCTTCCAATCTCATTTCTTACCAGTCAAATCAATGCAAATTAAATTAATTCGTAGTTTTTAAAATATATCAGCAAAGAAAATGAAATGCACAATTAAAATTTCAAAACTCATCAAACCATAGATTTTTAAAAAAAAATTTCTTGAACATCATGTTATTCATGATATTATTTACAGCAGCTAGACACAGAAAACCCCAGAAAGAATAAATAACAGAATTACCTTTGTTTATCCTAACATGAAAAGATTCTTCAGTTAAATATTCTATGGTGTCATCATTCTTTGACAGGCATAATTATCACTTGTTGTAGATTAACAGTTTCATCACAAAATAGTCAATATTGCTTAAAACAAAAAAAAAAAAAATGAATTAAAAAAAAAAAAAAAATACTATTTATAAAATTTCATTTTTTTTTAACTATATTATTGCAGCATTGAGGTAAATCTATTTTATGTATCAAGTTGTGGCATTTAAATAAGATGGATGGCAAATGCTAATTAAAATTTTGTGAAATGACTCTTCAGAAAAATAATAGAGATTTTAAAAATTTACAACAGATAAAAAAGATAAGATTACAAAAAAAAAATAAAATTTAAAAAAAATTTTTTAAAATAAAATTTTAAAAAAAAAAAAATATAAAAATTAAATTAAATTAAATAAAATAAAATTAATTATTGAAAAAAAAAAAAATGAAATAAAATAAAATAAAATAGAAATAATTTAAAAATGTTTGAATTTAAAAATATGGATAAGAGCCTTTATAAATTTGGTGGAACATTTTTGAGTCCTTTTTTTTAGTTCTATTGCATTTCTGTGCTTGGTGAAGTCGTACATGACGACTAGTGAAGATATAGTCATATCTTCAGCTGCTCGCTGGAGCACTTTTAAGGCAGCACCTGCGAAGTGGTATTTCTGTTGTGGGGCTACTTCCGCAAGCACTCCTCGCCCCAGTCGAGCAAATGCAGTTGGTGAAACCAGGAGGTCCTAGAGAAGAAATAAAGATAAATTTATTTTCCTTTCCATTATTAGATCAAGACCACCTTAACTAATTGACATATTGTTATGCATATTGTTTTTCAGATTTCACATTTGTTTACAAAAAGTCACATTCTCTACTAGTCCCCATAGACCAAATATTGCTTTGCTACTGACTTTCCTCACCATGTCTTTCTTTTTAATTGAAAGATTTATACAACAATATTTTTTTAACTTGAAAGAATTATATAGTAAGTATTTAAAAATTCAGATTTCATGGAAGAATACTAATTTAATAAAAAGCAAACACTTAATTGGAAAATTTTTTATTCATTTATTTTTTAATTTATGAAGTTTTTGAAAACTCAAAGAGTAAAGATGACAACATCCTTCAGTGCTTTCAAGTAGAGATGTCAGAGTCGAGCATTTTTAAAAGTCGGAAATCAGGAGTCACATTTAAAAATTAGACTCGCGACTCTTTTATAAAAATAATTTTTCATTTTCCAAAATTCTAGAAATTAATGTTTAAATGTTAAAAAGGTGATTTTACCATATTCTTCAATAATATAATCACACACAAAGTACAGAGGCAAAGACAAAGATAGTTTAGAAGCATGCCAAATATAAGTGTTTAGACACATTTCTCATCTCTGAGGCTTATAAATATCATCTTGAATCACAAATGAAAAGTCTTATTATAAGCTATTCTATTATTAAGAAAAAATTAAAATTTGATATGTTACAAATAGTATCTTTATACTCAAAATGTATAATTTTCTTTTGGTTGCTTAATCTATTCCATAATAATTGTAAATTTAGTACTGTTATTTTTAAAGGATATATGTGTTTATTGCAAGCAAATTTAGTGTACAAGAATGTCTTTTAAGTTAGTGCAAATACTATAACTTGTGAAAAAAAAAATCTTTGATATATAAATTATTGTTATGGATGTATAAGTTCAATAAAAGCCATTGTATTAATTGCACAAATTCTTCTAAATCCATTTGTAAAGATTATAGTACATAAAAATTATGAAAGAGTCAGGAGTCTGAAATTTGCTAGCGAATTCCTCATGCCTGTTTTCAAGGCAGAGCCTGTAAAATTGCAACTTTTTTCCAAGTACTGTTTCTATAAGATAAGTGAATGTCTTTATAGATAAAGAGAAAATTAAACTAAAAAACAATCAAAAGTAATAAATAAGACTGCTTAAAAGTGTTAAGTTTATTACTAAATCAAGAAATAAAATCTTTTTACAGTTGCACACTAGTTTTGATGTGGTTTTTTTTTTTGAAAATGAAAATAATCTCAACTTTATTGACAACACATCATTCATCAGTGAAAAATTGTTTCAATTAACAAATTTTATAAAATGCTTATTTCATGGAATTTCCCAAAACACTTCTATGATAAAACTGTATTTTATAAAGTAGTTATGATCCTTGCTAGATAACTCATTGAAATGCACAAGTTTTACTACACACATAAAATTTGTGTGTAGAAACTACACATATAAAATGTGCTGCTCTTACAATGTGGTCTTTGATACTACCAACAGCTGATATGCATTTCTATTTAGTAGGACTTGCAGTGGTAACCACCACATTTGTATGGAAGAAAACCCAGTTAACTCTCACTAGGCATCCCGACTGTCATAACTGCCATTTAGTCTGTACATTACATTTCTGAAAGTAGTGACTGCAACAAATATCACCAGTGGATGTGAATGCAAACCTTCCTGCAAATAAGCTGCACATGTTTACCACTGCACCCTGAGTCAAGCATCTGATGCTTACTAAACTTAATTTTTATATATAATGCTAGAGTGCAACTGTAAAATATCAAATAAAAGGTTTTTAAGGTAAAGGCTAACTAAACTAGATATGAACTAGACACATTTAAAAGGTAAACACCTGGACATAATAAAATATCTACTAATAAACAGAGTAATTACCGAGACAAAAAATTATATTCTAACATTTTTTCTAATAGTTTCTTACCATAATATTACAAATTTATCTAAAAATATTGACAAATTAAAAAGATATTTAGGGACACTTTTTATGTGTTTAAGGTTATATTAATTGAGCGTAAGGCTGATAACCCTACCCCTTAAAAAGATAATGTCTTCTGTCTCGAAGTCTACCAGTCGGCAGACAGCTTTGGCCAAACAATAAGGTTTTTAAGGTAAAGGCTAAGTAAACAGCTTGAACTAAACATGGGGCTTTAAAAGGTAAACACTGATGATAATGAATATTATTATATTAAAGGCAATTATTCCTTGGTGTATTTTTTTTTTCATTCTTTGTTGCCTAATCAGTTATTATTACCAAATTAAGTTTATTTAAGTTAAAGATCACTGTCTGGAAGGGCTGCCAGCTGCATTAAAAAAAAAAAGTTTATTTAAGTTTGAATTAATTTTAACACAAACATCTATTCCACATCCTTTATAACTAACAATATAAGCAGAAAAGAAAATTTGGTGACTTTATGATTTTGCAGTTTGAAAACCTTAATACAAGTTCAAAGATGGAAAAGGAAATCAATCATGCTCATATTATCTCACGATTGATTTAAAAAAAAACATTATTTTCAAAGAGTTAAGATAATTTTAAATCTTGCCAATGAAAAAAAAAAAAAAAAAAAAAAATGAAAAATTTTACATACTGTGGTATCCGTCAATTTATGAAAGGCATAAATTGCCTTATTTTCTTTTTCTTTTCCTTCCTTTTTCTTTCCTCGGATCAGTGGGCGCCAAGCATTCCAGAGCCTCGAAGCGCTCGTAGGCAGATTTTCGCCACTGGCGGAGGACTTGGCTCTCGGCCTCTGTCAGCTGCCAGGCATTCAGCAGACGCTGTTAAAGACAGAATCATACTAAATATTAATATACAATATGTAAAATAATGTAACTTTAATTTAATAAATATATATTCCTTTGATAAAAATTCATCTGTCAAAATATTATACTTTTACATGTGTTAAAGGTTAAAAAAAAATTGAGAACAAATAAGAAACTGAATGTAGTCTCAATATTTTATGTGGAGAAGGTGACGAATATATGTCCTTTAATTACAAAATTAAGTAATTTGAGAAAAAAATTAGAAAACAGCAGCAGAAGATCTGGAAGCAATTTTGACCATGAGATACATGAAAAGGGCAAATATTAAGATTTCTCTTATTAAAATTCAACATCCATTAAAAAAATTTATGATTTTCAATCAAAAAAATTGAATACAAATGATTTTTGAAAAAGTTAGTCTCAATTTTTTATGTATGAAGGTGAACGAATATATGTCTTTAAATAAAAAATTAAATAATTTGTGAAAAAATTGGAAAACAGCAGCAGAAGATCTGGAAGCAATTTAAGTGACCAAGAGATCAGAGTTAATGACAAATATAAGATTTCTCTTATTAAAATTTTGACATCCATTAAAAAAAATTCTGATTTTCAATCAAAAAGCATTGAATATCCCAATTTTTAAAAATTTTCTGTAAATCTTCTTTAAGTTTACACACAATCCATACTCATTTTCAAAATTTCTTTATTTTAAGTTTTGACTAAAATTTAGATATTTTAAAATAACATGTCTCATACAGATGGAGTAAAATCTAAAGCTAGATGTATCGTGGAAGAAAAGCATTTTTGAGAAATCAAAACCATTATATAATTTTTATTGTTACTTCTAACAATTGCTTACGATTATGTCTAACAATGCACTACATAAAAAGAGATGAACTAATTACCTTCGAAGCTCTGGTCTGATAGGTGGACTCTTCCAAAGGTCGCTTTCCTGCAAAAATTAAACTAATATTAATTTTTCAATTTTACAAGAAGGAAAATATATTTCAGAAATTCCCAAAGACTTCTTTGTCACGGAAATAATAATTTTGAAGTGATTTATGGATGAACTAAAAAATGTCAGGATTTCATCATTATTTTGTGCTGATATGACAAACTAGATTTGGAAGGAAGTAAAATTTTTCTCTTGTGATGTACAATAAGTCACTGCCACAGTATTACGTCACAAAATGCCAGTATGTGAGAGCAACTTTCATCAACATGCAGACGTGCACAAAATGTCTTTGGGGTTTTCTCCCTTGTAAGAAGAAACATTTAGAGTGGTTCAAAGGCAATAAAAAATTTATGAACAGGGGTAATATATTGCTTGCAAAATAACGTTTGTATCATTGAATGCAATAAATGCTAGATTACTTTAGCAGCAACTTGAATTACAAATGTTTAATGTGTCCACTACATTTCAGTATTCAGAAATTCAGTATTTTTTTCAATACGTCATAAACTAACATATATAAAACATGTATACTAAAAATATCTTATGTTCTTATGTCTTGTTTTACTAGTATTTTGGGTGAAAAAAAAATATATTCATCACTTATATAACATTTTCTGTAGCTTATTTACTCTTTATTCTCAAGATTATATATTCTCTTTATTCTCAAGTAATTTTATATTATACAAAATTCTTTATCTTAATAAATATTAATCAGTAAACTACATGTATATTTTTTTTACATTACTTTCGAATTTTTTATTCATATAAAAATTGTATACCACAAAAATCCATTCATTTTAAATTTTCTTAACGATAATCTACTTGAGAAGTCAAAAAATTTTCCAACATTATTCTTAATTTTTAATCACATCTACCACAAACAGTCCAATTAGAAATCTGTTTGGAACAGCTTACTATATGGAACATTGCATTCTTGACATTAAAAAATAATACAGTTTTTATTATTGAAATTAAATCAAAATTAGTTATAATTAATAACTCTACCAACAATCAACAAAAAATAATATAATTTATAAGAATAGTTTTGTGTTCTTTTTTTTTCTTCTTTTGTGATATTTAAGAAGAATATAAATATAAGATGTGCCATGAAAAGATTTACTGATCTCTAAATGGGGAAAAAAAAAATGTTTTAAGTCGCTAATTGTTCATAAATAGTGTTTGAGGAAAAAAATGTTTGTTGCAAAGCAACTCAGGTAATAAAATTTCTATATTTTTAGTTTTTACTTAGTGAAAACTTTTATATTATACTTAAAAAAGACTGTATAAATTCAATTTGACCAGAGTGAGAACAACCATAGAACTGGCCCCAATTCTACTTAATAAATTAATGATTCCCCCTAAACTACAACAATTTAAAAACATCATACCGGAAGGAGAGGTTCTTATAGGTAGCGATCCCGTTTGGGATCGGGTGACTGCCCCTGGTTGGTTGGTGGTGGTCGGGCTGCTGGTGGTGATGGTCGGAAATTAAATATTGGTGGTGGTGGTGGTGGTGGTGGTGGTCGGGCTGGTGGTGGTGGTGGTCGGGCTGCTGGTGGTGATGGTCGGGCTGCTGCTGCTGCAAATGTTAATATGATTAATAAAAAGAAATTAAATATTGGGCATTCATTAAAAATTCAAGAGTATAAAGCAATATTTCCAGAAACTGGATGACATTTAATCAACTTTAATTTTCAAAATTAAGATTTAACCCTTCATTGACACGGCTCTTGGCCTGACCCATCACCATATCTATTCGCTGAGAATGCTAAACTTGTGTATGTCGGATGTAGTAGCATCTATTTACCAGGAATGTGAATAAGTACTTTGTTATAAATACAAATTCATAGTTTTATATTCAGGAGATATGTGCAAACAGTACTGTAGGTGTTTTATTAATTATTGAATTCATGCAGTAAATTTAAAATTTCTGATAATTTTTTAATTACTCCATTTTAATAGTGAAAAGAAAACAATAAATGATCCAAATAATGTTAAATCTAATTTACTGATTATACTGAAGAACATGAAAGTAAAAATGGTGAACAAAATGTAGTAGAAACAAATAGCATTCCAATAACAAAAATTATATCATAGTGATTCCATTCATACATTACATATCATATTATTCAAAACAAAGTTAATATTGACAGAGGTGGCATTACAATTAAGAAAAATATTTTGAAAACTAGATCGAAGAACAATGAAATTAAATTACTTGTTTTTTTAACTTTATTAATATAATAATATAAATTATAGTTATTAATATAATAATATAAAATAATAAATTTAATTAATATAAGTCAATTATTAATGTGGCCACTCGATAAATGAATTTAATTATTTCTTCATGGTCTATTTTCACCTGTTTGCACTTGGATGTGCGATACCAGTTATTGAACAATGATTAATGTTTTCTTTACTATGTTAAAAAAAACACATGTACAGCAATGATACTTCTTTAAATTAATCTTTACAAAAATTAACTTAAGATAATAACACAATAACCTATTTTAGATACACCAAAAAAAAATGTTTAAAATTTTTTTTTTTATTTATTTATTGTAAATTTCACTGATTATAATAAGCAAGAAATTATGGTGGTTACACAATTTGTAAAAAATTAATGTCATTCTAAAAATTAACAATTTTATCAAACATTTATATATGAATATAATATGAAAAAAAAAATGTAGGAACATTTTATTACCAGGAGATGCAGGCTTGCTATACGGGTGAAATCTACCCGATCGGGTAGTTCGCCCTGGTGGTGGTGGTGACGGGGAGGCAGAACTCCTCTGCACAGCTGCTGGACTTTCTTCTGAAGATGAAAAGCAAATTCTCATCAGACATGGATAATTTTTTTTTACATTAATAATTCAGGTCTTAAGCTATTTCTCCAAAAATTAATCTTTACAAATTTTTACAAGTTTAGGTAAGTTAAGGAGTTAAGGATAATCGACTCCTTTGATTTTGAAAAACTTTTTCAAATAATACAATTAATTAGCTTTTGAAAAGAAACATAAAAATTAATACTTTAAAAAAACTAAAAAAACACGCTTTTAGTGTTAAGCAAACTAAAAAGTAAAAAATAATTGTTAACATTAGAATAAAATGACTGACGAGAAAATGAAGGCCACTGTTCTAAAAGCGTGGGGTGCTTTGTATGACATTTTTAAACTAACTCTGCATTTTGGAATGAAACTAGGGAAAAATTATAATGATTGATATCGAGTACCCCACGCTTTTAGAACAGTGACAATCATTTTCTCGTCAGTCATTTTATTCTTATGTTAACAATTATTTTTTACTTTTTAGTTTGATTCACTCTAAAAGCGTGATTTTTTAGTTTTTTTAAACTATTAATTTATTTTTTACTTGTTAGTTTGATTAACTCTAAAAGCGTGTTTTTTAGTGTTTTTAAACTATAATATTTAAATGAGGTCCCGGTACGGAGGACTGGTCCTTTCAATAATTTAATTGTGAGTAAAACAAAGGCTAAATGCGAATATGTCGAGCCAGAATCTCTTAATCAGGCGCGTTATCCGTTGTGCAGACCTACGTGGACGTTCAAACTTACGAAACCTATTCAAACCTACAAACCTATTCAAACCTATACGTGGGACACCACGTAGGTTTGAATATCTGACAGATGCCTGTAAATTTTTCTTTGCAGCTCAAATAGTGTGTATGAGGAGAAACAGATCTCCAGGGGAAACTGATGCGCCGATCAAGATGACTTTTCAAAGGCTGTGTATTTTAATCACTAATCCTGGCTATTCTAATCATGATGAGATAATAAACACATCCAAATAATTCAGTGTCGTCGGTCCTTGATAAGTCTGCAACGTTTAAATTAAATCTGATTGCTTAAAGCAGGGCGAAATCGAGCCCAAAGAGTCAGTTACATACATACAAACAAATATACAGGTGAAACTAATATAAAAGCGTATTAAAAAAGGACTGAAAGGATTACCCCAACAGACTGGGGAACTTCTGCTGGGCGGCATTGAGGGGCTGCAGCTCCTGGTGGACGGCGGCAGAGAGGGGGTGCTCCTTCCCGCGGAGCTCTCACCAGATCCTGGAACCAGATTTGCAATATTTATAGCTGTGCCTTATTAAATAACGATCTGCATTGTTTGCTTTTTTCATTTACTTATTAGGAATCATTTACTTATTAGGATTTTGAACTTGGCTATTTACTTTGTTTAAATGATCATACACAAAGAAATCAAATAAGCCTGGACTTCATTTACAGTGTCTTTTTAAGTGGTGCTTTGCATTAAATCAGCAATTAAAATTCTGATGCATTATTCACTAATATGTTTAATTAATTTTGTAGGTTTCAATTTAGTAACATTTGATTGATTCTTCACTTATTAAACAAAATTTTACATGATTAGTTTTAATTTAACTAAAGGGCAATTTTTTTTTAGCCATCAAGTAATAAATATTTTATAATACTAAGGCAATCTACAATAATGCAAATGAAATCCTTATAAAGCCATATTTTCTTATATCCGCATTTATATACCAAAAATTCCACAAAGACCTTGTTTTAATTAAATTCTCTAACTGTCCCTCCTCTCTGTTTGTGTTCTTCTTTTTAAGAAAAATTTCTAAAGATATTTCTGGATTATGTATGGCAACATATAATCCAAATAGAGAAGATTTGTAATGTATAATGTTGATTAGAAAAAAAATTAAAATTAATTTGCAATTTGCAATAACACATTGATTAAGTAGCTACATTCTATTCCCATAGAAAATATGAAATTAAAACAACCAAAGTAGAGATGCTAATAAATAAAACCCAATAAAATTAGAAAAAAGGAAATTTTTACTGGGAACATGTACATTACTACAATTATGGGAAATTCTTATTAGGACTAAAAGGTATTTTCTATTCTCCATAAATTATAGAATCCAACTATACTGAAGTAAAACAAAACCTTTGGAAGTTTATTTATAAGCACTGCTTTTAATATATGACTTAAACATAATTATAATTTTTATTGATTATAAAAATGTGTATATATCGCAAAATAACTTCTTTTTTTTTTGTAGATAGTCACGCATGCATTTCAAAGCCATTTTTTATAAACAAGAATTCCGTAATTTCATTTGTAATAAAAAAATATATATTATATACTGCAGAATACTTGTTGGCTAACATTTTAAACCAAAGCATTAAAATATCACAATTCTTTTTGCAACAGTGTACTTAATACGAATTTGCTTTGTTTCAACAACTTAAAAAGGCATTTTTTTTTTTTTCAATTTATTTTAAGTTATCCTGATATTAAACTCGTGACCCAGTAGTATCGAACACAATTCAAATTTGCTTTCAGTATGCATTGCCAACACGTTTTCTTAAAAATCGAGGATACTAGAGGGAAATTGAAACATCTGTCATCGATAGTCGACGGGTGTTTTATGAATTTCCTTTGATGCAATTCTCAAATACGGTATTATCCGGAAAATCGGAAAATCAATTTGTTGCATATACCGTATAACTCTCTTTGGCGTAATTTCAGGCCCGAAAAAAATTATAAAGATCTCGTATAACCCGCGCGCGATTCGCGAATGTTTTATAAGTACAATATACCAGAAATTCTGTTTTTATATCTAATAAAACATTTTAGATTTAAAGAACGTGTTATTGCTACAAATCTAAAACAACGGAAAATAGAAAAAAATGTATTCCAAGAAGTACGGTGAAAACAAAACAGACGACATTTTACCGATTGTTTGTAATCGTCGTAATTGTAGGAAGAATGAATATTTTGATCAGTTTCACAATAAATTACTCATTTGCGCGTTTTTAATTATTATCTAAAACTTCTTTTTAAGACCTTTTCATCCACTAGCGAATATTCACCAACATTTTGTTTATTTACTTTTTTTACCTATCGTCTACAACTGTTTCTGCTTCTTTCTTTATGTTTAGAAGATTGTTATTCTCTCACACAAAAAAAAGTTTTGAAAACTTTCATTGCTAATAAAATGAAGTTTCGCTGGCCAGAAAGTTGGCATCAATTCAAAATCCAATGATCGACAATGGCCGATTAGCGCTCGATACCATAGATTTCGGGTTCGAGTCCCGATGGTCCATGGATGTTTGTAGTGGTTCAGAATCCACTTGTAAACCGCAGACGGTCTGATAGGATCGTAGAACAGTAGTGTTACTCGCGACCGTTGCCTATCTTCAAGCTACACGTACCCCCGGGTAATGCTAAACGAGTAACAGCGGTGCAGCTCTTGCTTATGGCATAAAGATTAACTGTCTCTGCATTGCCAGTTGGATTAGAACAACAAAAATGGCAGAACTAAAAAACTGTGATTAAATATTTTTGTCTAATTTGACAAAAGTTCTGCTTATACCCATCTTTCACAACTGTTATGTTTCTTTATGTTAAGAAATTATTTTTTACTCACTCAAAAGTTTTGTCAACGTTTGTTGTCGAAAAGCAGTTTTGGCAGAATAGTTTTACAGGTTTTTTTTTTTTTTTTTTTTTAACTTCCAAAACAAATGTCAATTGATTGTAGTACACAAGGAGGGCCTGAATGGCCGAGTGGCTAGCGCTCTGGCGCTCGGTACCACAGGTTTCGGGTTCGAGTCCCGGCGGTGCCATGGATGTTTGTAGTGGTTCGGAATCCACTTTAAACCATAGGTCCCGGTCTAACACGATCGTAGAGCGTTGTGGAAAGTGACATAATGAAAACTAACTGTTCATATATAGTGATTAGGGGATTATAGTCATTGTTGCCTCACATCCCCATATACCACTTCATTCATCATAGTACGCACTATAATCAGCACCCAGAAATTTTGAAGTTTAACTTATAATACATGGATTATAAGAAGTACGGTACTTAAAGTCCAATAAATTCTACCCTCAAGTATCATGCAATATTCATTAAATATTACGAGATTTTTTATTACGTGATAAATTCTACCCTCAAGTATCATACAATATTCATTAAATATTAAGTGATTTTTTTTTTTTTTTTTTCCCCTCCTATAAACCTCTTGTTTTTACCAGATACTAAAAATTCAAAGTAAAATCTTTTGGTTACTTTAAATTTTTGATGGTGCTCAGTGATTTGATGCACTACTTCTGCATTAATTAACTTAATAATAATTATTTAAACAATATTCTAGATTTGACACGTATTGAGGCTTACCTGGGACTGGGTCGACGCGACGCCTCTTGGCCCGGAAATTCACGCCGTCCTTCTAAGAAAAAAAAACATTTATTGAAAAAAAAAATGTATAAAATATTCCAGTTTACAAAATTATAACATTATTTTTCAATTCCTTCTATTAGCTCACACTCTCTCTATATATATATCTCGTTCAAATTTTCAATCGTTAATAAATACTTTTTATTCATCCACTCAAGTTCAAATGCATTTTTTTTTCTTCTTTTTTTTTTCAACTTGTAGTGGATGACACTGGATGTTAATACAGTTTTTCTTCAAATATTAATCCATTCATTAAATTAAATTAATTCATTTTAGTTTCTCTTTAGATTTAAGTTGCATATATCCGCCACTAGATGGTGACAGATAAACTTAAAAAATGAATGAAAATTATTTATAAAGGACATTCTTCAAAAGAGTGAAAAAAAAGGAGGAATTGACTTTAAAAAAAATTTGTTTTTTATATTACTTGTTTTTTAAGTAGGCAAGTTTAAACAAATCAGTAAGTGAATTGATAAGTGAATAATATTAAAAGTCCGATTCGTAATGTCAAGTAATAACACTTATTGCTGCTAGTGTGATGACGTAACAGGAGATGAAACGTGAAATTTACGCCAAAGGAAAGGGGGGGGGGAGATAAAAATCGGAAAATTAGAAATTCTCATAAAAAAAAAAAAATCAGATAATAAATTTTTTAAAAAAAGCTACATCAGATACTTACAAAGCATTCAGTAATTATTAATTAATTTTTTTATAAAGAAATTAAGAGGCCTGATGGCCGAGTAACTATCGCTCGTTACCACAGGTTCGATTCGAAAGCGATGCCGTGGATGTTTATACTGATTTTTATTTATACTTGCCGTAGAAATTATAGCTAAAAAAAACCTTTTTTTTCTTTCTAAATTTTAAGAAAATATAAAAAATCAGAAATTCTCACCTCAAGGATGCGGCTCCTTTTTAGGTCCAGGCGAGGTGAACGTCTGGGCGATGTGGTGGGTGTGGTGGCACGTGGCGTGGTGGCAGGCGAGGTGGTACGTGAGGAGGCAGGTGAGGCGGTGGTTGAGGAGACAGGTGAGCTGGTGGTGGAGGGTGAACTGATATCCTGTTCACTCAGTTCTTCTGGTGTGTCCTCAGAGCCGATATCCCTGAAATACAGATGAATAAATTAGCTCAGTCGTAACAACACAGGTTTCGGGTTCGAGTCCCGGCGGTGCCATGGATGTTTGTAGGGGTTCGAAATCCACTTTAAACTGTATGCGTATTTTATGTACTCAGCATTTAACAAACTTTTTTTATTTCCAATGGCAAATTATGAACAGTTACAGCAAAAAAAAAAAAAAAAAAAAAAAAAAGAACAACGGGGAGAAAAAAAAAAATACAACAACAACAACAACAACAAAATATGCTGAAACAGAGTTCATGAATCTAACAATAATGCCAAGTTGCAGATCTTTTAGCCACTAAAAAGTGTTACCAGGTGCACCACGGGGAGGTAGATCTTCTGCGCACCCCAGGTAATAAACTATAATTCAAGATATAAGCTTTACTTATCAAAACTGTACGCAAAAATGTCTGCGCGTTATTTTTCCATTTTCTTACTGGTTTTATTTTTCTAACTTTATTGCAATGCTGCTTTAAAACTCAAAAGTAAGGAATTTTATTTATTTATTTATTGTTTATTTATTTTTTTTACAGATAAAATATTTTTATTTCGAAAAATTGATGCCTTCTGTTTCGTGCATTGTTGCAAGTTTATCTTATTTTCAGTATCGCTGCGAGAACACAGCATTAAATCAGAGAATCTAATACTTTTTTTTGTTTCTAATGCAGCTGGCAATACAGAGACAGTTAATCTTTATGCCATAACCAAGGGCTGTACCGCTGTTACTCATTGAGCACTACCCAGGGGGCACGCGTAGCTTGAAGATATGCTACAGACGTCAGTAACATATTGTCATGTTGACTAATAAATATTAAGTTAGATTTCACAGCAATACTTTTAATGGGTTACAGTTTTAATAAGTAAATAAATTAAATTAAATTAATTCATTGAGTACTAAATCTCCAGAAAAATAACTGATGCATTTCAAAGAATTAATAATCACTAAGGAGCAATGGGAAAAGTGTTAAAAAAGTTTTTAAAAAATAATTTTTGCACCAAACTGGGGCAGAGTGTAAATTTTAAAAAATATAATTAAAAATAACAAAAATAAATTTTAAAAATAATAATAATCATAAATAACACGACAGCCCAGAGTGGGCCAAGGCTTTCCTTTGAAGAGATTTCCATGTATTCCTCTGGGAGACAAGGGTCCTCCAATTCTTAACCTTTAGTACAGCAAAATGTTTTTCAACTGCGTTTATCCATCGCAACTTGGATCGTCCTCTTCCTCTTTGTCCCCGTGGCTTTGCTAAAACGAGCCTTTTTACAGGGTTTAAATCATTCATTCTAAATATATGAGCAGCCCAGTTCAATCTCTGGATCTTAATAAATTTTATAATAACTGGGTCTTCATAGCATTTATAAATTTCTGCGTTGTACCGTCTTCTCCAACAATCTCTTTCCCTAACACCTCCAAGAATAGCCCTTCAAATCTTCCGCTCAAATAAGCCCAAATGGACCTCATCAGATCTTGCCAAAGTCCAAGTTTCAGAGCCATAGACCAAAATAGATGTAATAAGGGTTTTATATAACAAGAAATTAGTTTTTTTTTAAAAAATAATAACTAACTGTAATTTATTTATTATAACTTTCGTTAAATAATATAATCCAATTAAATCTAAGACGAACATTCATGTCGTTAAAATCTATCTGAAACTAAATTTTGCTGATTTTTCATCTGTTGGTGAAGATGGGAGTATTTCTTTTATAGATATTATGGGGCGATCGTTTTATGAGTTAATTTATCAAGGCTATTATGTATATTATTAGTTAAATAAGTTTAATAAAATGCATAAATTAGTTATTATCAAAATTACTGAAAAAAATACAGTTTTGAAACTTTTGAAATATGTAGATTTGTGTGGGTCTAAAAATTGCTGATTTTAACAGTTTCCCATCAATAGCGCAGTCTAAAGATTGGAAAAAGCGTTAGAATTATTGAAGAATGCATATCATTACAAGACACTTTATAAAAAAAAAACACACTGCAGAAAGAAAAAATTTGTTAAAATGTCTTAAAAGATATATATTACTTACTCTGAGCCAGAAGTATATGAAGTATAGCAATCTTCATTATCAGAAGTGGCCATGGTACACATAAATAATATTCACAACTGCAAGAAAAAACAAACACAAAATTAATAATGCAGAAAATCTTTCAACTTTTATTATTAATTATTTTCAGCCTATACGCAATCATAATTTTCCAGAGTATAAAAATAAAGATATCTAGCATATCATATACCGTGGCTGATTTGTACTTGTACAATTATTTGTATAATTATTTATGTATAGTATATCTCGTGCCAAGGAAGTTCAGTTTCGTTATGCATAGTTGGGATTCTATACTAGCACAGCATTTAAAAAAAATTGTAGCAGCATTGGTACTTACGTACTAACCACATGTTAGCTATCAATGGCTCGTAATAACATCTTTTTATTAGTTTTTTCAATCTAATATTGCATTTAATTCTAAAGAGTTATTTGCATAAAAACTTAATTCAGCAAAATTTTAACGTAACTTTTTATAGTAGTATTTCAATAATTAATTCGATTTTAACTAGTTTTTTCATTCCAATTCCTTTATTTTTAATGTTCGAAAAAATTAAATTATTTTATTTTAATAACTCTCCTATTTCACAATTTCTTTGAAAATTATTTTTATTAATTGACGTATAAACGGTATTTTTCTCTATTCATGGTCCTTTATTTTATTTATTTGTAAATACATGTTTTCTATGAATGGAATAAACATGCTTATTAAAATAGTTATGTTTGTCTTTATTTTATTTACCACGTTCTTAAAAAACGTAGTTCAATAATTAATTAAAAATTTAGGAAATGGAAAAAAAAAAAAAAAAAAAAAATGAAGGTATTTTTTGAAAACAGTATATCTTAACTTATTTTAATATTGCAATAAAAATATAAACTATTTAAAATATAAATATTTATTATATATACAAGGTCAGTGGAGCAACATCTCTATGGTGGGCTAAGCCATCTGCCCACTGACAGATTTCTAGACAAGAGATGGTTTATTTTTAAGTTGTCAGCCCGACGCTCTAGTCATATTAGATCGGGACCTACTGTTTGAAGTGGATTTCGAACCACTAAACATACCGCCGCGACGCGAACCCGAAACCTGTGGCAGCACGTTCCAGAGGGCTAGTCACTTGGGCCATCATGCCCCAGGAAAGTAATTACAACTTTAAAATATTTTAGAAATAAGTATAAAACATCATCATGTATCATTTGGTGCCCAAATTGCGGGATAAAAAAACTTTTAGATACTTGAAAAGCACTTAAGAATTTAATCATTTTGAACTGTTGTGACTGATTGATATTAATATTTAATCAATATGGAATGACTTAAAAATTCTAAAGCAAAAAGAAAGAAAAACTTTGAAAACAATCATAACTAAATTGATTAATAATGTATAAAATAATTTAAAAAATGAAGTAATCTTCTTCTTACTGGCGCAATAGCTCCATGGTGGGTTAAGGCCGTCTGCCAATTAGTAGATTTCTAGAGATTATTTTTACGGGGTGGAGTTGTCAGCCCAATGCTCTACAGTCATATTAGATCGCAACTTACGGTTTAAAGTGGATTCGAACAGATACAAACATCCATGGCACCGCCGCGACTCGAACCTAATACCTGTGGCACCGAGCGCTGGTCCGTCCGCCATCAGGTCTCGTAATAACATCAGCGCGTATTAATTAATCTCAACGATTGAACACACCTGAACAATAGGACATTTTCTGTCAAACATTTTCCGTCCGAAATAAAGTTTGGTTAACACTATTACATTGCTGATAACATTTGTTAGCTTTGTCGCTCTACAGTAATTTTGTGCACACTTTAGGCTAAATACACCGGGACCTACAGTTTAACGTGGATTCCAAACCACTCACAAACATCCATGCTATCACTAGGATTCGAACCTGAAACCTGTGGTACCAAAGGTAGTAGTACCAGGTAGCTGCATTCATTCTCATGTCTGACAAATTATAGGGAAATTAAATATAAGGGCAACGTAGCATAAGCAGTCTCGCCATATTTATGAATTTACAAAGGTGCAATATCACAAATATTTAAAAAGTTATTGCAATTAATGTTTCCAGTTGGTATTGGGTTATATTATTAAACATTCATGACTGAACTTACTACTCACGATATTTTAGAATTGCCAAGAATGGGCACGTTTAAATCTGTGGGTAAAATCTGTAATCAAGTACAACTATCAATAATTTAAAAAAAAAAAAAAATTTTTTTGAGTACACATAATAAATTGGCCGGGGTAGCAAAATTTCAGTATATCCAAAAATATTTTTAGAAAATTAAATAAAGTTATAAAATATGATTGATAATTTTGTGTTTCACATATGTAAATTCCGATTTTTAATGATTTTTTAATAGAGTTAAGTAAACGGACAATGAATAGCATAAATTTAAAATAAAATAACACTCTTTAATATTCAGTAGTTATTTTATGCAATTAAATTTAAAAAAAAAAAAAGAATCCAAAAACAAAATATTAACTCCAAATATATGTGACCTTGCATAAGTTTTATTTAGTAAAAACTATTAATTATAATGAAAAAAATGTAGTAATTTTTTTTTCCAATAAAAATTAACAAAGCGTTAAAAAATATTTAAAATTTTCGGTAATTTATGTAAATTTAATTCACATTTAACTTCATTTTAAATGTATTTGAATTTTGCACAGTTTAAAAAATATATACAGGAAATGCATCTCTAGAGAAGAGTTAAATTATTATTATTATTATTATTTTCAAGGTTAAAAATGAAATGAAAATTTTTAAAGAAAAATTCACATATGTAAATTCCGATTTTTAATGATTTTTTTTTTTTTAACAGAGTAAGTAAACAGACAATGAACTGCATAAATTTAAAATAAAATAACACTTTTTAATATTCAGTAGTTATTTTATGCAATTACGTTTCAAAAAAAGGAAGAGTCCAAAAACAAAACATTAATAACTCCAAATATATATATGATTTTGCATAAGTTCGCAAAAGTCACAAAGTTTTGTTTAGTTAAAAACAATTAATTATCAAGAAAAAGCAATTTTTTTTTCAATAAAAGTTCGCAAAGTGTTAAAAAATAAATTTAAAAATTTCTACACTGTTAATACTGCAATCCTTTCCAAAAATAAAAACACTAAATTCTTAGCTATCACCCTTACTAATCACCTTAAAGTTCTCAATAACTGGTTCAATAAATGAAACATTTCTTTAAATTTTTTCGGTTTTTTTAAATTTAGATAAGTTTTCTTCTCTTTAAGAAATAAATGTAAAAAATCGGTGATTATGATCAACATTAATATTATTATCCCTTGGAATAGTCAAACTAAATATTTTTTGGAGTTATTCTGGATCAGCATTTAACTTGGAAACAACATTTTCTGTACACCAAAACTGAATTTCGTATTGCTTTCAGAAAGCTCTACCCACTTATAAATAGAAATTCTACCATGGCCAGGGATAAATAAATTCCTCTTTATACTGCTATGCTCCGCCCAATTCTCAAGTACGCTTGCCCGGTCTGGTGCTATGCAGCTAAATCTAATTTAAAAACGCTTGAAACTTTACAAAATATCACTTTCCGCCAAATTACCTCTGCTATATGGTTCATGCGTAATTCTGATATCTACAAAGCTATTAACATTATTTCTTTAAAATATTTTCTTAAACACATTTCTGTTAAATTTTTTTTGCCCCTTTTTTTAATCATGAAAAAACTGCAATCCAGAAGATTGACTCTTACGAGTACGTTCCCAATTATGATTTAAAACGTCCGCGCAAAATTTTAATTTAATAATTTAATTTTTTTTCTTTTATTTTGTTTATGATTTTAAGTTAATTTTATTATATTTGTAAATATATTCTGGGCAATTTTCATTGTATTTACCCTGTCCTATCGTAGATGGAGCCCCCAGCGGCTAAATAGACAACAAAATTATAGCAATTCATATAGTATATATTTATTTATATCTAGATAGGATGATGTCTTTCGGAATCTAGATTCTTCATGAAAAAAGTTTGGTTTATCAGTTGAGGTAGTTTAAAAAACTACACAGAGCTAACTACTAACTTCTTACACAGATTTAGGCTTTTTTTTTTAAAAAAAACATCATGCAGTTGATCTCATCATTATAGTTTTATACTATTTAATTAAGAGTTATTTTTTAAAGAACTTCCGATTTTGTTGAAAGATTAAAGGTACATAGCAAAAAAAAAAAAAAAAAAAAAAAAATGGTTAGGACATTTATAATCATAGACTAAACAGATCGAGACATTGAAAGTATCCCAACTAAGAGCTGCACCCTTTTTTCTCAGGCCTACGATGAAACGACTCCTTCATTTGTGATGATCGACAAATTTCTGAGCAAAGTACAACGAGAAAAAGTTTACATTTTCTAAAGATCTTTTCTCATCGTACATCCTTTGCAGATGTTTTTTATATGTTAGTAGTTGAAACTGAAAAAAACAGCTGCAGATTTTTTCTAAAACGTTATCTTAATACAGTACCCATTTCCCATGTTATAACTTGCTGTTTTCGCTGAACAATATCAATGCAAAATATACATACAAAATTGTTTTGCAGATGGTTTTCGAATTGTTCGGATTTGATAACACAGCTGCCGGTTTTGCAAAAATGTTGTCTTAATGCTGTACCCTTTTGACGTATTATAACTAGCTGTTTTTGCTGCAAAATATATATACAAAATTCTTGCAGGTGGGTTTTCGAGTTCTTGGGGGTGTGAATCATAGAGCAGCTGCGACGGGGTTTGAACAAACATTTCGATTATTAGAAAATGGACAGTGACATAGATCGGCCTTATTTATGTGATCATTATAGTTTAAAAATATATAAATTAATTATTAAAAAAAATTAATTATTAAAATTAAATAGTTATCCATTATTAAAATTACTTTTTTAAACGGAACCTGGATCCTATTCCCATTTTTAATCTAAAATTCTTCAAAAAATAAAAATTAATTAACTATTTAATTTTTTTTTTATTTAATGTCTAGATGCCATCCAATGCGGTTGGAAGAAAAAAAACAATGAGCTTATTAAAGATATCGTTTAAGTAAATCATCCCTTAATTGCAAGCATAGTTGGAAACATAAATTTAAAAAATAGCTTTTTTTTTAAAGAATTATTTTCACTGACAGCGTTTGAAAAATAACGTAAAAAATATTACTACAATGACCCAATGATTCGCAAGTGCCCAACTCCTGGCCAAGTGGCAATTTGGGCGGGTAGCGTGTCGAAGGGTTGGGGTTCGAGTCCGCGGGCGGCTTTATTTGTGCCTACTGCTTTCAGAAAGGAGGTGATTCGATGGGATTTTGAAAATGAGTTTAAAGCATCTGATGTCGAAAGTCAGCTTGCCCTGGTGCGAGATTTCCTTTCTATTTGCCAAGCGACACGTGGGGGAACCCTAAAAACCTTCCTAGAAGGCACTCATAGGCTGTTCTTAGTATGCATGAGGTCAGTGGATGCTTCATCCTAACATCTACATTTCGTATTAGGAATTTAAATTTTTATTATTTTAGATGTTCCATCTACATTTCTATTCACACATCTCTATTTCTATTGATTTGGGTAGATGCTACTACATCAGTCTTCGATACGGGAAGAATTGTACCGAATTTATTAAAAATTCTTTTATTTTGCATTTTACTTTTATTTATTATTGGTATTTTTAATTTTTTTTTTTTTTGTGTGTGTGTGTGTGTGTGCCACTTTAACTGAATTTTTGAAACTTTATCTTATATTTTTACTAACATTAATTAAGCAGCCAACTATTATTTTAAACATATTTATGAATTAAGATGAGGAGATTTAAGGGGTATTTCCCCCTGTTGGTACTCCGTAATCGGTACGCCAGTTGCCAGATACGGGAAGATAAGGGGAGGGGGAAGAATAAGATATTTGTAAATCCTACATCTCTAGAGATAATAGAATCAAACGGATAGCAGTTACAAAGAAATATTGTAAACAGATATTTAAATAAGTCCAATGCTTAATTAGTTTTTTTAATAAAATAAATATATTTTGCTAGCTATCTATATCTAAATATATATTTGAGATTTTTTTTTATCATTTAAGTGGAAAATTTCATAAACATATGTTCTAGAATTAATTTAAATAGGGTGGGGGGAGGCGGTACTTGTCGTAAAATATATTCGTAAAAAAACAAAAACAAGAGCAACGTTTCAAGATTCGCAAAGATATTCGTAAATCTTACATCTCTAGAGATAATAGAAACAAACGGATAGCTTTTGTACATTAGTATTTAAATAATACAGTTTTACAGTTTAATGGTTAATAAAGTTTTTTTTTAAATAAAATAAACATATTTAACCTGAAAATTAACAAGTTTATCTACCTATATCTAAATATATATTTGAGATTTTTTTTTTAATAATTTAAGTAGAACATTTCATACGTGTACGTTCTAGAACTATTGTTTTAAAGAGGGGGGGGCGAAGTACTCATCGTAAAATAAAATATTCAAAACATCGTATCAAAATTTGTACAAGAGAAAGATATTCGTAAATCTTACATCTCTAAAGATAATAGAATCAAATGGATCATTTTTGTAGACAAATATTAAAATAAATCCAATGGTTAATTTTTTTTTTTTTTTAATAAAATAAACATATTTAGAACGAAAATAAGCAAGTTTATCTATCTATTTCTAAATATATATTTGAGAATTTTTTTTTTTTTTTTTTTTTAATTTAAGAAGAGGGGGCGAGCACTCATTGTAAAAAAAAACGTCCCAAGACATTGTATTAACAACATCATATCAAGAACAAAGCATCAAGATTTAAACAAGAGAAAGATATTCTTAAATCTCACATTTTTAAAGATAATAGAATCAAACGGATAGCTTTTGTACATTAGTATTTAAACAAGTTCAATGGTTAATACAGTTTTTTTAAATAAAATAAACATATTTCGCAGGAAAACGAGCAAGTTTATCTATCTATATCTAAATATACATTTGTGGATTTTTTTTTTTTTTTTTTTATAATTTATGTAGAAATTTTCATAAATGTATGTTCTAAAATTATTAATTTAAATGGGAGGGGGAGGGCACTCATCACACAAGATATTCGTAAAAAAAAAACATTCAGGAACATCGTATAAGAACGACTTATTAAGATTCGCACGAGAGAAAGATATTCGTAAATCTTACATCTCTAAAGATATTAGAATCAAACGGATCATTTTTGTAGACAAATATTTAAATAAATCCAATGGTTAATATAGTTTTTTTTTAATAAAATAAATATATTTAGCATGAAAATGAGTAAGTTTATCTATCTATTTCTAAATATATATTTGCGATATTTTTTTTTTATAATTTAAGTAGGTTATTTTATAAATGTATGTCCTAGAATTATTAATTTAAAGAAGGGGGGAGAGCACTCATCGTAAAAGAAAACGTTCAAGACATCGTATTAAGAACATCATATCAAGAACAACGTATCAAGATTCGTACAAGAGAAAGATATTCTTAAATCTCACATCTTTAAAGATAATAGAATCAAACGAATAGCTTTGGTGCATTAGTTTTCAAATAAGTTCAATGGCTATTAGTTTTTTTTAATAAAATAAACATATTTAGCAGGAAAATGAGCAAGTTTATCTATCTATTTCTAAATACATACTTGAGATTTTTTTAATTCTTTTAAGTAGAAAATTTCATAAATTATATGTTCTAGAATTATAAATTAGAAGATGGGGGGGAGAGACTCATTAAAAAAATACGTTCAAAACATCATATCAAGATTCGTAAAAGAGAAAGATATTCTTAAAACTCACAAAAGATAATAGAATCAAACGGATAGCTTTTGTACATTAGTATTTAAATAAGTTCAATTGTTAATATAGTTTTTTTTAAATTAAACATATTTAGCAGGAAAACGGGCAAGTTTATCTATCTATATCTAAATATATATTTGAGATTTTTTTTTTATAATTTGAGTAGAAAATTTCATAAATATATGTTCTAGAATAATTAATTTAAAGAATTCGTAAGAAATGAAGGGCTCTATAGGGAAATAATGGAACAGGTTAAAAAAAAAGTTTAAAAACCACAACAATTAAGCAAGAACACGTCCTTATTTTAAGAAATAAATATATTAAATTTTTCAGAAGCTTTATCTCTTTTAAATGGCGAATTAATAATTTCAAATTTCTGACGATAATCGTTTATTATTTGAAAGCAAGGTTTTATAGCAAAAATATTTGCAATATCCACTGCACTTTTTGGCGTCCGATTTATTTGCTATCAAGAGATTTTTTTCACATAAAAGTGAAAATAGAATGATACAAATATTTTAAATATTCTACTTTTACAGATCAAAATTACTTCATATTATGAATCATTTCTTCAGTAGCAGTTGAAAATGATGCAATTCTATTTCAATTCCAACGGTTATATAAAGTTTCATTACATTATAATGTAAAATATATATGAAAGAGAATATATATATATAAAATTTTCAAAATATCAAGATTTTTTTTTTTTTTTGGGGGAATTTCTCGTTACTGCAAAAATTTTTGTTTGCCTTACGACCTTACAAAATGGGAAAGTTTCTTAAGTTAAAAAAAAATTAAAAATTTTTTTTTCGTAATGAAAGAACATTGGTTTTCACATATAATTTAATAATCAACTTAAATAAAAGAACTATAACTTAAAAAGTATCAATAATAAAATGAATTTTTTTGCCATAATGAAAGAAAATTGATTTTTACATATAATTTATTAATTAAATTAAATAAAAGTATAATTTAAAACGTGTCAATGATAAAATGAATTTTTTGCCGTAATGAAAAATTGGTTTTCACGTAAAATTTAATAATTTAATTAAATAAAAGAAGTACAATTTAAAACATATCAATAATAAAATGAATTTTTTTGCCGTAATGAAAGAAAATTGATTTTCACGCATAATTTAATAATTAAATTAAAAAAGAGAAGTATAATTTAAAACGTATCAATAATAAAATGATTTTTTTGCCGTAATAATAAATTGGTTTTCACGTAAAATTTAATAATTTAATTAAATAAAAGTAATATAACTTAAAAAGTATCAATAATAAAATGAGAGCTTAATAAAAAAACATGAAATTATGAATACAAATAAAATCATTCTACTTTTCTTTTATAATAAACAATTGAAAATCATTATCTATAATTTTAATGATAAATGCTTTTTTTATGTAAGAATAAAAAACAACCTCTTTTTTTATGGCACTTGTTAACAGACAAAAGGAAAGCAACATTTTAAATCAAATTTTAATATTAGTTAAGATTTCTAAATGGTATTAAAATTTAAAAAATGACTTGAAATAGTCATATGCGATTTCAATTAACATAATTAGAAATGCAAAATTACTCATACCTGCAGTGCATTAAATTTCTAGATACGTTTCTTAAGTTAAAAAAAAATAAATAAATAATTTCTTTTGCCGAAACTTATTTGCCATAAATAGAGAAAATTGGTTTACACGTAAAATTTAATAAAATAAAAGAAGTATCAATAATAAAATAAAAACTTAATAAAAAACATGAAATTTTAAACGCAACTAAAATTACTTTTAAATTCTTTTATAATAAACAATTGAAAGAAAAAATAATATACACAATTTTAACAAATGCCTTTTTATGTAAGAATAAAATACAATAACTCTTTTTATAAGGCACATGTTCAGAGACAAAAAAAAAAGCAACATTTTAAATCAGGTTTTAATATTAGTTAAGATTTCTATTAAAATTTTAAAAAAAAGACTTGAAATTGTAATATATGGTTTTAATTAATTTAATTGGAAATACAGAATTACTCGTACTTGCTATACATTAAATATCTAGTAAAGTTAATAATAGTAACAAAATCTTTCATTTTTATGACTTTTTCCCTGGATAAAAAAAAAATATAAAAAAGCATCTACTATACTTTTATTTTATGCTGAATTTTTATTACTTAAGATCACCAAAATATGAAAAATAAAAAATATAATAAATACTGCGATTGTTAAACAAAGCAAAATTAATCCCTGATCAATTAAACACAATTAATGAAGAATCAAGAATTAGATTAATCAAGAAACATTAATAAAAGATATAATAGCAAGTCAACATATAATTGTTTTAAACTGTAAGCAAATACAAATATATATTTTAAATAAATAATTTTTATAATGTAAATCAAACTTACCAATTGAAGAAAAAAGCAGCAATGGGATAAAATAGCAATAAGATGAATAGCAAAATGCACACAAAAAGTTAAGTTAATATAAATATAATAAGAATTAGATAAGATAAATAAAACACGTAAATACAATTATATCAAAAAAATTAAATTATTAAATCACATTAAATGGAAACAGAAAAACTACAAGATTTTATAACAAGAATTAGAGCGCAATCGAAATAGCATCCGATCAAATTATGGAATGAAAATCCACAGGCAGGTCAGTTTTATACAGAGATGGAAGCAACGGCGCTGATTGGTTAACGGTAATGTATTCAATACTAAAGTCCAACCGTATGTCACCAAACGATCATCATTCTGTGCTTGTCACGAGTTCACTTGTTTTGACTATGTTTCTTGGAGTGGCAGATGATTTTTTTTTCCTTGTTCTTTTTTTTTTTTTTTTTGAAAACATTCTGAAGTTCGTTTTAAATAAATTCGAACATTACCCTTTAGTTAAGTGGTTATTTTTCTGTGCAAAGCAGATGTATTTAAAGTACGGATTGATGTATTTAATGTACGGATTCTCAAGATTTTGAAAGCCGTGGTGGGATGATGCGTGGAACTATACTTTCAAAATGTAATTTTTAATTTTTAGATATATTCTCGGTATGACAAGCACCTTTTCCATTTTTTTTTTTTTTTTTTTTCCGCGCGAAAAAACTTAAAATGTACATGTCCAATCTTATCTTTTGAAGTTTTTGTTATTCGAAGGATTTTTTCTAGGCATTGGACAATTACCTACAACCATAAAGAAGGGGGGAGGACGAGACAAAATCGGGGCCATGGTACAGAATATTCCCGGGCATTTTTACAGACTTTCTTTTCCTCCCTCTCTTTCATGTAGAAGGCAGCCGATTTATCTTGAAAGAAATCAGAACTCGCCTGAGACTTATTACGATCTCTGTAGCATATTCAATAAAGGTCATGGTATCCCTTTCTGTATTAAATATGGGAGGCCTGATGGTGGCGCTCTGAGTGGTTAGCGCTCTGGCACTCGGTACCACAGGTATCGGGTTCGAATCCCGGCAGTGCTATGGATGTTTGTAGTGGTTCCGAATCCACTTTAAGCTGTAGGTCCCGGTTTCATATGATCATAGAGCGTTACAGAGCCCAATCAAACTTCTCACCCACATCATTCCCAAACTGTAAAGGGGCAACTTAGCTCTAGGCACGGTGATGCGGTGTGGTGTGGTGTGGTGTGGTGTGGTGTAGTGTGGTGTGTGGTGTGGTGTGGTGTAGTGTAGTGTGGTGTGGTGTAGTAGTAGCAAATATGGGTCTTGCGAAAAGTAGCAAACACAGTGCTGATTTCAAAAACAAAGTCACTCAGTTCGCATAAGAAAACGGAAATCGTGCTGTAGCAAGGATGCTTCGTGTTAGCAGGGCCGGATTTTCCTATAGGCTAACTAGGTTTCAGCCTAGCACCTCAAATTCAATAGGGGCCTACATTCAAATGGTTAGCAGAATTAGAATTACACTATCCTAAAAACAGTAAACACTCAAACACTGAATCGAAAATAAGGAGAAATTCGGATACTTGGATTGAATCAGTTCTTAAATAAAATAACTATTACCATAAAATTTATTATGATATACAATTCAATATTTTCTTTTTTGTGATCTGGATTTTGTTTGAATAAATTTACATTTTTGGTTTAGTTTAAAACTTAAAATTCATAATAATTCATACATAAACTTTAAATGCGAATTATTATGAAATAAATTTATCTGAATTGAATTTGCTTTAATCTTCAATGTATTCAATATATTTAATTTAATTGGATAGAAAATAGGATAATTTTTAGTACATATTTTATTTTCGTAGTCAAGGTTTTTTATTATTTGAATTTTGCTTCTTTGTAAATGTTGTAGTGTTATGTTTGATAAGTGATTGTTACAAATACTCTATAGGGTGCTGAGAATAAATGTCCAAATAAGTGTTTATTTATTATCCGTGTCACATTTTTTATAAAGATGAGTACCCGTCACAGCATGCTTTCATTTAGCATATTGATGCATATCACAGTAATGATGTATTTTATTATTATCTCCCGTGTAATTTCCAATCTTAAAAATGGGAGGTGAAAGGGCCTCCTAAGTGGAATAGCCTAGGGCCTCTTTTCATCTAAATCCGGCCCTGCATGTCAGTGAAAGCCCTGCATGTCAGTGAGAAGGGGGAAGAAGAATGCAATGACGATCATTAATATGCCAAGGAATAAATGTGCTTTGTGTAAAGGAGCAACGAAATGACCTATCCTAGAAGAAAGTGTAGCGAACTGGGTCCAAGAAAATCGCCAGAATGGTTTCATTGTAATTGTAAGCGTTTATTTGCCTTAGAGTAGGCCTGAATGGCCGATTGTCTAGCGCTCTGGTGCTCGGTACCACAGGCTTCGGCTTCGAGTCCAGGCGGTGCCATGGATGTTTGGAGTGGTTCGGAATCCACTTTAAACCGTAGGTCCCGGTCTAATAGGATCGTAGAGCTTTGTGGTAACATTGTTACTCCAAGTCCGTGGCTTATCTTCAAGTTACACGCGCTTCTTGGGTAATGCAAAGTGTGTAACATCCGTGCAGCGCTTGCCTTAAAGCGTGCAAGACAGCTGTCTAAGTGTTTGCCAGCTGCATTAGAAAAAAAAAATTGCCTTAAAGTAGGCAAAAAAGAATGCAAGTGAAAGTTTGAAAGCAACTTTGAGTTGGTGTATCCGATTTATAGTAAGGAATAACGTAGCTATGCGAGAAAAAAAAAAAAAAAAAAAAAGCTTCCTAAAGATTTGAACAATAAATTGTTAATTTTCCACAAGTATGTCATTGACCTATGAAGGGGAAAAAAATATTTACTATCATATAATGGAAATATGGATGAAACTACAGTAGTTTGATATGATAGGATATTAAGCAATTGATGTTGTTGTCGTGTCCCTCATGGAAGGAGGGAAGAGGGGTGCAGCTTCTGTTCTGATGGAGCACCCGTAGGTAGAAGTCTCACTTCCGCTCCGTAACGCTCTTACAGTCATAGGAGACCGGAACCTACGGCTTAAAGTGGATTCCGAACCACTACAAACATCCATGGCACCGCCGCGACTCGAACCCGAAACCTGTGGCACCGAGCGCTAGACAATCGGCCATTCAGGCCCAGCAATTGATGTGAAAGGAACAAAAGCGATTCACAAAAAAAAAAAAAAAAAACTCAGTCACGAAAAAACTCACTTCATAGTATTGCTCTCCAGCTTATCGAAAGGTACAAAATTAAAAGACATGGTTATTTCAATTCCTACTATTAGTTCACTCTCTCTATATATATATCTTGTTCACATTTTCATTCGTTCATGAAATACTTTTTATTCATCCACTCCAGTTCAAATACATTTTTTTTTTGAACTTGTAGTGGTTTCAAATATTCAATCATTAATTAAATTTAATTAATTAGTTTTAGTTTTATAGGGGAGAAAAAATATTTTCTTATACAAGATATTTAGCAGGACGTAAATTTAGGAATCCATACCGTCAGTGGCGAAACGCGTAGATCGCTGGAAAAAAATTTCTTTTTTCATTCTGGATTCTAGTCTGAGTGAAGGAGGGAACAAAATGGAAAATGAAACATGTGAATAAATGAGCGAGAGAGATGGAAAGTGTGAGAGAGAATTTTTTCTAATTTAAAGAAAATGAATGGAAATTATTTTTAAAGGACATTCTGCAATAGAGTGAAAAAAAAAAAAAAAAAAAGTAGGAATTGACTTAAAAATTTTTTTATATATATATTACTTGTTTTTAAAAGAAAAACGATATCGAAATCTAATTTTCCAAAAGTTGTGTTCATTCATGTGCACCAGAAAGGAGGGATGGTATAAAATTGTGGATAAGAAATATTTTACAAAAGGTTTCCGGGTGCTTTAAAGAAACCAGAAAGTCTTTTAGTTTGGGACATGTTCAGATCCAATTTAATGGATGACACGAAGAAATTGCTGACAGAGTGCAACATGGCAGTTATTCCAGGCGGATCTCCATTAGTCCAGCTATGTGTGTATCAATAAACCATTTAAAGCAAATTTAAAACGACAATGAAATATGCGGATTTCAGAAGGTTGTTGTTGTTGTCGTCGTCGTCGTCGTATCCCTCATGGAAGGAGGGATGGAGCTTCTGTTCTGATGGAGCACCTGCAGGTAGAAGTCTGACTTCTGCTCCGTGACGCTCTTACAGTCATAAAAGACCGGGACCTACGGCTTAAAGTGGATTCCGAACCACTACAAACATCCATGGCACCGCCGGGACTCGAACCCGAAAAGTATGGTACCATGTGCCAGAGCGCTAGACAATCGGCCATTCACGAACATTTTAGAAGGTAAAACACATTTACAAAAGGAGACCAAATGTGTCATGCTAGTCTAGAAATAGTGGATTTGAATATATCTTGCAATCTCAAAAAACACTATTTCATATACTATGAATTTAGGACAGTACCTTATATAACAATTGTCCAGATATGCATGGAAAAGCATTATCATTTATCTACAATAAAAAGTCAATGTTTTAAAAAACAAATATATTTCCATGCAATAGAAATATATATATTCAAAAAATAAAACATTTTATTTACTTTATTATACTACGCGATTTGCAATGAAAAATGTCGGGAATAAATTTGAAAAATAAGTTATTAAAACCCGTCACTAGAACTGAACTAATCGACGACGATTTGCCAAATTGACGGAGAACCTTGATTGCTTAGCAACCTCTATCTCCTGCTTTGTGAATGAGGGAAGTTTTTTAAGCTTTAAGCTCATTGATTAGATAGAAAAAAAAGTAATATAAATATATTATTCATTTATTTAAAAAAAATAATTAACTTATTAATTTTTCGAATTTTTTATTAATTAATAAAAAAAAATTATGCATACATAATTTTTTATATTATTATTATAATTTCAAGAAGGTAATAAAAAAAAAATAGATAAACAATAGAAACAAATAAAAACGATTGGAGGGGAAATTGTGACTCAGTGGAGAAACTGCATGGTCATTCGGAAAGGAGGATATCGGAACGTTAATGAATACTATTCAGAACAGCGCGAGGTCTTTTGCGATTTTTAAAATCAGAAATGGCGTAAACATAGTTGCTTAGATCATTCAAAACAGAGTTATTAATATTTGGAATGGAATTATAAAATTTTTTTGCAATTTTATACACAAATTGTTTAAAACTTGGGTGGGAAAGAGCGTCTGATGTCCTCATTTCGGGGAAACCAAGGCGAATTTGTAATCATACGTAGGATTTTATTTTCAATTCGCCATAATCGGACGGGTTTTTATTCACTACACATAAATCATACAAACAAGAGCATAATTAATCATATAAAAATATTTAAATTTTTCGAAAAATTATTGATTACAATATTATTACTTATTAATTATTAATTATTGTTAATGAAATAGGTGACGTTCAGATCGTGAGCTCTCCTCATAAGTAGGCTAAAAAACGATTTTTGGTTAATGAAAACAAGGAACGATTTTAAGTCATGACGTCATCAATTGGTAAAAATGGCATTTCAATTATTATAATAATAAGGTAATTAAATTTTGCTACAGCTGCGTAAAAATAAAAATAAAAATAAATATTTCGGCAATACGCAAAGTTTAAAAGAATATTTATAAATCTAAAAAAAATAATTTTTTTTTGGAATATTACTGAGTTATTAATTACTGTTCTATTCAAATATAACATAACCAATTAACAAGCTGCGTAAATCGATCATTAATACCAGTATGCATGCAAAGTTTTTCTCTGCCATTTACTAGTCTTTTCTTTTTTTGAATTTAGCTTCTAAACTTTTCATTCCAAATTTTTAAGCCATGTTACGGTTAATGCAACGGCTTCTAGATTGGCTGAGAACTTTATTTTGGAGAAAAGAAATGGAAATTACATTAGTCGGCTTGCAAGCGGCTGGAAAGACGACGTTCGTCAATGTCGTAGCCAAGGATCCTTCCATAGATACCATACCCACCATCGGTTTTAACATGAGAAGAGTTGTACAAGGCAGGACAGTCATCAAAGTTTGGGATCTTGGTGGCGAAAAGAGATTTCGTAGCATGTGGGAGAGGTACTGCCGTGGAGTCACTGTGATTTTGTACATGGTGGATGCTGCGAATCACGAAAAACTGGAAGAATCGGTTTGGGAACTCCAAAATCTTCTGCAGAAGCCGCAGTTGTCCAACATTCCGATTCTGGTGTTAGGAAACAAGACGGATCTTCCCACTTCTCTTTCTGAATCCGAATTGGTGAATCGAATGAAATTGCGGAATGTCGAAAACCGCGAAGTTTGCTGCTACATGATTTCTTGTAAGGAAAGAGATAATATAGACATAGTACTCCAGTGGCTGATAATGCATTCAAAGTAATGGTAAAATCGCAGAATAGGGGTCGCTGAGCCTTGGCGTCAAAAATTCTTTTCGCCAAGTGACGGATTGAGATATTGAGAGAAGTGAATGGAAAAAGCACAAGAAACCAGGATTACCACCTTTGGATACTTATCGCTCAGTTGGCTTCACAGAAAAAGTCGTCACATACCAACGGCCCCTATTATGTGATTTGGAAAAAGTAATTAAACTGGAAATGTTTGGCCTTTATTGTATCGATGAATGCTCAAAATGAGTCTGTATTTTTATGGACTTATATTTTAGACTGATTTCTTTGTGCAGTGTGATTAAAACTATTGTAATTATACAACCATAATTTACTGTTCATATTTTTTGGTATACCATTTTTCTTTATTACTATGACCCCCCTCGTTATTTAACCGGCGGCAACACGATGATCGCCAAATGCCTCTCTCGTTACGGGCAGATCATGGGTGACAATAGTTAGGACTACAAGCTATTTGGCATCATACGTTGGCGTTAAAAGATCAAAATAATAAGGAAATGCCATTTTTCTTTCATTGGTTGACTTCTGATTTGGTACCAAAGTCGTCAAACGGGCGATGATGCACAAAATGTGGCACGATGTTGATAAATATTTTAGAAGAATATGGCAACCATTACGTGCATTACATTTTTCAATGGGCCTGAATGGCCGAGTGTCTAGCGCTCTGGCGCGCGGTGCCGCAGATTTCGGGTTCGAGTCCCGGAATGCCATGGGTGTTTGTAGTGGTTCGGAATCCACTTTAAGCCGTAGATCCAGATCTCATATGACTGTAAGAGCGTTACGGAGCCAAAGTCAGACTTCTACTACAACAGAAGCTGATTCCTTCCCCTTCAATCATGAGTGCGTATGGGCTCGCGGGCTTGGCCTAGATGTCTGCCAAGTGGGATAAAAAACAAACAACAACAGATTTTGCAATTCTTCTCGTGCTCTACAGGCAATAAAAAAGGCGAGAAAATAAAATTCTAATATTTAATTTTTGAAAATCAATTTTTTTTTTTTTAATTAAAAAATAGATTTTGAATTGCATTCAATTTTAAAGTTAAGCAATGCAAGAAAATTACGATTGTATGAGTGACAAAGTTAAAAACGTACACATATATGCGACTACTTATTTGTGTGTGAATAAACACGTGCCTCTGTTGTTGTTGACGTATCCCTCATGGAAGGAGGGAAGAGGGGTGCAACTTCTATTCTGATGGAGCACCCGCAGGTAGAAATCTGACTTCTGATCCGTGTCGCTCTTACAGTCATAGGAGACCGGTGACCTACGGCCTAAAGTGGATTCCAAACCACTAAAAACATCCATGGCCCCGCCGGGGCTCGAACCCGAAACCTATGGCACCGAGCGCTAGACACTCGGCCATGATATTAATGAAAAGTAAGTGCGCCGATTTATGAGGGGCGAAGCGGCGGACCCTAGCAAGATCACTTAAACAAAAGGGACACTGATTATACAACTTTATAACAGTGAAACGCAATAATTGCAAATTCTTCTTGATTGCCTTTTTTTTTATAGCTACAGCAACATGTTTAATAAAGTCATCAAACTTGTTAAATTCGTGTTTTATATCACGAATTTCTTCTGCCATTTTATAGGAAGCATTGCTTATTCATTGCGTGACAATTGAAATTGTTAGCTTCAATTGTAATTGATATTTATTTTCATTATAATTCGAGCGGCGTTGTGACCAAGTGGCAGGAGCTCTGGCCTTTGGTGTCGCGGGCTTCAGGTTCGAATCCTGGCTGTGGCATGGATGTTTGTGTAGTGATTCGGAATCCATGTTAGACTGTAGGTCATGGTCTGTTTAGCCCTCGTGTGCATAAGATGATCGTAGAGGGACAAACCAGTAATTATAATTCGTAATTGCAAGTTGCCCGTTTGGCAGCATTTTTTTAGTTGACGAAACTGAGGTCTCAAAATAGAATTTTACTAAATTACTTTTAAAAACTGATTTAAAGCGTAAATTTATCAAACGACGTGATAGGAATTTATAATAATCATTATCTATCGGGATAAAAACCCTTTACAATTAGGTATAGTAGCAAAAGAGACAAATATATTAATTTCTGTTGAATTGAATTTGCAACTCTGTTGTAAGAAATGTCTGGAAAACAAGTTTTTGCAGTTGTTTTATTATTGAATTTTTCTCCTACCATAAAATTATCTAAATGCTTGAAAAAAAGAAAAAGTTTTTGCGAATAGCTGAAGCAAAATTTCACACTCCAGAATATTGTAATATTCATATGCAATCAAGTCTTGTCATGCTCGATTTGGTTTGTCCCTCTATGGTCGATTTTTGCACACTAGGGCTAATTAGACCGGAACCCCCAGTTTAAAGTGGATTCCGAACCATTACAGACATCCATGGCATCGCCGAATACTGCCATGTAGAAATATGCCAACTTTTTTCGTTCACCAATGAATACCACCACATTAACTAGCGAATTTCATTAATGTAGCGACAGTATTCTTTAATGCAATTATTTCCTGTCTTAAAAAGCTTTAATGGATTACTACACAACAGATCCAAACTTTTTGTTTGGATAAATTTCGATTTTGAAAAGTGTTTTAAATGCTTTATCTGAAAACCAACTACTGCTCTGAACATCATAATCATAATAATTTCGCGTACATAATTCATTTTTTAGCACACATAATAGAGGCAAAGTTAAATTGTAGAAAAAAATCTCTTTATCTAAAGTTACATAATTAAATGTAAATGTATTATAATAATCTTTTCACACATTTAAAGTAAAAATTATAATGACCAATGGTAAAAGGTTTGATGTATTTAAATAAACGTTATATAGCTAAAAATTTTGAATATAACTAAAGCACAATGAACGAATTAGAATGTCGCCCAAAAGGATAAAAGGTTTGTGGGAGAAAAAAGTGTCAATTGGCACTAAAAAGTAGGGATTCCAATAGTCTGGGTCCTGCCCCATTTAGAGTAGAATGGGACAGCAAGAGGAATATTTAAGAACTGAAAGTCACAACTAAAATTACCACAGAGACCTTCACCCGTGGATAGTACCAACACCACCTAGATAAAGGTATCTAGGAGGTGTTGATAGTACTCGTGGATAGTAATTATCAAGTACTTCTAGATGTACAACAGACCGTTTTTAACGAGTAAAATAAAACACGAAAAATTTAAAGGAGATATAAAAGGAGAAATTTGTTTGATTTCAACTCAATCACAGTGGCAATATGTGTAGAACTTATTTTTCAACAGCATGTAGAAATTTGAGACATACCTATTCTGTGCCCCCTTTTTTTTTAAAGCTCTGTTTATGGCTTCACTGACACATTCATGGCTTGTTTTAATACTGAAGTCAATCAATATAAAGTTTTTGTTTTCCCCCATTTCTAGTTTAATTACCTCTAGTTTTTGCTATATAGGGAGAGGCATATAAACATTAAGAGATTAAACTAAAAAAAATTAATATACTTTTGATAACAATACTGATACAAAAAAAATATATACTTTTGATAAAATCATTCACTGAACTATTATAATTAATTAGAATTTGTAGGAATATTATGCCAACCTTAAAGTATGCTAAAAAAACATTTAACGTATTAATAAATTCAAGATTTGTGCTAATTAACAACAATTATATTAAATAATTAGTAGCAAAATTAAAAAGTTCTCAGTTTTCAAAATTAAGAAAAATTTTAGAATTTTACCATAAAGCTAAATAATTTTAAATGATCAACTATTATTATTACTTGCATAATTTCACCCATAATATTTCTAGGATTTAATAATTTTTGACTAAATGATATTTTTTTTTAATATAGATTAATCTATTCAAAAAATATTAATTAAAATCAAGAACAAAATTTTGAGAAACACAAAAATTTTATTTACAGAATATAACTAAAATATATAGCACTTGTGGAAATTGAGCACAAAGATAATGTTATATTTAACAAGAATACCACACAAACATATATTTAGTATCTTTCTCTAAACACACCATTTGAATATAGAATTTTAGTAAATCCATGAAATACTAATAAAAAAACAAGTAATTTCTAAATTTTTAAGTGGATATTTCAAACTCAAGAAAGGAAAATTTATTCATTCTTAATTTCTACATGCAAATAAACAATCACCAATTTACAAATATATTAGCATTCATTAAAAATTCACAAACATTTTTTTCACATTTAGAAAATCATTCCAATTTTTAAAAAAATATTTATTAAATACATTTTATATTAAACATTAAAGTGTATTTATGCTTTTATAAATTGAATTCTTAATTAAAACAAAAATTGAATATGTAAAAAATATTCATATTAATTATTTTTTTAAAAAAGAATTGCTGTTTTAATGAAATTTCACATGTGCCAATTTTAAGAGCACATATATAAATTTTTGGAAAAGCATTACAGTTTAAGAACATAATTAAAATTCAAGAAAACTGACTAAATTTAAGCATGCCTTTCCTTTCCCTTAAATTTTTCATAAGCAAAATAATTTTCCTGTACTCTAAGTCTTAAACCTTATTAGACTCATGACCTAGTAGTAAAATGCATAAGAGCAACTATAGGCATATATTACAGTTACTGTTCAAAAGAGAAAAATTATTACACAAGCTACAGTTACTGTTCAATGCTAATTATGATGGCATGTACAAGTGTCTCATATTGAGAGTTAAATTGACTACTGAGAGTTTAGCTTTTCTCAAAGAGCTTTAAAAGAGTAGAACACTTAACTCTGAAAGTCTTCATAATCCCAATGCTTCCATCTGTCACAGAATATTCCTAATATATTATGTGAAACATGATCCTTTTGATGTAAAAAAAAAATGTGACTGATTCTGATAACAGAACTTTTTTGATTTGTCATTGAGTACAAAATTTTTTCACAGCAAAATTAAGAATAGTAGAAATGTATATTAAAAGAGTTAAATATTAGAGATCATACAAATTTAAAACAGTTTTAACTCTTAAGATGAACACATTAATTTCAAAAATTTAAATTTTTTATAATAAATTTACATAATTACAAAACAATCACTCTAGATTTTTTTTTTTTTTTTTTTTTTTAGAATATTAGCCTTTTATAATATACAGTATAAAATCCCTCAAAATTAATATCACTATATATAATCATCAGAGCTTTTTAAACTTATCACTATAAAATCATATTAAAATTGGAAATAGAATTGTTTTATACCTCTTTTTCTTTTAAATAGATAGTAAAGATAGTTATGTATAAAATTATTCAAATTATTTATAAATTCATCATAAAATATCTATTGATTCTAATGCTGATTTTAAGAATTTTTACGATAAAAGTTATGCATGCACAGTACAAATTTAGAGTCAAAAAGATTGTGTTATTCACTATACAACAAACATCTGTGTGGGAGAGACAGAGAAAGCACGTTCATAAATTTTCCTATATACTATACCCATTAACAATACACAAAACTTCTTAAACTATAATTTTTGAAATGAATTCTAATATATTTAGGTACATAGCTATACAAATGAGAAATAGAATATATGCAATTCCCAATATTTTAAGACAAAAAGTAACTATTCATGAATATATATTTTTTTTAATTAGATAGCAATCTTCTTATAATCAATCAAACAGCATTTTAAACCTCAGCAGCTATCTTGATACAATTTTTATTAAACTGAAGCTCAAGTTAATTTGGAAGATCAATTACATATTATTTTAAATTTCTTAACACTAATAATGTTTTAAATTGATAAAACCAATTTCATTTATATCAAATTTTATTACTCCTTATTTATTTCATTTATAGATATGAATTATAAAATGAAAACTAAAGAAATGGATATGTAAACATTTAATTATAGAAATATTTCTGTAAACACCAAATGTATTAAAATTTTTCTGCAGCTTTGAAGTTGTATTTAAAAATATGCCAGAGAGAAAAATAACTGTATATCAATACAAATTTATCAAAAATATTAGTATATTTTTTTTGTTGAAATATATGAACAAATCATAATTGATGAAAACATTGTTACATTAAAAGGAATATATTTATTCCCTAATACAAAAAGTTAACATTTTTCAAGAACTGAAGTATAAAAAATAAACATATCACATTAAATAAAACAAAAATAAATTTGCTTATTTAAATATAGATAATATATAAAACATTTTACATTATATTAGCTGCCTAAAGAATAATTTAAGATAAAACAAACTAAACCCTTCTATTATTTCTAAAATGCAAATTTAATATTAGTATAAGAACTGAATTAAAGCATAAAACATCCAATATGTAATTATTACTAGACAAAAATTGTTTTCTAAATTATAAAAATATCCTTCTTAAATATTTTTGAAAACTTTAAAATGAGAAAATTCTATGTTTTTTTATTCCAATATTCATAAATACAAACAATTATGCAAACCAATATCATGCTATAATATAAATAAAAGTTTTCAGCTAAACACATTTTTAATAAATTTATATTTAAAATTTTAAAAATCAAATATTGCTCATAACAAAAAAACACTGACTAGAGCTACACAAAATTTAAAATACATCAATAAAAACCAAATAAATAAATATAAAAAGAGATCTATGATAAAATATAAATTTATAACAAAGTATAATTTTAATAAACAAGTTCATTTTTAGAAATTACAAGTGTAAAAATAATACTTATATAATCATAACAAATGCCTTTTTATTCTTAAAGAAGAAACTGTTAATGATACAGATGTCAAAATCAATGCTAAACCATATAGCAACATTATAAAAATTATTATAGTTATACTAATGATGAAATGGCTCAAAGAAGTACCAATATCCAACCAACTTCCAGTATCTTTCACAAAGAAAAAGAAATGCTGAAATAAAAAAAAATTAGATATCTTCTATCATGATTAGAATACATTTTTTTAATGATATCAATGCATATATTTAAGATAGTATTCAATGCAGTATTAGTAAAATGCCAGTCTTGCTTACATTTTTTCCAAAATTTTGTTTTTTTTATTTATGAATAAAATAAGTATTTTTATTTGGAGCTTTTTTAAACAAATTTCCCCAATTTTTATAAATAAATTTTCTTTAAAAATAAAAATTCTTAATTAAATAGAAATATTCAATTTATTGCATGATATTAAAAAGCAAGCAAACAAATGTTATTTATCAAAAACATCAATAAATATACATATTAAAAGAAAGTTTTTATTTAAAAATATTATAAGTTATTTTTAATCATTTAAGTTTTTGATAGCACATTTAAATACAACTAAACTGATCATGAAAAACTGAAAAAAAAAACACTACAATTTTTTTTTTTTAATTTAATATCAAGAAATAAAAATATGTATATTTAGGGATTTATTTTCAGGAATTACAATTAAAATTAATTTTGAAATTTATACATATAAACTTTTTGAAAATAAACCAGGAAAAGATACAAACTGATAAGCAATCAGTATACATAATCCAACATTTAAATAAACACTGAAACTCTAAAGTACAGGAAATAACTACATAGAGGAATTAATCTTTTAGATCAAAAAGTTTCAATGTTTTATATTTATATTCGCCATACCTAATTTAGCAGCTGTTAACACATTGGAGGTTATATTCTGTGGTTATATATTATAGCAATACAAAAAAGATCATCACATTACCCTAATTAAAGATCTAACTCCTTTATGACAATAACAATATTACAATATAATTTTTTTAATGCAACTCAAGTCAATTTCCTAATTAAATATTTCATGAATTTAATTTAAGAAGAAACTTAAAAAAACTTACCAAACCCAGGAAATCTGACATGAGTAAGATTAGAAGAAACAATGCTCTTGGGGAAACTTTTAAGCAAACATTAATGGCTCGCAAAATACAGCTCACAATTAAAAAGGGTATTAAGATCTGAAAGACCCCAAAAATGAGTTAAAAACATAAAATAGTTTTAACATAACTTTATAAATATCATATAATAAAAATGGAATTAGTTAACATTAAATGCAACAAAAAAAGAGTTTCACCAAAACTGTCATAACTTAAAATTATGAAAAAAACAAAATGAAACAAAATAATTTAAAAAGCAATAATAATTTTTTATACTACTCATACTATTTTTGTGTATATCTACAGATGTTCTGCACAATTTAATGGTTTATATTAATTTCTTTTATGCTATTTTTTTATTTACAGTAAAAGAAATTGCAAAAATTTTCGAAAAACATTATACCTTTATTAGCATGAGGACACCCATCACAAATGGATTAAACACAGTTAAGAAACAGTAAACACTGGTAGGATTGAAACTGCAAATATAAATTCATAACGTATTTCAAAAAATAATAAAATATAATTAACAATAATTATTGAATACAATTTAAATGGACAGAGTACTTTAAAAATAATCAAAGTGTAAAATTTTTGTAGCATTTTTGCTTTAAAATAATTTGTTTTAACTTGAATAATGATATACTAAATTGTTAAATGAATAATGTTATAATAAATTCTATAGTTAATTGTTTTCATTTACTTTATTAACATTTAAAATTTTAAGGTTTTCTATTTACTATCAGAGTTTGAAATTTCATAAAAATACAAAATTATTTCACAATAAGAACTCATAGTTTTGAAACTATTTCATTAACAAGAATTTCAAATAAGATTTTAGCTTTTTTAAATAAAAGTTGAAAAAAAAAGCATTTAAAATAAAATACAAAATAAACACTTTTAAAGAGAGATAGCTTAAATAAAATTTCCAGAGAGCTAAACTTCAATATTAAATAAGTTATAGCTTATTATAAGCTAATTAAATGTGAAACTATTTTAAAAAGATGACAAACCTTAATTAACAATTGGAAAAAAAAGTGCCTAACTTCAAAGATTGTTATAAATTGCAATTTTTTTAAGTAATATTTGACAGCAGTAACAACACAATAAAAATTTATAATTATATACATAAACTGCACTGAAAGCAGACTGACCTGTTAATACTTGCTATATTTCCAGTACCAAAAAATGCTAGTAAAATAAAAAATATCTGTAAAATAAATTTAAGGAAAAATAAACTTATTGGAATTTGTTTGCTTTGTGTATAAAACAAATAATGAATTATGTTACTCCACTACTAAAAAGGGAGTACAGTAAAAAGTTTAAAGTAAATTATTAAAAAAATTGTAATTGTAAAAATCTTTTTTCGTAATTTCCCTTTAATAATTTTTTTTAAATATAATCTTATTTTAAACAATTTATTTTTTAAGCATCAAATATCAAATTTAATTAAAATTGATTTAACAAATCAATCGAAAAATACAATGTTCTAAAAAAGTTTTAGCTTTATTAATTATATTCCTTTGTAAATACTTCACTATACATCTTTTGTAACAGATTCAAATTCTTACTAGACATATTTTAAGTTTTTTTTTTTTTTTATATAAATAAAGTATTTTTTCTTTTATTAGAATAGAACTGCATATTAAATTCCATTGGCATATGAAAAACATGCTAACATTTTAAAATACCATGTATGTAAAGATTCATAATCAAAATAACATTTTTAATACATATTATTAAAATAATAAGGATACAAAAAAATAGGCTCTCCTAAAATCCCCTATGCTAATTTCAGTGATAATTTTCTTTTTTGTTGGATCTGTAGGACTAGGCACAAAATATATATCTTGTAACTGTAAAAAAATAAATGTAAAATACATATTAGAAAAGTAATTAAATTGATATTTCAAACATTAGATAATTAATAATAACAAATAAGTAAATAGTTACTTTTGAATAATTGTAAGATAACTGATGTTCTAACATTAACCAAAGAATCATTTGAATGCACAATAGTAAACAAAACATTCCTTCGTGACTTAAAAGAGTTAAAGCAAATATTGTAGCAATAAAATATATTTTGAATATATATATATACATTTATATAAAGAATATAACACATGAACACAAAAACTAAAGGAGAACTAACAAGAGTAAATTAAAAACAAAACCGTTTTGCACATGAAAAGATATGACCAGTATTCACTATGTGAGAATTGTGTAGCAAAATCATTCACAATGCAAAAATCCTGAAGTGCTTCACATTAAAACTTATCTCTCAAAAAAATTTCAAAGTGCACTTAAGCTGCAGCAATGAAATTGAAAATTATTCACAAACATAATCAAATTGTTGAAAGGCAGACACTGTATTAAAACAGTAGATCAAAAACAAATATAAAAATTTAAATATATGATGGCCGGGTGTAAAACATGTTAACAAGAAATTCGTAAAATCCAAAATAAATTTGTAAATCCAAAGGAAAATAATTATTTCTTGAGGAATCCTTTTTTGATCAAGGAATAGGTATCTTCAGGATATTATGAAGCATGTTATTTCTGTTTGATAGATGACTAGATTTAAGTTAAAAATGCATCTAGTGGCATACTCTCATAGCATATTTTTGTGTTCAAGTGTTGTATTCTTTATATGTATACAGGGTGATTCAATGGCCAAGGGACAAACTTTGAGGGGCGGTACAGTCTACTAAAACATACACTTTAGTACAGGAATGTATGGACAGAATGACACGTTGAGGCACAAACACAAAAAATGAGACATGAAAAGAGAAAGCATTGTTTATTTACAACATTACTGCAAAATGCTTCTTTGATTCAATGTTTACAATAAATGTTCAAAATTGAGACCACCATGAGTAATACATTCTTGATAGCAATTGACCAGTTTCAAAGATGCCAAGGCCCAAAGAACAACAAGGTCCTCAATTGAGGCTACCAGAGTATTGCAAATTAAAAAGCAGTTGCAAACACAGAGTCACAATAAAAAAGAGTGTGCATCGCAGTTGCCATCCAGAGGAAATGGAACTAGTCACGCAACACGTATTATCTGGAGCATTGTGCCCGACTGTTACGAGAAATTCGTTTGAAAGTGTTTTTGTTCCTCAATAAGTCACTTCCTACCATACAATTCTATACAACAAATTTATGTTTTAGAAAACTGTAACACCCCTTAAAGTTTGTTAGATGATTGTTGAATCATCCTGTATATATATATATAGTATAACAAACCAGGTAGCTGCTATAATTTGTAATAGAAATCCAAGTAGATGTCGCAAATAAATGAAATATTACTTCATTTCAGTAAAAATTTTAAGGAAATTTAAGAAAGTGAAAAAGTAAAGGTCCAAATTCTGTGAAAGTTGTAAAGAGTCTTTACTCAGAGCAAATAAAACCATAAGGAAATAATTAAAAAGTTCTGATTAATATCTTACAGAGAACCAGAAAGAGTTCATAAACAAATATGTTAAGGCAGTGATTAATTATAAGAAAATTAGAAGTGCTTATCAGAAAATGTGGACCTTAAGATTCAACTAATTAAATCCCTTCTCTCACATTAATAAATATTAAAATTAAATGAAAATATTTAGAATATTTTACTGTCAAAGAAAAAAACACAAATTAATTATACCACATCCACATAAGAACTTCTTAACTATAACAAAAATAATATATATTTAAAAAATATTAAACACCATAGTTAAATTCACAAAATTAAGGATGGTGAACTGAAGTAATAATTTCAATTAATTAAAAAGAATCAAACAAGGAAAATTAATTCTATTACTTCAAAATATTTACAAAAACAAACTTGAATTGAAAGGATACGCAATGCTAAGAAGAATGTATGGTGCAAATAAAGCAGTCATAACATTCAATAGGCGGGTAAGTATTGATTGAGATCCAAATAGAGGAAGCATCAAAGATATTCCTAAAAAAATAAATAAAAGTTAAAAGAGATATTTAAAAAAATAATCCAAAGAAAATATTTAAAATATCCTGCAAAAGTGTTTTTCAAACTCTTAACTTTCAAATCTTTCCTCACCCCAATAAAAGAAAATATGGTTTTCTTCCCATTTCTTATCCTTCCATTTTCTTGACTTAGTAATAATTTTAATATCTTAATCATCTTTCATTTAAAACTAAATTAAATATAAATAGTTTTTATTACTAATTAATAAACATAGAGTATTAGATTGAAACTTGTACTAAAATACTAACTTGTACTAAGGACTTGCAATTTGTAGATACAAGTATCAAACTAAACAATTGTCCCTAATAAAAAAAAATATTAAGTATAAAAATTCGCTGATGGACTAGAATTTTGGTGAAAACATGGCCTATTATTTTAGAGTTGTTTAGTTTTGACTTCACAACTAGCAATGCAAGAAAATTAATTCCCCCCCCTCCTTTTAAATCACATATCCTATCGAATATATACCAAAAATAAAATCAATAAAATGTTTTTGCCTAATTTATGTTGCTAGTACATTCTTTCCCTAAAGCTCGTTTTTTTTTTAAATTCATTATATATATACATATATATATGCTTTAACTTTAAATATTACTAATAATAACATTTGATATTTTAATATGAAATGCTGAATTTTTTTCCAATGCACCTGACATACTGAAAATTATTTAATACTGCCAATTATTTCTTTATTATTATTTCTGTTATTTATTCTTTCTTTAGTAAGAAATAATAATTCCAATTATTTCTTTATTTCTTGTCTTCAAGAAATTCCTAGTACTAATTTCTAATATATTCATATTTCTAATATAATTTCAGAAACACTTATATACAATACAGAAGACTCATGGCTTCCATAATAATTTGACTAGATAATAATTAATTCAATTCAATAATGCAGATACAGGGTGTAATTTCATTAAAATATCTTACCAAGTATAAACCATGAAACAATTTGGTTTAGAAAAGGCAAACCATCTTTATCTGCAATACTCCGTGAAGTACTTTGGATGGTGTATGTTGAAATGCATAGCAAGATCACCTTAAAAGAATGCCAGCTATTAATACAAGTAATTTAAATTATGCTAAGACTAAATATATTAAATAACAAAAACACTAACTTGTACAGCTGTCAAAACAGCAATGCGATAAGGCTCTCTTTTAGCTATTCTGTTATTGTAAATAAGGCCAGTTTCAGGTCTAAAAATAAATTGGTTTTGATTAATCAGATACTTTAAGAAAATAAGCTAAAAAATTGATCTAATCAATTTCCTACCTTCTGGCACAAAATCCAACAGCAAAAATAAATAGCCATCCAGCTAATATTCTGAAAAAGAATAATTAAATAAAAAATATAAGCATTACAAAAATTTGTTAACTTCATAATAAAGTTACCACAATAAAAGTAGGCTTACACAATGTTATAATTTGTATCTTTACCAATAACAGGCATCATAGGAAATACAGATAAAATAACTGATGTGACACACCAAGAAAAACATAATCTCTGAAAGAAAATATAAAAATATTTTGTTACTAAAGAGAATGATTAACTTATTTCATATTAATGTTAAAAAATTGTGGCATTAATTGAATTTATATTGTAATAAAATAAGTTAATCATCATCTTCTAAAAACATTATCGTTGTTAATAAAAAGGTGAAAATAGAGGAAGATCAAATAGTAATTTTTGCTATAATATTAAAATTGCTGAAAGATATAAATTCCTCCAATACTTCATATTTTAAATGAAAAAATACGATAATTTAAGCTTTATATCAGAGTACTCAATTATAAACTTTATTATGTATATGTTAGTTATTTAACAAATATATTTGAAATATATTGATTAAATAACTAAAATCATATACATAGAAGGTAATCTGAGTTAAAACTTTCTATATTTAGTTGTAAAACATATAAATTGTCAACTATGAAAAATGTATTAATGCAATTATATAAGAGTGTACAAGATTCAAGCTGAAAGCATATATCCCATTGCTTTAATTTAAAAACTGTATTACATTTTAATGTAAATATCTTTATATAAAAGGTACTGTATCTTTCAGTTAATGCATGTTTAAGTGCAATTGCAATATAATAATGTTTTGTAAGAAATCCTCACATAATGTGTAATATTTTACAACTGCTTACTGAAATTACAATAATTTTTTAAGCATATTTATTTCAGATATTGATAAGTAAGATTTCTAAAAAGGTAGATTGATTTTTGGAAAGGGCAACATGAAATTTTCCAGATGGATAACACCACATTTTTGGAATTACAAATGAGAAATACAAATGAGTATATTTAAATGAATATCAGAAACAAAGCATAACAACTCGAGATATAAATGGTGACAGAAAAAATATTTCTAATATAAAAATGAAGTATCATGTTAACTAATAATCATGCTTTATTATAAAATATTGTATTTTAATATAAAATATACCTAAAAATATGTGTAAGTTTTAAAGTTACACTTTGCAAATTGCAGTATGTAATTTATAGAAATATGTTTAGTTTTGATTTTATTAGTGAATACACAGTATTTAATATTTAAAAATTTTTTATTTTAATGCTATGTTTAATTACTGAAAGAAAAACTTGTTCCTTACATTGAACACGCTGTAAATGCAACACAATATATTACATAACAGATTACATAAACTTCTTACACTATTTAAATTTTTTAACCTTAGCTAAAAGTGAAATTGGAAATAATAAATATCACAGTAAACTTAAATATATGAATCCTAAGAAAATATTTAATTTCAAACATTAAAGCGTTTTATTCAGAAAGTGAAAGCAAGATTGATATTTCCTACAATAAATATAGTGACTCCAAAATATGATTTTATTAAAAAAATAAATTGAAAAGAAATTTTTACCTTATCAGGATCAGAATTCTTACCTTATGTGTGTTAGTTAGATTAGAAAAAAATGGCCATGCAGCAATAGCCCAGAGAACTATTGACATTATTTCCCTCTTGAAGAACGAAACAACCTAATAAAGTAAAATAATAATAATAATCATAACAGAAAGGCAAGAAAGCAATTGTGTGTCTTTATATCATAGCTATATATTTTATTTTGCATAAACTTCAATAAAAATAGAAACTATAAACTGCTCATTAAAAACTTGTTTCTTGTACTCAACAATGACCTAAAATTTAAATTTAACGTCTCTATAAATAATGAAGATTAAAAAAATTGACTTATTATTCTACTTATTCTCTACCACTAAAACTATTATGATATTTACAGCTTTAAATATGTGAAGTGAACGCTGATATAAAATTTAGGTTGAAATAATTTCTTTAAAATTTTTGTATTTAAAATATAAAAAAAACTGAAAAAAAGTTACTAAAGGGTAAAAAATATGAATACTCTAAACAATGCATAAAATTATTCAAAAGTAACTTTGTTTTTAATTAGCAATCTAACAAATAATGGTTAAACAAATTAAGAATGAGAATAATCGAATTCAGCTCTAATAACATGAATAACATTCATTAAATTATGATTTTTAGATTTTCAATTAAAAAATCCTTTGTCAACCTATAGTACTATGAATGAACAAGAAATATAAAGCAGGTTATTTAAAATTTGATGAGACAATAGATTCAGAAGTATAATTTTTATGTATTAATTCTCTATATTAATGCAAGACATACTGAGAAACTAAATAATGTAAAATTTACTACAGTTCGTTATTATTTAAAATCTAACCATGTCAGGAAAATCCTGCCGGATTAATATTATGCAAGATAAATATTTATTTTAAAAAATAAAGCATTCATTTTTATGTGTGTATTTAATATTCAGAGCTACATATATTTACATCTCCTGTATTCAAATATCACATAACGTAATTGTTGAAAAATATCTATTTAATTTAAATTATACATCAATATTTCTCGTTTACAATTTTTTTTCTCATACTAGCAATTATATAAGTAATAATTTATTTAACAGGAATAAAGGAAGAAAAACAAATATAACTATTCTTAAGAATTTTTATATAAAGTAAAATCTTCTAATTAACTGGGAAATAAATTTTCTAATAACTGCCGATATAAATAGTTTTTACAGAAGCATTTTTTTTAATTACAAATAGACAATTTGCAATAGTTGAAACAATTAACAAAACAAAAATGAATAAGAATTTACTCCATAATTCATAAAACAGGAAAGAATATTGCCAAAACTATAGATATACACATTGATTTGTTACATTTCTGATGTTAAAACAACAACATTGTAAATGCTAACTAAATTTTTTTTCTGCTAACAAGAAATTATATCAGAAATAAATTTAAATAAAAAAAATATATTATCATTGAATTAAAGCAGAATCTTTAACTATAAAATAATAATTATAGTTTAATTACCAGAAGTTCCATTGCAATAAAACTCAGTAGTGATATACCAATGAATTTATAGAAAACTTTTTTTCTTTCTAAATGCAACTTTGCAGAATAGATTAAATCCCATCTAAGAAAAAAAAAAGAGACAAAACTTAAGTTATTTTCATATAACTACATAAGGTAACTTGAGAATTAAAAAGTGAGATATTAATTACGCAATGTTTAAATTATTAAACATTGCATTTGAACTTCAACTTATTGAATATATACATAAAAATCAAGCAATGTGTTTTTAATACCATAATCCACATTATTAAAGAAATTTCCTAAAATTGAGTCTATTTTACTATGTTTATTAAATAAATCATTCCAAAATATTAAATAGTAAAATGAAAATTATCCTGTAAATAGCAACACTATATGTGGAAATATTTCCTTTAATTTTCTCATTTTTATCCTCAATGCAAACTTAATGTATTTTTATAAAATAGTTAATAAGCCTTGGAAAATATGAATTATGAACTTAAAATGAATCAATAATATTATTTACACACAAAATTATTAAATAATAACAAAACAGTTGCAAAGATCATTTCATGTTAAAAAAATAACTTTTTATGGAATTATTCAAATATTTTATTATTTATATTTTTTTAATAGTTTCCTCAATCATTTACAAAACAAAATAATTTTTGCGAAATATAATGTTTTAAAAATTGCAACAAAATTTTAGTTAAAAAAAAATAATGAAAAACTTTGTAATAAATTAAGCAATAAAATATTTTAAAAACATGATATCAAAAATTTAGTTACTTACTGCAAACAAACAAGCATCCATAACAAAACAGGTAGTAAGAAATAAGCATAATACATAGTAGGAGCATTTTGAACTAAAATGGGAAATTATAAAATACATAAGATAATTTTTATTTAATGAAGTGTTTGTTAACATAAACATTAAAAGATTTTAGTAAGTAATTACAGCATAAACTACTTTAAAAATTAAAAAACATATAGTAAAATACTAAAATATTTTATTATAATAAAGCATATAATAAAATATTTTAGAAGTAGATACTCATTTGTATGTAGATTATACATTTTAATTATTATAATTCTTAGAAGCATTATTTTGATAAAAACAAATATACAAGTATCTACTATCTTGCTATAAAGCAACTATCTGGAGACAAGCGTTATTTTAGAAGTAAAATGGTACAAGAAAGAAAAATGCTCATTGAGCTAATATTCTAGCAATTTAAATATTACCAAATGTTACAGTTAAAAAGAAAAATATTAAAAGATTATATAAAATGTAACAATAAAAATATTGTACTACATAATATATATATATATATATATATATATTATATTTTTTTTGACCGAATTTTCCTGCCACATTGTTTTTTAGAACAGCGAATTATGTTAATAGTTTAATCTGTTACATAATTATAGTAACACTTAGACATAATTGGATAATAAAAATTGGAAAATACTTTTGTTTCCTTAAAGTTTATTATTATTATTTTTTTTTCCTTATTCATATGCAATTTTAACATTCTATAAATGTAACAAAGAGAATCATAATTTTTATTTTGATATATTTACATCATAAAGCAATGCTGTTCAGAACTTCAGTCATCACAAAACTAAAGATATTAGCTTTTTTATTTGTTCTGTCAAATTTATTACTAAATACTGGATTGGCAAAAAAAATCTTTTCATGTTTTTCACCATTTAAAAGCATTGAAAAACCCGAAATTACTTTCTTGCCAATCTAATATGTATAATTAGTTATATTGCTTTTCTGTAAACCTGCTTAAAATCGAATTTTTTAAAAAATCTGATAACAGTTCTTTTTTGAGAGTGGGTAGGAAGGGGCATTTGACTAACAGCATTAATAGTAGGGCTCTATTGTATTTTGTTTTATAATAAGGAGTAATTTTTTAAATTTTACAGAAAACCGAAAATTTTATTTTTTCATTCCCTTATTTAAAGAATTTTTTTCAGTTATGCATAAAAAATGCATTTGTGTTCAAATATTAATTTAATGGCCACAAAGTTATATATTATATATGCATAAAAAGAAAGACAAATTTTAAAATATAGAAATGGAATAGATAATTATAAATAGAGAATGAAATTGTATTACACAAAAACTGCTTTATAATGTGAAACTGAAAAACTATTTTAAATAAAAATAATTATATAAGCCAAAATAAAAATATGGTAAAGCATTTTAGACATACCATAAAGTAATATTGATATTAAAGATCCAACAAAAGTGAAAGAAAGAATGCATTTTATTTTAGAAAAATTATCTTCTGGCATTTTGACTGACGATTCAAGAGAGTTTTGCCCAATAGTTGTATAATCTTTCAAAATCAACACAAAGAGATAACTAATCCAACCCAGAAATGCAAGGAATATGCTTATACTGAAATAGTAAGAATCAATCATATTTAAAAACAATGGCTTTTTATTTAAAAGTAAAAAAGCATATTTATAAAATATTAAAAAAAATATGTGTATTATACAATTTCAGAAAAAAAATTATATTAATATTTTACAAAAAAAATAATAATGTTAAAATAAATATTCTTTTAACTTTATTATCAAATTCTTTAATAAGTATACATGAAGATTATGATAATAAAAAGGAAAAGTTTAAAAGCAAAAAATAAAAAAGAGATATACTATGTACTAATTATGCATATAAAATAAAATATTTAAATGAAAATAAGATAGTTCTCAATTTAAATAATTACATACTTGAAACTTTTTTTTATTTCAATAATAGTTTTAAAAATTCTGGATATCTTTACAATTTCAAATTTTAATTAATTAAAAAAATTTTATAATATTTATTCACACAAATAAATAAGCAAATATTATTATGGGGTTACTAACAAATAATTCAGAAGAATAATATAACTTTACCTTAAAACAATTCTGTCATGCCTTTGGTAATAAGTTAATCCTTTTAAAGCTAATTCAATGATTTTTAAACCAACTTGAATCTAAAATAAAGTGATATAGAGAAGAAAGTTATTTTTTCACTTTTACTAAGGAAGACAATCATTGAATGTGCAATATATATATAAATACTTACAACATCTTTATATCTGTTTTGTTTCAAAAGAGTATCAATCATGGACATTAACTCGGCCTAAACATAAAAAACACATAACAGCAAAAAATAAAGTTTTTTAATGAAAATAATATAATTTCTTATTCATATAATAATGTAATTGGAACGTTTTTATTTTGGTATTAGTTTTAGGAATTCTAGACATCTTTACAATTTTGAATAATTAATTAAAAAGTATTTAATATTTATTATGAATAAAAAAATTATTAAAATAGGGTTATTCAAAAAATTTACAGAAAATTATGTAACATTAATTGTAACTAGTGCTCAATATTAATAAATATATATTTGATTAAAATTATTCTCTAACATTTTATAGAAATAAATTAAATTCACTTGCTTACCTGACGAGAAGTTGACAATTCCCTAAAAGAGAAAATAAATAAATAAATAAGACAGAAAGCATTTTTCATTAATTAATGTAGGGATGGTATTTAAAAAGAAATGGTTTAAAAATAGTATATAATTCATTAAATTAAATTATGGTTTTTTAAAATTTATTTAATTTTCCCTCGTAAAAATGGAAAAAAAGGCATATAAACAAACAAAATGCATGAAAATATTAGATAGGTCTGGACACTGATAGTGATAATTGTTTATTGCAAATCAATAAATAACGGCAAATTGATAATAAAATTTTTGCTTTCATTCTATAAATATATTTTATATTAATAACTGTAAAGTTATTGGTTGTTAAATAATTTTAACATTTTATTAATTTATTCCTTTCATTCAATATCAACATTTTTAATTTGTTTATAAATTTCTAAATGAAAAAAAAAAACACCAAATAAAATTAATTTCACAAAACAACACGATTGGGTAGTTTAAATACTTGATGTATGTTTAAATGAAATGGACATCAAAATTAAGCTTTTGATCATGTATTCTACAATCAAACTTTAAAATCTGCCACAGTATGTATATCAGATACTCTTTTATCTGGCATTCGATAGTTGAATACATTCAATAATCCAGCACCGATCGAGCCTATGCTTTTGTATTTTTATCATATGGATTTCACAGCCAGATGACAAGACAATGCTGCTTGCATTTTAGAACTTTGTAGTTGCTAGAAGGACAGCAAATTTTGTCAGATATTTAAATCATCTACATGAGTTCAGAATATACATTAACACAATAAATATGTACATGTCTTAATCATTTAAATTTATATCTAAAGTGCTTAATATTCCCCTTAAAACTATAATGATGCTCGATAATCAAGCAAAATCGCTCATATGGACAAGGTAGTGGTCTTGAACATTCCAAATAAAAGAGAGTTTACTGTCTTAAGAAACAATCAAATAAGAGTATACATTTTGACAGCTTAAAACCTGGGATCATGTAATGTAGCCTTAATGTTCCAAATCATACAACTGATAGTTTATAACTAAATTTTATTATGAATAAGTAACATTTAAATTAATTATAGAAAAAAAAACTTTCAAGAACAGTCATTTTTTTTTCTTTATATACATTTCTGGGTTTTTTTCCTACTAAGCACTGGATGAAAGAGTAAATGTTTGTGACGCATTGTCACACTAGCATTATTTAATGAATTTTATTATTCTTTTTTAAAATTAATCAACATTTTATATTAAATGAAAAATAAAAGTAAAGTTCAAAATTTTATTTCATTTTTTTATCAGGTAAGAAGCTCTGTGAATGATAATGTTCACAATTAACTTTGTGATTAATCAAATTTTATATAACTATAGAAACATCAATACAATGTCAGAAAAGATACTGATTACTTATATTAATACAATGCACAAATATTTCAATATTGTGTCAAATCCAAAAGATATATATTAAACACATTGATGCGATTAATTTATACAAAATATAAATTACTTAAATCTCCAGAAGAATATTGGTAAAGTATTTTCCTTTTTCTGAAGCATCTGTCGTTGATAGTTTGCAAGAATTTGTCGAGCATTTGTAAGCAAAGACAGAGCTTTATGAGGCCATTCTGTACCCAAGTATTCGACAGGTAATATCCCCTAGAAATAAAAATGAATACTTATTTACTTATAATTATATAACTTATGAATTATATATTACAACTGATACAAGAAATTTACATAATAAAAATTTTTAATCTGGCTTTGTAAAAATTTATATATATCTGTGTGTGTGTGCACGAGTGTGTTACATTTATTATTTGAAACTAATTATACTAATTAATTTTATTTATAAAGTAAAGTAATATAACATAAGAGCTACAAAGAAATTCTACAGATCTTAGAAATACAAATTGTGAAAATACAAAACAAAATTACTTTAAATTCCAGAAAATAATGATTAAAACTTTGTTAAACATGAATTTAAAAAAAAAAAAATTTCCTTTGTCTATGATTTTGCAAGAAATGGATCCAACTATTATATGTTTTATCATAAATAGAGTGAAATATTATATGGCATTTATCAAAAATGAGTAAATAAATGTTTTCAATACATTTTAAGATTATACAATTACTGAAATAAAATGATATATAGTTTACATGCATTATAGTCTATTCAATACATTTATGAATAAGTTAAAGTCTGAATTAATACTGAAAAAAAATATATAATTATTTTTCCATTTTTACGTTTAAGAATTGTAATTTAAAGGCTATTATTTTATTTGAATGAAATGAAAATAGGTAAACTAAAAATTATTCAAAATATGAATAACTTACAAGAGAATTTACAGGAAATGGAATACCAATCAATGTGGAAATCAAAGGAGCTATATCCACTTGATTAACATCAACTCTTTTTATTTGAGCAAGCTTCCACTCTAAAAAAAGAATTCGTAAAAATACATAAAAAGATAACTAAAATAAATATATAAAGATTAATTCAAGAATGGCCACCAATATTAGAGATATTGTGTATTAAAATTAATGCAATTTACAATAAATATTAATTACACATCAACATTTTCTTAAAGAATACAAATTCTTCTTTCCACTGTTAATTAACTATCCACTAATCACATTCTAGCATTTATATTATCTTTCACTTTCAATGTTAATATTATAATATTGATAACATTAAAAATTATTAATTGCATAATAATTTAAATATTGGTGAAAATTTTTTTTAAAGAATGCTTACCCTCGGACAAACCATCATGGTAGAAGTCTTTACCTTCTCCAAGTGGTCTTCTTATCCCAGCACCCCAGGCTACTAAAGGTGTATAAGTTTCATGCATTTCTCCAGAACCATGTGATCCTATAGGAAACGATTAAATTAAATAAATACAAATTTTAAAATGATTTACAAAGTTGAACATCATTAATAAATATACAGGTCAAGGCTTATAGTAAGTTTTTTGAGTTGGGACCATAGAATAGTAATAAAATAGAATGTGCATATAATTGTCACCTGATGCATAATCATCTCATGGCATTTACAACCATCACTGCCCTTTTATAGCTGCCTTGATTACTTTCATGGTCACTTTGCAATTAATTCTTACAAGATTTGAGAGTAAAAATGAGCTTATATTGCACTGTGAATGGCTGTTTTGCTCATCTATTGATCAGAATTAATTTTAACTCATTTAGAAATAGATTCAGACATGTATTTCAGATTTTTCTTTAACATATGATGATAGCCTGATGAATTTTGGCAACTACCTATACTGTTGGCATGAAGGAAAAGTCTAATATCATTGATTTTCAAAAGAAATGTTTCATTTCTTTACTATAGTTTCTTTAGTTTAATATAATATAGTATAGTGGGATATAGTTTGTTATTTAAATATAATTAAAATTAAATGAATTGTGCCATTTATTATATATCTTCATGTAAGAGATCATAAAATAACTGATAATTAGTACATAAAATTCTCAATGTTTTAAGGGCATTTATGAATTGACTGTGAAGTGCATTGATAACAATGTCAACTACAGGTTGGATGTTGTTTTTATTATACTTATCATACTTCCTACAAAAAATACATATAATGACTTAAAACTTCACATATTTTAAAAGCTTATATATGGATAATCATTATAAATATATAAAATAACTCATTGAAAATAAGCTACTATGAACTGGATGCAAGTAATTAAATATTCATTATAATGCAAGTAAATAATTATTTTTAGATACTTCATTACAGATAACACACAATAAAATATAATAAACAAATTTTTACAATAGCTACAATAAAGCAGAACTAACCCCAATCAGTCATTCCATGATCAGCAGTAAAAATATATGCTGTTTTACCATCACTTTCAAAAAAAGATTCAATCATGTTAACACATTTTTGGATACCTGCATCAACAACTTGCATATTTTTTATGTATTCCCTAAAAAAAATTATATAAATGAACAAATATCAAGAAGTTATCAAATTTTTCTTGCATAATTATACTTTCATCTTTAAAAAATATTGCTATACATTACAATGCATTGCAAAAGAACTAACACTAACATACAATATCAAATAACAAAATACTTATTAAAATTTTCCATAAAACACCATTAAAATTTTCCAAATTTTATTTATTAATATCTATAAAAGTAATATTGTAATTTCTATCAATTCTTTTAAATTTCTATTTTCTACACAATAAAATGCATAACAAATATTTTATAACTATATTGAATTTGAAAATTACGAAAAATAGTAAAATCTGAAATTTATAACTCAAACAAATAGATAATTTTATTTTTTTTTAAACAAACAGGTCAGATGCAAACTAATTTGTTTTAATTAGATACATATTTTAAATAAAATGTTAGAGCTGCATTTTTGTAGCATCCTCAACATACAATGTTGCATATTAAATCCATTGCAGCCTTAAATTATGTATGTACACACACACATATATATATATATATACACACACACATATAAGTCAAGATTTATTGTACCAAAATACTGGGGAAAGAACCAACATATGCTATAACCATAAGGTATTTTGACTTCTAGTACTCAAAACATCAGGAAACGTGCAAATATGTTTTATTTAAAAAAAGAATATTGTTAACTATCTTTGTTTCTATAGATAGAAAATGAAGAAAATTTGGAATTTTTTTTTTTTTTTAAACTACACAGATAAGAATAAAAAATATGCTAGAAAATACAGTAATCTTTTGACTTCAAAAATTATGCTATTACAAAAAATACAATCAATAGAATACAATATTTTAAAAATGTATTAATTTTTCAATCCACATGAATTTTTAATTACTCATACATTCATATTAAAAAGTGGCAAATGATTAAAAAATTCTAATTGAAAAAAAAAGTTGCTAAACGTAGAAAGCTAAACATGATTAATGCATATAAAAGAATAATTGACATGTAAAAAATGTAGCATATGCATAACTATGTTACATATGTGACAATTAATACCCAAGGAAGAATATTGGGATAAAAGTATGTAAAAATGACTAGGAATAATTTATCACGATTGAGGGAGCTTGCCTCATAGCTTACTGAGAACCAGGCTTGTAGGAGTGGCCGCTAATGTCCATTCCCAGCAAATGAAGAAAGAGGATATTCTTATCCTGAGACAGCATCATTTTCAGTGTTCCATTCATTTTTGCATCATCAAGAAATTTCTGTATGAAAAATACATTAAGAAAATTCTTAATTCTCAATTGAAGTGAATAAAACACTCAAAATGATATTTTTTTTTTTTTTTTTTTTTTTTTTTTTTTTTACAATTAACATATAAAAGAAGAAATTTATTTTCATGAGAACATCAAGTATTAAAAATTTACATAAATAATAACAATTTTAAAAATAAGATTTTAAAAGCATCGCTTCAATATGTTTGAAAATCTTTATATTTATATTTTTAATTACAACAAGAGTAACTGAATCAGTTTAAGATGTATTCAATAACAAAATTTTTACTGTTCTTTTATTAAAAATTAACAAATATTTAAATCATTTTATTCTAAAATTTAATTACAAGATTTTGAATGGACAATAAATAAGCCAAAATTGAATCAATTACTAAAACTATTCCTCTAACATCAAAATTATTTGCTTAGAATTTAAAAATAAAAAGGCAACATTTTTAAAAAGAAACAGATTATAAAATTTGCAGCAAGATTTAAAATTAAATATGCAGGGTGATTCAAAATAAGATGGCCAAAATGTAGAGGCAAAGCAGGCATACAAAAAGAATAAAAAATCACATAGGAACATGAGTAGTAAACACCATCTACTAGAAGGCTTTCTATGAAAACATGACCTGAGCAAATTAAAGCATCTACATTGAAGTCATGGACGCCTTGGGAGTAACTTGGATAGTAACACATATCATAAATGGCTAAGATGCATTTGATTTATGGTGCTGCAAACTGCAATGGACAAGAATCTGTGCAAATATATTATCAGAGATATCCTGGTAGATGAGTACTTTTACATTCGCTGCTTTGCTTCGACAATCTTGTGAAACAGGCTCGTGGAAAGTGCAAGAGCTGGATACTGGTCATCGATGAACAACTCAAGCACTTATTACAGAAGAAAGTGTCCTCCAAGAAGTGGAATGTAATCTTTCCTCAAATACTCATGTTATTTGCCAAGAAACCCATATCCCTCAATCCACTCTCTGGCTCATTGTAGACTACATCCCTTTCATCTACAGCATGTCCAAGCACTGGAACCAAGAGACAACAAACACATTGAATTTGCATAATGGTATTTACAAGAAAGTGCTGCAGACTGAAACTTCTTAGCAAGTGTTCTTTTCACTGATGAGGTTGTATTCACACTAGAGTGATGAATGCAACCTCATCAGTGAAAAGAATGAAATGTGATGAATGTTCATAATCTGCATCATAGTTAGCAATGAAAATTTACCCTTTACATCTGGTCTAGCATTGTAAGAGACGGTTTATTCAGGCATATGTTCTGCCTGCAAATATCTATGGACCCAATTATGTTACATTCTTACAAGAGATTCTACCAAAAATGCTGTATACCGTTTCTGTATCTATTCGTCGCCACATTTGATCTCAGCATGATGAAGCTCCTACACATTTCAGCAGACAAAAGAGTCAAAACACATCTGCAGGTCGCCTTTCCAGGGTGCTGGATTGGTCGAGGTAGGCCAATTGCATGGCCACTGTGATAACCAGATTTGTCTCCCATAGATTTTTTATTATGGATTTTTTTAAAGAACTTATTTACGAAATATCTATTTCATGGCAAGAAGATTTAGTAGGAAGAATTGTTATGGCAGCAGGATGTGTTCAAGATACATTTTGTAATTTTGAGAAGATACACCATTTCATGCAGCATTGATGTAGTGGATGTCTCCTTGTTTGGCAATAACTTTCAACGTCTCCTGTAGTAGTATTGGTAGTAAATGTGTAACAAGTGTGAAAATATAGTATAAATAAAATGATATAGATTGATTTTTGTTTATTGCCCTTATATTGAGCATAATTCGAAACTCCTTCTAGCAGTTCCACATAGAGTTTGCAATCCCAAGTTCTTGTAAGATTTTTGATTATCTTTGTATGCTTGCTTTGTCATTTCATTTTGGCCACATTATTTTGAGTATACATATAAGCAAATTTTAATGAATATCATTTCAAATAAAATAAACTTGTTCAAGGCAGCTCAATTATCATAAATAAAAGAATAAACTTAATCAGAAAATTTTAAAATTACTTACTTCTAGCTTTTGAAAGACCCAAATATCTAAGCTGTGAGGAGTAGCTCCAGCAAAATCTTCTTCAGCAGATGTATATGTATCAATGAAAACATTTTTACGATTGCCTAAAAGAAAGTTAAATAACCTTTAATCTTGAAAGATACAGGTAACATAAAATGTAAAATAAATTCAATAATTTAATCATCATATTTTGACAGTAAATCGATCCTCAGAAATTCTGAGTGCTGAAATTCACATTTTTTATTTGTACTATTTCATTATTTATATACAGTATTTTTATTTTATTGCAATTTTTTATATATTTTAAATGTATTTTTATTAATAGATTGCTATGAACTATTTTAATAAAATTCGAAACACTTGATAAGATTTATTAAAATTCGAAGTTTACTTTTTTGCTAATTTGTTTCACGACTAAATCTTCTAATATTAGTGAATATTATGTAGCTATTCAAATATTCATTATATGTAAAATTTAAGAAGAAAAAAATGAAAATGATTCTAACCTTTACTAAACATTGGAAGAATATCAGGGCTACCCCAGGCCCATGTGTATCTGCTTTCATTGAAGACTGAATCGAACTCAACTGGATTTTCTTTCCATCCCTTTGTGACAGCACTAACATCTTCATAAATGCCACCAATCATAGCAACATGCCCAGGACGAGATTCAGTAGGAACTCTTGTATGAGAAACACCCCAAGAGCCGGTGTTTATAATAATATCTCTAAAATTTAAAATAATAAATCGAAATTTAAATTTAAAACCAAATAATTATTTTTAAGCAAATTTTAATCCTAAAGTAGACAGAACCAAAAAAAAAAAAATTATCAACTGCCAGTAAGCTTTCAGTTTTATAATATTGAAACCTTTTACAGTCTATAAAATTGCATATATTTAATGTCATGAGATTCTTACTTGATAGTACTATCAGTAGGGACCTTTATAAAACTTAGTTGAATGACTTTAAATAAGTTCTGGACAGGTACAGAAACCTAATAGTTTAATTTTTACTGTACAATACTGACTTGCTGAAAACTTGTTTAAATAAATGCTTTCTCGGGATTCATAAGCATGCTATGCAGAGGACTAGAAATGATAAATATGTCAATAGCTATTTTATATGCAGACGTTAAGTGCAATAGAATTCAGCTTATTCATTAAAGTGCCTTTTCTTGTTTCCCTACTGTTTTGCTTTTCCATTGTTACATTAATGAAAGCTAAAATAAATAAATAAAGCACACACAATATTTTATATAACAGATAAATGGTATCATAATTTATGTTGATATGTTAAACTAACTACCCTTCTCCAATTCAACAATTCTTCTAAATTAGATTATTATTAAATTAAGTTACAACTTCAAGGTATTTGGTAACATTTTCCCAACATTAATATTTTATCAATCTTTTTATTTCAAGAAAATTTTTTTAATAGATTTAAAAACTAACTTGTTTATTCTACAAGCCAAAATATATTCATTCTAATTTTAAACAGATATGTACTTCGTTTAAAAACCAATATTAGTGCTTTTATAGGTAGCTTTCACAATAAAAAGTAATAAAAAAAATGTTAATATATAAATAATTGTTGAAATTTTCTTATTTTATTATTTTCAATAATTAATGCAATTTTACTGCCTCTTATGTAACTGGCATAAACCATAATCTGCTCTCGCTTTGATAAATTCCTAAACAAAAGAATTCTCCAGATTTATATTTTTACTATTAATTACTTATTTTCAAAAATAATTCAGAAATAAATTATTAAAAAATATACACAAAATAAATTACTGATTAATTACAGCTTTAATTAATTGAATTATAAATTACAGTACATACCTAAACGAGTAAAACATTAAAAATTTAGTTTTTACTTCACTAGCATAACATTAAATTATTTCTTAAAAGGAAAAAATAATTAAAAATAACTATTCACTTAAACTAAAATACACGAATGAGAAATATATATAGATTATATGTATAAAAAACCCATACACATGCCTATAGATTTATACATAGGAAAAACCAAAAAACAGAGAAATAAAAACAATAATGGACAAGAGACTTTTCAGAAACACAACCAGTGTGTAGAATAAGGCCCTGAAAATAGAATACATTACATATAAATTTTAAAGGTGTTTCGTAATTTATCCATAAAACAAATTTCCAAAATATCAAAAAAGTGAAATTAAATTTATTCAAGATCCCAAGTAAACTAAAAATAATTTAACATACACAATCAATATACTGTTCTCATTAACAGGTACAAATCTCAAAATCACAAGTCAAAAAATTCCATTTTCACCCTGTTTTAGAATACATGTAAATTTATGAAGTTTAAAGTTTTGAATTTGTATATGTTTAACTATGTATGAATTAAATTTGTGAATGTTTAATCAGAGATGCATACCTATAGTATATTTATATACGTTTGTAAATTTATGCATATGTGTACATCTATGTACTGACTAGGAAGTACATGAACATTTATGTATAGTGTATGCTATTTGTATGGCCTTATTATACAAATTGGTTGTGTGCTTATGTAAGACTAAGCCTTGCCCATTCTCCTTTTAAAGATGTTTGTTTTTACGCATTCTGTTGTTTTTGTACAACATAGAATTTAGCAAATCTACTAATTTAACTAACTCCCCAGCACAACAGTACATGTTGGACCATGGCTTCCCTAACAATACAACTCCAAAGTCATCTGTCTCGAGCCTTGGTTTTCCAATTTATGATCTTTAGATTCTTATATCCTTTTCCTCTTGAAAAGCTTCTTTGTGCCTCTGATATCAATTGTTCTCTTTATATGTCCCAGCCCTTGAATTTTCTTTGACTTTATATAATTTATGATATCCTTTTCTCCAAACAATTTTACAATTTCATGATTGCAATACCACTCTAAACATCATGCTCTGTGATAGGTGCAAATGTAGCTCTTACGATATTCTTCTTCCAGATCATCAACATTTTCTCCTGTTTTTGAATTATGGCCCATAAATAATTGTTGGTCTAATTATAAATTATAGTTTTAAACACCCGGAGCTTCTTTTTCCAAATCTATTAATTTACTCAACATTAGTTTAGTAAGACATAATACCAAAGATAATAAGAAAAGGAAAGTTAAAATTATTGTAAATGTTATAATTATAACTGGAATTTAAATTAAACGAAACTAACCTTAAATATGGAGAATTCGTTTCACCAGATTCACTAACTTCAAAAAATTTATCTGCTCTCATTCCATCTGCAACAAACAGCACAAGTCTTTTGGCAGGTGGAGGGAGAGGAGTTGAGAAAGGAGTCATCCCGTGAATTATAGGCGATTTAAAGTAAATATCAAATACAGAATATAAAAGAATGGCATGAATTATAATGCTCAAGGCGCCAAAAATAATCATTTTGTTTAAAAAATAATTTCAAACACCTTTGAAGACTGTTGACATTTGTAATAGGGAAAAAAATATATATATTATAATAAAAGAGTTACAGAAATCTTTTTTTCTTGGAGAATATATTAAAATTTTAAAAATGATTTAAAAAATAAATAGTAGGGGAAATTATAAGCAGATCCCAGAATAGAAATTATCGAATTCCATTAAGAGTAAACATCCAAAGAAAAGTACATATTAAAACGTGATAACTGTGTACACAACATTCGGCATTTAAAACAAAACTAATGTTTTGATTTTCGTGAATTTGATAGCAGAAGATGGGAAAGGGGAGGAAGAGCAGAGACGTGTAACCGATAGTAACGATTACAATTAAAATTTATTTACAAAAAATTACATATATATAATAAATATTACATTCCAGATTTAAATTTTAGATCTTATTATTTTTATATATAAAAATAAAATTAAAAGCTGGTGAAATTGTAAGGCAAAAAAAAAGAAAAAGATTTGGGAATTAAATATCTCAATTTTATTACATTAGAAAATTCAACAATTAATGGTTCTCACATTCTTATCGTATTAAATGACAGTGATCAACAGCAATAAAAACATTTTATCGCTTTTCATATATTTGCTGAAGCTGCTTGATGGGTTGTTCATTGGATTTCATAACTAATGATTATTTATTCAAAACTTGACATACGAAGTCAACCAAAAGCTTCCGTATCTATTGGAAGTGAGAAACATGGTAAATCTGCCGACCGGAAAATTCATTCGGTAAACTTCGGGAATGGATGCGAATCCTCAGGTACCACTACTATATTCATTCTAAATTATAAGGGAACAATGTGGAACCAGGGAACAGTGAATCAGATGCTCAATATTACACCTTGCGTAACGCTGCGTTTCATAAATATCTACCTTTCTCATGGCGAGTGACCTGAAGTCAAAATGTTGGGTATTCAAAATTAACTTTTTCAAATATTTTGCTGTTAATCTTAATATGGATTTATATAAATATGCTGATATATGGAATACAATATTTATTTTGTTATTGCAATAATCGAAATCCCTGATCAACAAAAAGCTTTTAATTTGCGTTAATTAATAATAGTTTTTATTATTATTATATTTGCTGCAAATAAAAATAAAAATCAACGAAAGTATTCCAGCACACAAAGGAAAGTAATCGCTCAGCCACATACAGCCTCTTGGACCTAAGAAGGGAAAATTATAGGGGAAAAACTCAAATTCGATAAGGAAAAAAAAGGTACAAAGGGGCTGTCTTGAGCTTCTCCTGTGTTTAAACGTGCTATCTTGGAGTATTACCGTTCTTGAATTGTTTATCTTTAGAAGTAATTTAAATTAGGAAGCTTTCCTTTAATATTTTAAAAATGAATCCAATTACAACCATTTCTGATTTTGCAGAATTATTCAAAATACCATTTGAACCAAAGAAAGTAATTTATTCTTTAAATAGTGATTTTTTTCGTAAAGGAAATGAAATCTGTGAAACGAATTGTCTGCAGTTTGCGATAGAAACCGATGATGAATTTATCCATACTCTTCCTGAGTTTCCATGTGGCGAAAGAGGTTGTCGGTCTACTTTTACAAATATTCGTGACTACGATGTGCATTTCAAAAGTGTTCACAATCTTGTTTGTAGTACATGTAAACAGAACTTTCCTACCTACAATATGCTTGATATTCATATAGAAGAAAAGCATGATAGCTACCATGAAGCTGCCAAAGCTAAAAATAAAGCTAAGTTTGAATGTTTTGTTGAAGGTTGTGGACAATCTTACCCTTCATCTGACGCACGAGATATGCATGTGATTAATGATCACAATTTTCCTCCTAGTTTCAAATATCATTTTCTCAAAAAAACAACTGGTAAGTCTGAAGCAATGGATGTTACAGAAGAAGCGGAATTTTCCAAATCCAATGCACCTTCTAATTCTAGACGTAAACCATATGTGCCTTCAAATGTTTGCTTTGGTCGTGGTTCATCTAGAACATTTTCCAAAAAAGTTAGAAAACCAAATAAAGAAATAAGTATGAAAGAATTAGGCGATGCTTTGTAAAATCTATGTTTATTTCTAAAATGTTTGGTTGTCATATGAAGAATAATTTCTCTCTAAAAGTTATATAGTGAAAAAGAGCTATGATTGAACAATTTTTAAAAAACTTCTTTTGTAGAAAAACCATATATAAATATGTTAAAAATATAAATTTTCTGTTTAAATATATTCAATTTAATAATGTACATAATTAAAAGTTTTTGATTTTTATTCATTAAAATTGTTGAAGCAACAAGTAACATTTCAGTGGAAAGTTCTTCACTTTCTCCAAATATCTAGTAAATATGTTTCGTTATCAATGCTAATCTCAATTAACAATTGTTTCAAGTTATTAAATTTATTATTAAAATGATTTGTAATTTCTCATTTATTATTTTTTCAAATCTCTAGATATCATTAATTAATATTTCTGAATTTAAATTAGTTTGTTAATATTTTCTTTGGTATGTAATAATTTCATCTGAACATTGTTTACATTTATCTTACATTGTTTTTATCAACTATTTGTGATCAAAGTGTAAATAACTTGAAATATTTTCTAAAATTTATATTTTACATAAGTGAAATATTCTCTTTCATACCTTGCTGCATCAAAGGAACAAGTAAGGTGCATGAAAATTTTTTTCATATTTTACCACTTAGTAGATTGTTTATGTTGTGTTATGTTGCTTTACAAAATATATTGAATAATTTAAGCAATATTTGAATATTTACTTATTCAAAGCAGATGAATACTAATTCATCTGCTTGTTTCATAATGCTAACTTGCAGAAAATAAGAAATTGTTTAATTTCAAAACTTTGATGTAAACTGATGCTATCATCAGATTGATAACCCTCTTGTAAACACATGCTATACTGGGAAGAAAAATAAAATTAGGCCAAATTGAAAGTTTCATAAATTCCAAAGTTGTCAATTCATAGGTCAAAAATTCGTTTCTTAGGCTTGAAGATGAAAGAAAGTTACATCATAGAAGTATTAGACAAATTATTGTCTAATTTCAAATTATTAATAGCATCTGCATAGACCTGAAATTGCCTGTTAATTAAAGCATTGAATTCTTAAACTATGGAAAATTGATTCGAGACTCAACAAGTAAAAACTAACCAAAATATCCATGTTATGAAGTACTTCCATTAGACTGGTCGAAGTAAGAGGAGTGTTGAAACACTCAGATGCAGCCTCTGTTGGTAATTTTTTTTTTTTATTGTGGCATACTGTAATAAGTTTCCTCTATACATCATGAACTGTAACATCAATTCCAAATCATTTTTAAAAATTTGCAATTGCTTCTCATTTACTTTCTTAATTGCCATTGAAATACTATATTAATGACAAAAATTCTTCAGTTATTTAAAAAAAAAAAAAAAAACTTTCTACATATATGGAGCCTAGACATTCAAAGCAGCTATTTACTAATAATAAGTACGTAAAAGAGGAGAATTAAGCTTTTTTTTTTTTCTTCTTTTTTAACAATTCAACATCTTCCATTAAATACAAGTTTAATTTCAACCTCTTGCCCTTCTCTAAGTTTTGGAAGAATTTGAATTTCCTTTTACTTTGTCATCATAGGGAGCATATATGAGATCTTATCAACCTTGCTGTTAAAATGTATTATCTATAGATGCTAATATTGAAGGATTTCTAAATGCATAAGGAATATTCTGGAGAGGTGTGCAGATTGTTTTTTTCCCAAGTTTGGTAATTCAACTACTGATTGTGTGGAAGGTTGGAGAGTCAAACAGAGTGGCATTATAGAAGAGAATATTTTTGTAGTGGTTCTAATTAGAATAAAAAATGCTTTAAAATTTTATATTGCATAATATTAAAAGAAAAATTAGATGGAAAATTTTCACCATAATTATTAAACTTTTTTCTTTCAAAATTATTTTGCACCCCAACAAGTAATTGATCTGTCCATTTCCACTTTTAACCAGATGATTACATTTACATATAACTGGTGGAAGAACTATACAAAAAATTTTATTTTAACTTAAGAAGTAAATAGTGTCAAAATCCTCCCTTATATTTCAAATTATTTTATCTAAACTTTATCTAATTCAATACTATTTATTTATTGACATTTGTAAATAAGACTTAACAACTTATATTTCTGATTGTTTTGTGTGCTTGTGCATTTTAATTTTAGTTTTATGTAATTTAACAGTTGGAAATGTTAGACTTTCACTTGTGGTGAACAGTATAAAATATTTCATAATTAGATGATAAAATAAAAAAATTTAATGTCAGTAGTTGCTCAAGAATATTTTTTTTTCCCCGGTAAAAATGTACCTACCTTATGCATTCTTAGATTTTTTTTTTTTTTTTTTTAACTACTGTTAAAAAAAAAAAAAAAAATCTAAAAATGCATAAGGTAGGTGCATACTGTGTACAAAGCACGTACTGTGTACAAAATCATTAAATGCAAATAAATTAAATTTTAAGAAGTATTAATAATATTTTTTTTCAGAACTTAACATTAGAATTTACACTGAAGTGACAAAAGTCATGGGATACCTCTTAATATCGTGTCGGCCCGGCGAAGTGCAGCAACTCGACGTGGAATGGACTCAACAAGTCGTTGGAAGTCTTCTGCAGGAATATTGAGCCATGCTGTCTCGATAGACGTCCATAATTGTGAAAGAGTTGATGGTGCAGGATTTTGGGCACGAACAGACCTCTCGATGATGTCCCATAAATGCTCGATGGGATTCATGTCGGGCGATCTAGGTGGCCAGATCATTCGTTGGAATTGTCCAGAATGTTCTTCAAACCAATCGCGAACAGTTGTGGCCCGATGACATGACGCATTGTCATCCATAAAAATCCCATCGTTGTTTGGGTACATGAATGGCTGCAAGTGATCTCCAAGTAGCTGAACATAAGCATTTCCAGTCAATGTTCGGTCCAGTCGCACCAGAGGACCAAGTCCATGCCATGAAAAAACAGCCCACACCATTACGGAGCCACCACCAGCTTGAACAGTGCCTTGCTGACAGTTTGGGTCCATGGCTTCGTGGGGTCTGCGCCACACTCGAACCCTACCATCAGCTCTTACCAACTGAAATCGTGACTCATCGGACCAGGCCACGGTTTTCCATTCATCTAGGGACCAACCGATATGCTCACGTGCCCACGAGAGTCGCTGCAAGCGATGTCGTTCTGTCAGTAAAGGCACTCGAGTCGGTCTTCTGCTGGAATAGCCCAAGGAAGCCAAATTTCTCCGCACAGTTCTAACAGACAAGTCCCTTGTACGTCCCACATTGATTTCTGCGGTTATTTGACGCAGTGTTGCTTGTCTGTTAGAATTTACGACTCTTTGCAGACGTCGCCGGTCTCGGTCGTTAAGTGCAGGCGGTCGACCACTGCGCTTTCCATGGTGGGATGTTATGCCTGAAATTTCATACTCTCGGCACACTCTTGACACAGTGGATCTGGGAATGTTGAATTCCCTAACGATTTCCGAAATGGCATGACCCATGCGTCTAGCTCCAACTAACATTCCGCGTTCAAAGTATGTTAATTCCCGTCGTGCGGTCCTCATCACGTCAAAACCTCTTCACATGAGTAACTTGAACAGAAATGAAAGCACTGCGCATTTATACCTGTTCTACGCGATGCTACTGCCATCTGAAAATTTGCATATTGCTATCCCATGACTTTTGTCACTTCAGTGTATAAGCTTATATAAAAGTAATTATTGATGAAAAGTGCTTTATTTATAAAATTATATTTTCTATAAAGTAATTTTTTAAAAAATTAAAGCTTGATTTGCAAATTTGTTAAAAATTTGAATTAATAACTTAAAATTAATTAATTTTAAGAATTAAACTGCTTATTATAATTTATAAAAATTGTAAAATAAATTCATACTAGGGTTTTTTTTTTTTTTTTTTTTAATATATAAAATCTATAGGAGTTGTTTTTAATTAAACAGAGGGGTAGTTACAGAATCATTTTCTTTCTTCTTTGTTGAAAACTAAACTTTAAATTATTAGCCTTTCCAATTATATTTTATGTGAAAAGTATAGTAAAATTTTATGTTATTTGTAAATGTTAAATAAAAACCAAAACCTATTTTTAATTCTAAAGAGAAACTTAATTTTTATGCAAAACAAAATCAAACATTCGAATTTTTTTTTTAATATGTAAAATTATTATAGACAGTATAATCAATAAATGCTTTAAAGCATAAAGCAGTTATATGCATTTAAAAAAAAAATTCAAAAGCTTAGTCTGAAAGGTGCCATGATTTTTTTACTTGTTCTAAACTGTGATGTGAAAATTTATTTTATAGAAAAATATTTTCCATGGTATCTTTATATATTGCCAGAAACACAAGGAAATCAAAATAAAGATTAATCTAAGCACAGTAATGTGTTCAATTTGTATTAATAATTTTTTACTTACGCTCATTTCAAATGAAAAAATAAATTGATATGTGTTTCATAATATAGGATGAAGAAAAATTACCTAAAGAAATTGTCTGATATTACATTTATTGCTAGTGATATTGAGATTATTTATATGTATTAGGCTTTAATTAATATAATGATAAATTTATATATAAAATAAAAATATAGTATAGATTTAAAAATGTAAATAATATTAATAATTTAAATTAATAAAGGGAATGAAAAAAATTAAAAAGTATAGATGTGCATCTTTCTCTAAAACTTCTTACATTTTAAAAACTTCTTACATAAAAACTTATTAAACTTTATTTGGTTGTATATAATATTTTAAAAATCATCCCAATTTATAGTCAATACGCTAAAATATTTTTTATATGTGTGAAAGGTTAACTGTGAGATCTGTTTTACACTTATAAATGAAATGAAGCAACACTATAATAGTAACTAATTGCAATATCTAAAATAAAGAGGAAAAAATTGGAAGTATGTCAATCTAAAATTTTATAAAAATTGAACACTTAGATATAATTAATAGAAAAAAAAACTATTCACAAGTAAATTGAGTTTTGAACCATACTATATATTTTATCTTTCCTAAAATAAATATTCTTTAAAAGTTTGTATGTTTTCTGCAGGCAATAGTAAAATACAACATATTAAGGGGCCATATAATGATTTCCTTTAATTTTTTGTTGCAATTTAGCTGAAAAGATAGAGACCTAGTTGGTTCAGCATATAGTTTCTGAAAATTTGACATCTAGTTCAAAAAAATTTCAATGGTGATCAGAATCACCCAATATAATGTTTAAAAACTTGCTTTATAAAAACTGGTACTCAATTTAGAATTAAAATAAGTGAATATCAGATTTAAAAAAAGTGAACTAACTATTATTATATTCCCATAGAAAAAAAATATTTCTAGTAAATCAAATTGATGAAACCTTTTTCTTTATAAAGTAAATTTAATTCAAAGCTTGGATTATAATTATATTGCTTCTTCTCGAGTTTTGTTAAATTGAATACTTTAACAATTCAATTTTATTTCAATTCATACATTATCATACGCTTCTCATTGTAATTTTAAAACTATTGAACAATTTAATACTTTCTTATATATCAATAAACTCAAAGAAATCATTTCAGTTTATATTCCAATATTGAAATTTAACAAATAAACATACAGGAGGAAACAAGCAATTAATTCTAACATTGAAAAACCATAGGTGTGGGACAGTTCAAAGTTCATGAGGTTAAGCAATTCATAATTTTTTTTTTTTTAAATAACTAAATTTATAAATAGTAAAAAAAAAAGATTAATGCATTAGTTTATCCAGCCAAATTCAATTTTTTCATTATAAAACAAACTTTTCTCTTAAAGTTGCTTTAAGAAATCATACGTCAGTTACATCCCATTAAAAATTAATGCATTTTTAAGAAAACACTGAAACAAAATACAAGCCATAAAATCCCTAAATGTAATATGAAAGAATTTTTTTTTTTTAATGCCATGAGAAATTTATAAATAAAAAAACAAAATAAAAATGTATTTTTATTAATTACACAAGTTACTTAAAAAATTGCAATTTATTTTTAGAAATAACTACTTAAGCGTTATTTCTTAAAAGATTTATTATTATTATTATTATAAGCTGAAAAAAATGAAATGGTTAAATTGAACTGATACATGAAATTTTATGGTTACTTGTATTTTCTGTATTCATATATAGTTATGTAAATTACAAACATGAAGAAGAAACTTTTTAATGGATTGTAAAATAAACTATGAGAAATTACCATAATTTATTTAATGTGTCAGTTCATATAATTAAAAAATACACAACAGCAGTTTAGAACATTTAAATTCCTTTTATAACTTCTTCAACTTCTTCCTTTGTAAACATATGATAACCTTTATCCTTAGTCACAGTAGCTACCTGCAAAAAAAGAACATATTATAATTAAAATAAATTACCAACTTTATATAACATGTTATTTTAAATTTATATCTAAAGCATATTTAAATACACATCTAAAATTTAAATGTAAAATTTGAAGTGAAAAGAAATTATGATAATTCAACAAAAAATTGACTGAGTTTTCATGTAATTGAAAATCATAGTAATCTCCCTTGAAAACAGCACACTCCAGTACATCGAGCCCTCCCTTTTGTACTGATTAGGGCATTTGATAACAAATAATTTTTTGTCAGATATTTATATCTTCCAAATGGTTTCAGAATGTGTGTCAACACATTAAATATGAACATATTTTAAATTCTTATCTGAGTGCTTTATCTTCGATATCCTCCCCAAAACTATATTGATGCATGACAATCCAAGATGTCAGGTTATTAATAGTGGTTAGAGGAATCTCTCTTTCAAGAAAAATCCTCCTAAATCTCTCTCTAAAAAGAATGAAAAATACAACAAAAAGGTCTTTTGTTTTCAACTTAACATTATGATTAGTGGATTTTTAAAAGTCAATGCTTCAACTACCATGCACTTGGAAAAAACATTTGTATTAATAAACTTACTAGAATTTAAAATTTCAGACACAGTCCTTAAATAATATAAATAAAACTAATAATTTAAAACAAACTTTCAAAATGAAGTTAACATATATGAATATTTAATATTTTGGTAAAAATAAAATATTTTCTATCCTTCAACAACATGATCTACAGAAAGTAAATACCGATAAATCACCTATAAATATAGAAATCTGCATGATTAAATAAAACGTATTAATATTTGTTTATTTCAGTGTATTTTTGTATGAAAAAATTACCTAAAAATAAGCTTTTTTTTTTTTTTTTAAACAGGGACTTCTTAGTGAAAGCTAAGGAATTTTTAAAAGATAATAAAATTTTATTCATTAAGACTCATAGTTTAACAACCAAAAAATGTACAATGTGCTGTCTTAAAAATTATTTTTTACTATAAATGTAAATTTGTATTTCCCAAATTAGCACTGTTCTAATGTGCAAATAAGCTATTAAAATGGCAAAAAAATTAAATGAATTATCAATAAAGAGATGCCAGATGCAAAAACTTTAAAATATATAAATTTTCGAATAAGTATTAAGAATTAATTTTAACTTTTTGAAAGAATAAATATCAATGAGACATTTATAATCCAGATTACTTAAAAATTAATTAGGTACAAAGGTTAAATGTCTAGACTTGATGAAATAATTAATCCAGAATTCTGAGGACTCTCAAACTGGTGGTGCAAGTCACCAAGCACCAAATTTGGCATGAGCTTGGCAATCGTAAATGGGCAATAAATAATACAGTATGGTAACCATTGACTCTTATCACAAAAATTTTATGGAAACCCTACTGGCCCATCAAGATTTGGAATGAAATGGACATCAAAGAGGTGGGTGGGACATTTACCTAAAAATTGGTCATTTGGTCATAATCCTTTAATATTAATTAATCTAATACTTTTATTTTTATAGGATATATATATATATTTTTTATAAGCAAATTTAAAGTACAAGGATTTAAGTGATCACAAATACACCTTTAAAACTGTAACAAATCCTATGTTCATGCAAAAACTGTGTTTATGGATATACGAGTCCAAAAATAAATAACAGATTGAGATGCTCGAACTTATTAAATTCATTAGTACATAAAATCAAGGACCATAGTACATAAAAATTTGATTCGGGAGTTTGAAATCTTTTCTCCCCACCTGTGATATAGACAATATATATATTTTTTCCCCCTTTAATTTAAGAGCACACATTTCACATTTAATCAGGAATAATATAATGATCTGCAAATTATGCTAGATCCAGATATATGCAAGTCAGTATAAACAATATGTAATAAAACATGTAAATGAAATCAAAATATTGTATGATTATTATTTTATATTAGAGCCATTTATAATATTTTATATTATGACAGTTCTATAATAAATAATATACAATAATAAATAATACAAAAAAATTCTACTTACTTCAACATTGGAGGAATTAAGTCTCTCCTCCATCACTTGTTTTAGGATTGTTAAAGCTACATTTAAAGCTTCCTTGAGTGTCATTCGCTAAGGAAGAGTGAATAATAATATTTGTACAAAATAAATATGATAAAAAATAAACACAATGAAACTTTTAAGAGAGTTAACTTTTTTTGAGTGCTAATATTTTAAAGTATAGATTTTCTTCTTTTAGAATTAAAATTAAAATTTAAAATAAATAAAAAAACCTTTAAAAGTGGCCAGTTCAACTGTTTAGAATACAACATAAATAAATAAAAAATTTTAATAATTTTAGTTTTATGTAAAGTGTAAAATTAGTAATTTTAGTAATGTAAAATTAGCTAAGGTTCCTGTAAAATTGTGGTAAACAGATTCTTTTAAATTTTAGAACTATAGTAAAATCTAAAATATAAAAAAAATCAAAATTTATCAATTATTATCATCATTAAGAACAATTTTAAAATAAGAATTTTATTTTAATAATAATAAGAAGACATCATTATAGTCAGAAGGCACACAATACTTAAACCAATTTTCTTTCTTTTTTTTATGAATAATCATAAAATGAATTTTAAAATGTTTATAATTAATGATAAAATTCTTCAAACCGGCAGCTGTTCAAATGAATTTGTCAAAATAATAATAAAAAAGACATAGAATGTTGCCTTACTTTATCGTAGCGCTCTTGTAAAGCTTGCTGAGCTCCTTCTGAACCGGAACCAATAGCTTTAGCATCATATTGAACATAAGTACCAGATGGATCCATGTGAAAGCTACAACATAAATAATGAATGTTATTTATTGAATAGTATAAATTCAAAAAATTTAAAAGAATTTTTTCCATTAATTGAATAATGTAGGAATAACATTAATTATAAAAATAAATTTAAAAATTTGTTCATTACTAAAATTAAATTATTAAAATTATGCTCCACCTCCAAAATGATTGAAAACTGATTTTTAAAAAATTATGCTTTAATTTGAATATTGTATATTACTACTTTGATGCAGAATTTTAGAAATACTTATCTCTTAATGTAACTCACATTTCCCATAGGATTTCCAATAATTTCATTAATAACAATACATAAATAAAATCAAAATAATAATTTTAACTATATAATTTTTTACTTACAGTTGAGGTTCAGTATTTTCAGTTGCACCAGCAAACAGAATAGCAACACCAAAAGGACGACTCTATAAAGCAAACATCATATTTAAGAGGAGAAATTTTTAAGAATAACTAAAAATGTTAAGCAAAGAAAGAAAACTAATCTTAGTAATTCTTATAGCATATAAATGTTATTATAAGTTAAATAAATTATTTGAAATTATTAGATCATTTATATAATTAATTTTAATACACAAGTTTTTTTTTAAAGACAGAATAAATAAATCTTTAAGTGCAATTATGAAATGCTTTTCCAAAAATACATGCTTTTTATAATGCTAAATTTCAGTAAAATTATTTGAGAAAGAGAAGATGATTATGTATAAATTATTTTAACATATTAATTTTTAAAAAAATGCCGCACTAAAATTAATTGTAGCAGCTTTATTCAAACACAAAAAGAGGTTTTTCTGTCTTATTACAACATTCATCAACATCATAATATTTAGATTTTCAATACGATCACTCCCAGAAGAAATTACTAACAAATTAGAAAACTTTCTCACATAAAGTATTTTTTACTCATTCCTGTAATTAAATTTAAGAATCTTAAAAAATATAACCATGCAAAGTTAAGACAATTTTTTTATTTCTGAAATTAGCATTTTACATATTTTGTCTCAGTTTGCAAAGTAGACAATAAATTTTCATACCATAGCATTTCCATCATCATCACTATCACCAAATTGAATAGCTAAATTTGAAACGGATTGGGCAATGCTTTCCACATCCATACGCTCATCATAGACGAACCAATGGCTCTAGAAACAAAAAATTTTTAAAAAAAGTTATATCTATGAATTGAAAAACAATAACAGCATTATCTTAAAATTAATGGTATTGTGTAGTGCATCATATTAATCAGCCATATGTTAAATTATATACTGCACATTATACGGAAAAAATGCTGAAATAGCATTATGAAATAATTTACAGCTATATTTTAAGATAATAAAAAGAAGAGAAATTCTTTTTAAGCATTACATTCGCCCTAAACAACAAATGTCAATATTTTGAAAAAGTGAAATGAAATTTTAATTGTGAGGTCTTTGAAGAACAATCATAAATATGCATTTTAATTAATGTTTTATATCATACATGTAAAATAAAATTTTAAAAATAAAGTTACATCAAATAGTTTTAATCTATGATATTTAGTAACATTGAATATATAGAATATTTAGATTCCTTTATAAAGAAATGAAAAAAGAAAATTTGAATATCAAAATACTAATTAACAAACAAAGTTTCTGTTATCTACAATTTAGGATAAGAAAACATTATTGATTTGACATTCACCTGAGCTTCAACTCGAGCACGATCAACAATGGTTCGAGAATCAGCCATCAAACCACTAACAGCACATCCTATAAAAAAGAAGAAAAAAAAAAGGATTTTAATATTTAAATATATTAACCTAAATTTTTAATATTTTTTATAAAAATTATGTTAACTTTAAAAATAGAATACGCCATAAAAGATGGTTTACATTATCACAAATCATTTTGTCCCATGAACTGTAAAAAATATATATATTTGAATTTAGGACATTTTTAAAGGACTTCTGAGAAACAATTAACCTAGATTTGATCATTTTATTGAATATAAATTTAATAATGTTTTGGCTTTTTCAGATACTTTTGTGGAAAAAAAAATTCAATAAAGTTAAGATAAAAGGATTCTAAATTTACTATTTTAATCAGCTTTAGTTAGTGGTATATATTTTGAAACTAATACTTTATTGATTTAAAACAAACTTCAAAAAAATTATGACTTGGTTTAAGCATAGTAAATTTATTAGTATAACATATTATAAGTAAAGTTAGTAATTCATCACAGTTATTTGATTTTTACATACCAATATGTTTATCAATTTCTACAATCTTTTCAATAGTCACAGGCTTCATTAATGGTGAAGTGACACGCTTTTCCACAGCAAGAACAACACCTTCGCTAGTTTGTATACCAATGGCTGTTGACCCCAACTTTATCGATAAAAATAAAACAACTTAGAAATAACGTATAAAAGCCATATATTTTTATATTTCGCACAGTATTACTCAGGTCAACTCTTTTTTTAGATGATGTTAACAAGTATTTATTTTGTATTTAATGTAACACTGAATACCATATGACATGCAGAGGTGAGGGGTCAGAACTGGGCATACTTGAAAGAGACAGTTTAAAAAACAGATTCCAGATTATTTTATAAAAATAATTTTTATTTTTAAACATAAAATTATGGAAAAAAATTGTAGTTTTTAGAGCAAGTTTGGGTAATTTCAATACAATACACAATGTTTTAAATACATTTAATTTCTCAAAGAAAAATCATCTAAAAAATTGAATTTTTCTATCTGCTTCTAAAGTTGGATTCCCAGTGAGAACTAAAGCCAAATTTATACTTAGGACTGAAGATTCTGTACATTCCAGTACATCTTGAATCAAGAAGTCATGCAAAATTCAAATAGAAATGAAAAGGCAGATAATTGGACAAAAGAACAGCATTCTAATTGGTTGGCTCTCTATGATCTATGTAAATCTAACTAAAGAGAATTGGAATTTTTTTATATACTGTTAACATGAGAAATTAAGTTTTCCATCAAAGAAAAAAATTAAGATACTTACTGATCAAAGAGGCAACCAGTCTTAAAAGTTGGATGAAATTTAAATTTAATGCATTGCAAAATTAATAGAGAAGTACTAGTCTTTTATTTAATAGTACTACAGAGAGAATATGCTCTTAACTGGTCTTGGATTTTTGACAAACTATTAGTCTTGAGTCCTTGGTATGAATCCAGCTTTAATATTTCAATGTTATTCTAATAAATTTTAAACTAGAAAAGTTCCTTGGGCAATTAACAAATTAATTATAATTATATTACCTTTATAGCTTCAATAGCATATTCCACTTGAAATAAACGACCTTCAGGCGAAAAAGTGTTCACCCCTCTGTCGTATTCAGATCTTGTCATAAACATTCTGAAATAAATTAAAATAATCATCTTATAGACAATTCATTTAATATTATAACAATTTTAAAATTTTTATAAATTAATATACTCATTCAGTTAGAAAAAAATTATAAGTTATTGTTTTTCTTTATAATTCAATAAAACCGAAGAACCTTCTCCTTTTAAATATATCTTTTACATAACATTTTGCTAATGTAATGTAATTAGATAAGACATTTTAAGTATAGAGCTATATTAAAATTTAGTCTTATGCTTGATGTGAAATGCTTGCTGATGAAAGTGTTACTGAGTGGTACAGCTTGTTATCTGAGTGAGAAAGTGATAAGGTTGCTTAATTCTTAATTAACTTGACTTTAATTGGCAATTACTTTCAAGTATGTTGCACATAATATTAAAAATATAAAATAATTCATAGGATCTTCTCAAAGATGAGAAAGACACTTTTTCTATTTTCGAAGAAAAAAGTTTGCAGCCAAATCAAGGATTTATCCAAACAATCACAAAGAGAAAATGCATTTTGATACAAAAATGATAAATGTAATGTAAAAATATGCAAGGTTTCTTAAGTATCTATACAGGAAATTAGTTTGCGGATTTGAGAATTCTATTTTTAACAACTCTTTTGATTTATTCATTGTTCATAAAAAAAAATTACATCAGTACAACAATATGAAATGTCTGACTACACAATAGTTCACTGGAACAGAAATAGGACATCAATTATGGAAATCGGAGGGATAAAGTTGGAATATGCAGATAAATTTTAAAGTATTTTTTTTGTAATTAATACAGTCAATCCTACTGCATACATGCCAATAAAGACCATATCTAATAATATTAAAGGAGAAACAACCATCTTTCAGATTGTTGGAGAGGATATAAAAGTAAACTCAAAAAGTTCTTGTTTAACCTATTTTATGATTAACCATCTCAGAATATTTTATGATTAACCATCTCAGAATAGAAGTATGCATACACATATCGATATTGACATGACATGACATTGAGAAAATCAGACAAAGAGAAAAAAAAAATGAATTTGAATTTAAATGCTACCAAGGTACTGCTCACGAACATTTAGATTAAAATCTTGCATATTCATATAGAGACAAAAGTAACTAATGCTAAACATTCGTCTGTTCCTGCCATTGTAGTTTGAACTCAATTCTTTTTCTATGAGCAAGCGATTGGCTACCAATTGGCAGGTAGTAAATCCTTTCATGTGAGACACAAAACTGACACCAAGTAAAATGGTATTTCCTTTACACCACTTAATAAGTTGCAAAACAGTATGCTTTTAGAGTTTCCACCGATCTAGTCTTTCATGTGCTACTCAAAGCATTTCCCTTCAGATCCGGACTTTTAGAAATTTAAATAAAATTAATGCAATTTTGAATAGAATTGTTAATTAATGAGTGCTGGAAAATCATGTTAAAATTATATCAGGCTAGCACAAAATATTCAGACTGGACTTCTGCAGAGAAAAATATCATTTCTAAATTAATTATTTTTTCCATTTTTTTATTTATATTATTGTAGTAATGTAAAATTGTTTTTAAAAAAAGTTAATTATAATATATAATAATAATATTCATAAATATATTTCTTAAAAAAGAAGTATATCTCTATGTATCTATGTTACTTTAAGGGCAAGGAAAGAAACTGCATTGCAATATTGGACACAATTGCAATAAATTTTTTTTTATGTATAAAAATATGTTTTTAACCACTTTTTCTTTTCATTTAGGACTTCAACCTACTATTTATACACAAATATGAAGATGAAGATTTTTAATCAACGGCACAATTTTATTACATACAGTTTTGTAACAATTAAATAGCATCAGATGTTTGAAGGATTATATGTTCAGCATTTTTTTTGGCCTTAACTCTAATTCATATAGGCATACAAACAATTCATGCCCAAAGAAAATTATGTTTCAGTTAGAACTGATAAAGATAAATTAAATTAATGTGAGAGTATTAAAATAGATTCATATTATTAGAATTAAGGTTTCACATCTTATAATTTTCTGATAAAAAAAAAAAAAAAAAAAAATTCTCAATAACTATTACAGAATGGTTATTAAAATGGCTAGTACGGCTATTATTATTAATATTTTTATTGAATTAAGAACTTATGCTTATCTAGATATATTTACACAAATACTTAAAAAAGTAACTTTATAATGATTATTGTAAATAAATAAGCATGTAAGTTTTTAAACTAAATATATGATGTTAAATAAAATAACATACATCCAGAATCAGTGTGATAAGCATTAAAAATTGGCAACAAAATCATTAATTCACATATTTATCCTATATGACTGTAAACAAAATTTCGACTTAGACAATGAAAAGTTTCAAATCACAATATATAAATATATAATTATACAAATATTTCATCTGTATAAAATGCTAAAATGCAAAAAACGGTTCAATGAATAAACATAGAGCATGTATGTCCAGTATGAAAGTTATAAAAGAAAAAACATCAGATAAATTGCTTAGAATTCATTTTATATAGCAAAAGAATAATAGGTAAACATACTAATTTATTGCATTAAATTTAATATAAACGAAGAAAATGCAGACACGAAAAGACTTACATGAATAATTTGTTCTATAGCGCACTAATTTTTTACTTATAATATCCCAAAATTTTTTGATTTCAAAAGGAAAACTTAATACATAAACACCGAATTTCAGAAATGACACACCGAAATTACCGGTTAGTTGTTACAGTCAGTTAATATACGCTTTTACTTTTATTGCCAGATCAAAATTAATATTAAATTGGAAAATTAATAAGATGAAAAACAAAAGTTTTTTTCTTTTAATCATTGCTTTATAAAAAGAATTTTACCTGAATATTTGAAAAATGTTATTGCATTGCACAACTTTTTTCTACTTTGATACCTTCTATATCAAGCTTTTTTACAAGACATCAATAAATGAACCGTATAAGGAAAATTTCTAAAATGATTTCATTGAACTTTATTCGCATTTATATGATGTAAAAAATTCACACAGAACAAATTCAACAAATGTAGACATTTCTTGAAATAATGTCAATTGCTGGTCTAATTCATCATATTGGGGGGAAGAATGTCTTTTGTAATTGATTAGAAAAATTTATTTGTTTAAGATTTATTCCCGCTTACAATCAAAAGAGTAAAATTAGCTTTCCTTTCTTCCACCATATCCATTATCATAAGCAGAAATAAAAAAACATTTTAATAATCAAAACAACATATATATTAAAATGGATAAAGAGAAATGTACAAAAACAAATATATCAAGGAAATTAAAAATTACAGTTATAATGTCTTAGAGATAACTTTAGCAAGGAAAACGTACCTCCCTTCGAATTTAAATGCATATATTTATATTTATATACATTTTTCTTAAGCCTTCGGGCAAACTTTTTTAGAACTTATCAATAAGTACTACAGAGTTCGGTTAATTTTTAAGGAAATGTCTAAGTGTTTTTTTAAGCATATTTCTTTAATTATACAAACACAAAAATGTAAGACTGGGGCAGCTAAGAAATATTTACATTAGTTAAGACAATATCATCAGAAAATTTTTTTCTCATATGTTACTCAGAGTTACAATATTTTCTCTTACAGAATATCAGATCTAATTCCTTTTTCTTGTCTCTCTCACAGTTCGGAGTTTAATATATTCATACCAATAGTTGAATGAATTTTTGCTCGTCGCTTTCTGTATCAAAATATCCTACTGGAATAATCTTTTCCTTACATAAACACATTAATTTAATATCATCATGCAATAATTTAGAATAGTTGCATGTATCATGCACATATTTTTTAAAATTATTGTTACATTTTTTTTTGGTTCTAATGCAGCTGGCAAACACTTAGACAATTTGGTCTTGGATGCCTTAAGGCAAGCGCTGCACAGACGTACTCACTTTGCATTACCCTGGGGCGCGTGTAACTTGAAGATAAGCCACGATCGCGGAGTAACAACTCCCGCAACGCTCTACAATCCTATTAGGACCGGGACCTACGGTTTAAAGTGGATTCCGAACCACTACAACACCTATGGGCAAAGCAGGGATTTGAACTCGATACCTGCGGTACCGAACGCCAGAGCGCTAGCCATTCGGCCGTCAGGCCCCTATTATTACTGACATTAATTTTGAATCAAATATTAAAACATATTTATATATTTTATTAGTAGCATATTGATATTTTAATGGATTGATAAAATTAAGATCGTTAGTTTTCGAATAATTTTTCGAAATATGAAAGTCAAACTTATTGAAGTTGAAACATTTTAGCCCTTCGAATTTATCAGCGCATTTTTTTTGGAACATGATTAATTTTTTTACCACATGAAAAATTATGTACATTAATTTTAGATTTGTAAAAATTATTATTTACATCTCGTATCTGGCCTCATATTACTTAGATTGTTTTAAACATAGGTTTAACATTATTAATGTAGAGTTGAGCCGCTTGTAAAAGACGCATCCCGGCCGAACCCCCAATTTATGTAGGGTTAGCCGCTTGGAACTGACGCATCCCATCCGAAACCCCAATTTATGTAGACTTACACCGGTTTCAACTGATGCATCCCGGTCGAACCTACAGTTTTGTTAGACTTCTCTACCAGTCTAACAGTGGCTGTACTTTTGCAGTGGGTGTCTAGGGGTGTATTTCCAAACCGAAATAAAGAAGCCTTTTTTTTACTCTCAACAATATACATTTAATGAAAAGATATTATATTTACAGTGATATTTACATTAATTGTTAAACATTCACAACCATTTTCTACCGCTGCTTGACGCAGTATCTCCCATGCCAGTTCGCTTTCTCCTCTCTCGCCTGACTCCGGGGTTTTTCCCTTCTTCCAGGGCCAGAGTTCAAGGTCCAATACTGCCACTACATGGCAAAAGGTTGGTGTGAAAAGCACATAGTCCGTGAAGTGTTTCCATCTGGTGCTCAGTAGGCAAACAAATCCTACATTAATTTCTTCCTGTTCTTTTTTAATAGTTTCATATGCATTTAATTTTTCTGTACATTATTTTAGTGTTTCACGCTCGTTGAAGATAGTTTTATAGAGAACCGAATAGTGATTTTCTTTTATGACTGCATCAATGCATTATCTTCTATATTACCGTTACGGCATAGCTATTAGAGAGTTTTTGCATACCGTACGTTAGTTACCGTAGGACGTCCGTCAGCTTTTTCTCCCTAGCGCGCATGCTCATAAGAAACATTATTACAGATACGCATGCGCGCTAGGGAGAAAAAGCTAACGGGCGTCCTACGGTAACTAACGTACGGATGCAAAAACTCTCTATTTTATCGTTAAGAAATATTCGTCTAATGATTTGTTTTCTTTCCTTTTTCTTTATGATAAAACTTCGTGTTAAGATCCGAATTTCTCATCGCTCTGTATTCTGAGCGAAATAATTTTATAAACTTTGCCAAAACGTTATTTTATCTTCTGATTGAATAAAAAACTCAGCTTTAACAGCTATGGATCGATTTATACAAACAAACCACTTAATTGAAATACTTCTAACATTTCTTCAAAATTCGCTATCCATTGTTTTACACATCTCATGAAATCTCCCTTGACAGATTGTACATTACTTTTAACATCATTAAAATTAATACACAATCTAGACATCTCTTCAATTGGCATCTACGTACTATTTTGTTATTAACTTCAGGTTGTCAGTGTCATCGCCATTAATTTCTTCTATTTTAATTTTTAAGTTTATTAAGATCCCTTAACAATTTTACACTAAAATTAATAACTTCATTCACTTCCTATGTTTAGTAAGTTGCAAACAGAAATTTCATTAAAAGTTAATTGCAACTGTAAGGTTTAGCTATAATTAGATAGACGCGAGAGGTCGCCACCGTGAGCAATATTGAGTAAACTGGTTGTACTGGTAAGTAGAGATTTTGAGACGACGAGGAGAACGTTAGGAGTGTGGCGGTATTGTAAAGGTTGCATTATTACAGATACGCATGCGCAGTTTCCTATGAGCATGCGCGCTAGGGAGAAAAAGCTAACGGACGTCCTACGGTAACTAACGTACGGTATGCAAAAACTCTCTATTGTAGAAGATGCACAGGGTGCCGGTGTATTAAAGCATTGTACGTAAAGTATTGTTAATATTGTAAATAAATTAATATAAAAAAAAGAGTAGTGTTTCATCCACCAGACGCCTACAACACTAAACCACCTGACACAACTAGTCGCTAGCAGGCGACAACACAACTATTTTAGTATTAAATTCCTCATTTCCTAAAGTAAAATTAATCCTTCAAATTCTTTAATCGGCTTTTTATTTATTTTATCACCATCACCCTTTACCCCAGAATTTTAGTCATATCTAAAATCTAGAATCTAGAATCTAGAAGATATAGAATCTATCTAGGAGATATAGAATCTAGAAGTTATCTAGAAGATATAGAATCTAGAAGTTATCTTAGTGGGATTATCGCCATTGTAGGGCAATGACATGCATGCCTCCATAAACACGGTGATCGTTCCTAAATAAAACCTATGTCATATGCAAAATCCAGTTATTCCTATTTCTATTAAAGCTTATCTTTCCTGCACAGCATGTGATGTCATACTTTTTTTTGCATTTTTCTCGAAAGCTATGCATCACGGAGGTAAGGCTTTTTGTTATACTTCTATGCAGTCAGAGCAAGAATTTTCACCTCGTCCAAACTTATTGTACAGTCTGTATATGTTCTCATAATATCGTTTTCTTTTTAAAAATTTTTGAAAAAGTCTTACAATTTCCTCTAAAAAAAATTTATGTTAAAAACTGAAATATATCAACAACTTTCTACCAAATAAGTCTACAAAATTATTTTTATAAAATCCAAATTAACTCTAATTATTTTAGTTATATGTATCCAATTGCTTAAGTTTTTTCAAAAAAGTATACCCAAGTTATGACAAAATAAATACCAAAAAAAATCATGTGAGCTTTCTATTCTTAACATATACCTATAAGCTGTCAAATTCATCGGTATTTTGATTCTAAAATATGTAATATATATATATTTTGATTCAAAAAAATATCTTCTGTTTCTTAATTATGAAATTGGAAAATCTTTTTTTTAAAAAATCCATCATTTTACAATTCTCCATAATATTCTGAGTTTTCAAATACAAAACAAATGCATTTCTTGTCAATAGTAGCCAAGCTGAATACCCTTAAAATTAAGGTTATTTTAAGTTACCTGGGACTGCCATTTGCTGTCCCCTAATCAGGTCATTTGCTATTGGAATGGAAGATATGTAGTAAATTTGGTGTTACCCAAAATGCACCTCGATTGTTGCTACATACACCCACATGTTGTTATCGCAATTTTAAATTATCATTCCCACTTGGAGTACTCATTCCATATCACCACCCCTTCGATATCAACAGAAGGACTTTACATCCCCCGCCCCCAGCATTTGTATATAATAATTAAAAAAAAGGTCTAATGTGTTGAAATGTTTGGTTTTCAGTTGAAGATGTTTGGTTTTCAAGAGATGTTTGGTTTTCAGTTGAAATCCTTCCATTTCAACTGAAAACTAAACATCTCTAATAAAATGAAAAATTAAAATCTATTTTAATTTCTAGAAATCTCGTAACTATATATTATATGAATATCTTTATTTTTCCAGAATTAATTTAACTCCGGTGATGAAAAGCCAATCAGCATATTACAATCATTCATAAATGATTCTTTTATAAATAAAAGGAATAAAATAAAACTAATTTTGTTAAGTTAAAAAAGTTTTTTTTTTTTTTTTTTTTTTTTTTTTTTATGATATTTCTTTTTATTAGTAATCCATGTTTTTAAGAAACTAGGTTTCAATGTTCCTTATATAGGAGACAAAAAGGTAATAATTTTCATATATACTTTAATAATTTGCATGTCACAGAAATTGTAGTTATTTATATGTTGGTAAATGACCAAAAACATGCACTGGAATTAAATCCGAATAAATAAAATTAACTACTAAAATGTTATAAATTTTAAAGATTATATGTCGAATAAGCTACAGAATTTTAATAATTGCAAATTCAATAACCGCAATTTCCAAATACTGACGAAGAATCAAATACTCATTGATGAAGATAAAGTTAATAGAAATCTTGAAAGTATTTAATTATTTTTGCTATCGTATATATTCAAATTCGTATTGAATTTACTATTTTGATATTATTTGGAGTTGCTAATTATTTTGAATTGTAAATTTACTTATCAGTAGGTTTTCTTATAATTGTGCATTCAAAATTATCAGAAGTTTGATTATGTTTGCGTTTATAAAGAAGTTTTGATGATGGGGGAAATGTCAACTTTTGTATGGATATGCAGATATTAAAATTTTGCCCCTTGCCCACCCAAGGTTTTTAAGGGAACATCATAAAAAGCTTTAAAAACAAATAGAATGTAAATTAATCATAAAAAATTATTACAATACTGTCATATGTGACTGATTCCTATTTTTTTATTTTACATATTAGAGTCTGAAGAGTAAATATTAAAAAATATATTGATAGAAATGGAAATGGACGTACCAGTTACGGAGTACCTGTGGGGTTAAATACATATAACCTCACAATCCCATATCTGCATCAATGAGATTAATTTGCTTTATGAGATTAATTTATCAATCGAGTTATACCAAAAAGATATTTTTACAAGTTAAAAAGAAAAATAAGGAAAGGGCTAAGTACGCTAGTACAATTAAGAGTCCGAAGCTTGTTGATCAATGTTTAATAAGGTTGAAGATATCGGCCAGTAGATGGCGCCACTATCTAATGAATTGACAGAATGAAAATGATCTAACAGCTATTAATATGATAAGAAAATTTAATTATTTAAATATTGCAACATGAATAAATTTACATAATTAAGAGGTAAAAAATTTATAAAATTAGGAAAAATAACTTAATTGAAGTTAAGGAATTTTAGGTTAAGAATTAGTTAAGATTTAAAGTGTGATAAAATTTATAAATTTAGGTGCACATCGTAGCAAGATAATTTAAATTTAAGAATCAAACATAGGTCCTCAAATTTGTAATTTCAGCTTTTCGGGCTAGTTCGTTTGAGTTGTGAGAAGGACTCGACTACAGTGTCATAAAGCATTTTCTTTCAGCTTTTGACGTCCGAATGATAAGCAGGGATGGTACGGATAGCTTCATTACGAATTCGATAGATAGCTTCATTATTTCTCGTAAAATATTTTAAGAATTTTTGAATATACAGTCCATGATAGGGTCAAGATCAAGTTCTCTGTAGATTTGTTTCCTTTGTGCTAATCACGGGGCATAGACTATACTGGATACTTGTCTGTTCTGAAATACTTGCCATTTTCTGAGATTTTTCAATGATGCGGAAGCAGGGCCGGATTTTCCTATAGGCTTCAGCCTAGGGCCTCAAGATCAAGAGGGGCGTACATTCAAATTAGAATGACACTATTCTAAAAACAGTAAACACTGAATCGAAAATAAGAAGAACTTCTACACATAGGAATCATAAACAAACATAAAAAATGTATTGGTTAAGATCATTGGTTTATTGGTTTGGTTTAGTTTAAAACTTAAAGTTCATAATAATTCATACTTAAACTTTAAATGCGAATTATTATGAAATAAATTTATCTGAATTGAATTTGTTTTAATTTTCAATATATTGAATATATTTAATTTAATTTGATAGAAAATAGGATAATTTTTATTGCATATTTTATTTTCGTGGGTAAAGATTTTTATTATTTGAATTTTGTTTCATTGTAAATGTTGTGTGTTATGTTTGAGGAGTTATTGCTACAAGTACTCTATAGGGTGCTGAGAATAAATGTCCAAAAAAGCGACTTTATTTTGTTATTTGTCATCCGTGCCACATTATTTTATAAAGATGAGTACCCTTCACAACATGTTTCATTTAGCATATTGATATATATCACAGTAATGATGTATTTTATTATCTCTCGTGTAATTTACAAGCTTAAAAATGGGAGGTGAAAGGGCCTCATAAGCGGAATAGCCCAAGGCCACTTTTCATCTAAATCCGGCCGTGGATAGAAGCCAGTATAGGACAACCATATAAGAGAATCGGTCGAAGAATCGACAGAAGCGTGTGTCTGATTACTCTTTCGAGAAATTAGGCTTTTGAGCTTTTGTTCGAAGCAATTACTTCGGCGACTTTAGAGATGTGGGAAGAAGAGATTAATTTAGCTCCAAAAACTAACCCTAAGCGCTTATATTCGGTAATCCGTAGGGACGGCGTGTCCAAAAACGGTGACATCATCCGAAATACCAGTATTGCGTCTCAGAATGAACAAGAGGAAGACACTCTTGATGGGGCTTACTGTTACTTGCCAGCTGAGCAATGCAACTGTAGAACTGAGCAACGACGGAATAAAGTGTTCTATTCCGACTAATAATAGAGAGTTTTTGCATACCGTATTTTGGGCGTCCGTTAGCTTTTTCTCTCTAGCTCATAGGAAATTGCGCATGCGTATCTGTAATAACGTTTCCTATAAGCATGCGCGCTAGAGAGAAAAAGCTAACGGACGTCCAAAATACGGTATGCAAAAACTCTCTATTAGCTGCATCGTCTACAAACATCGCTAACTGGCACTTGGCCTAGTAATAATGTTTTACAGAGATTATGAATAGGCGGAGATCCCTGACGAACTTCTATCCTGATAGGACGGGGTCTAGAGGTAGCGCTATCCACTCGTACTCTAAATTTACGAGAGGTTAGATACGAAAGTATACGATGAAAGAGATGATCCGAAAATACAAATCGCATGAGCTTGTATAATAAGTAATTATGCCAAATGTTGTCAAAGACTTTGGCTACGCCCTGAAATAATATTTCCTTAGATTTTCGATTGTTAAAGCTTTCATGGATCAGCTCGTGAACATGCAAAAACTGGGACTAAGATATTTCCTGAACCTGAATTACTCCGGGATAAGGTTGTTGTTGTCAGTGCAGTGCGGATTCAGGCTTTGGAATCGAATATTCGAATATTTTGTTCAAACTGCTTAACAGTGAAACAGGAGAGTAATTTTAAAGATAGGCTAAATTGAAACCTATTTTTGGAATAGAGATGATTACGGCAATTTTTCAGCTTTTGGGAAAATAACACTTATCAATTAAGAAATTTATAACATAGGTAATAATTACCATATACATAAAGGGAAGAGATTTTAACATGCAATTAAAATATTTAAATTTTAATATGCGAAGTTCCTGGTCTGGTATCTTTGTTGCTATGAACATACTTGATGAAACTGTAGACTTCTTTTCAGGAAGATATTCCAGTTACATATGAATAAATAGTAGAGAGAAACGATTGAGTAATCAGACTATTTGATTTAACGTAGCAAACTGTGTTTGAATGTATTTCTTGACGACCTTCGAAAATTAATGCGAAATGGACAAATGTAACGCGAGTTTAAATTATAGGCGAAAATTGTTGTGAGATTTATCTATGCTTAAATTTTCTTTCATATTTTAGAGAGATAGATTTAGATATATGTTCAAATTGAGAAAAATAATTATATTATATTATTAGTGATAAATTAAAATACTTTTCAAGTTGTACTAAGGCGAAATTTTGAATTATTACTACTTCTGTTTTGAAATTATAACGAGAATCATATATATGTGAGAATTTTTATGACGCACACACAATTTCAGCAAACTTTTCTCAAATTCGGAAAAAATTGATTAAAGAACATGGGTTTAGTTCCAAAAAAAGTAATATCATTGTCTATTCATCTATTCACTATAATTTTAACTGTACCACTCAATAAAAGTTTAAGGTTTCATAGAAAAACTTGGCCATTTGTTAAAATTCGAGTAAAACTTTCTTTAGATAAGAAAGACAACGTTATTTAATACAGAATGTTTATCCAAAAATTATGGTCGTATATAGAATTATGGACCTTATTAAAATAAAACGAAATTATTTTTTTTTTTAAATTGAATGAAAGAAGTTTAATTCAAATAAAAAAATTCGTCTACTTTAGGAAATAAACGAGAGGAAAAAAAATGTTTTCTATTAACAACGTCAGAATACAAAAAAATTCTTCAATTTCAAGGCCTTGGAAAATTTCTTTTTTTTCAGAGAACAAAAAGGAAACTCTTTAATTTAAAGGTTTAGAATAAACAAAAATAACTATAGAAAACAAACAATACTTTTATCTTGAAAGCCCGCGTATTTCATTTTTAATTGAAAAAAAAACAAGATAAGTGGGGGAGAATGGAAGCGAAAACGAATTAAAAAAAAAAAAAAAAAAAGGAGAACCTGTAATTGATAGATTGGCCCGAACAAAAATCGTTCATCATTCTATCTATACAAACAAAACGATCACATTATAAGGATGAATTGAAAGAACAAGAAAAACAAAAACAAAACAAATATATTGAAGTGTTGCCATGGCAACATCGCCTTTCCCATTCATCTATTTTTGAAATCGGATCGATAATTAACGAATATCTACCACTAAAGTTACGGTTATAAAAGAACGGAAATTTCGTAAGCAATTTTTTTTATTCAAACCAGAAATAATAAAAGAATATATTTTTTTTTTTTTTGTTATTATTTTTCTAAGGATGGGAGGTCTTCATTTAATATCATCGACGATTTTCTGTAGGTGGATAATTTTTTTTTTTTTTTTTTTTTTTGGACCATGAATGAGTCATTTTTCTATTTGTCTGTTTTTAGCAGAGGGACTCATAATTTGTAGAAATAAAAATGCCGCAGACTTATAAGTTTCATGGTCTAATGCAAATAATAAGAAACAGAAAACAAACTGTCAATTGTTAGACGAAAAAAGAAATCTTTTTATAAACTGCTGTCTTTCGTCAAAAAATCTTGTCTTTGACATGATTAAAAAAAGAATTAGAAATGAAACTATAATAATGTTGTACATGAAGAATTTCATATTTTAAATTTTTCCAGACACAATATTATGCAACTATTAAAAAAATTACATAACTAATCTAAACTTTATTAAGTTTAGTAATAGTTAGTTTATTTCGGTGTAGAATTTTCTTTTGTTTTTATTAATAATAATTAATACGAGAAAAAAAAACTGAAATTTTTTAGTGAGATTATCAATTTACTGATACTTCCTTTTGATATTTACTAATCTATACACTTTTCTAGTTGATTTTAACTTTCCCAAAAATATGTTATTGTCATCTAGAAGAATATTATCATATTAGTAACTTGAACAACATTACTACGAAAAATCTGCTATTTAGATCTAAATGAAATCTACTAGTAATACTAAATCTGAATTTATTTTCAAATAATCATTAATACGTACACTGATATTAAAACTTAAGTTTTATAAGAATATTTAAAAATTTGAGTGATACAAATGTTTTTCCAATAGTATTTTTAAAAAAGCAGTAGATGTCAATGAATATAAAGTAATTGTAGCAATATTGTCCAAAGAAGATTGCTTTAAAATTGTCCATTTTTAACAGAAAGAGATTATCTTTGAAATAAAACTATGAAGTTATACTTACGTGGTTGCCTTAGTTGAATTTATTTATTAAAATGAATTGAATTGAATCGATTATTTTCTGCATTTATAACACAAAATATTTTATCAATATTTCTTTCAGCTTAAAAGCATTTAGAAGACATACATTTAGAAATCCTTTTTCTATTTGTATTTATTATTTTTATATCAAGTTCTTTGCCAAAAATAAAAGAAAATGTATTACAGGTTATATTTTAATGTAAACTTTATTATTTATTGAAGCCTGGCGCCATCTGGTAGCAGGATGATTAAAGATTATGAAATTGTGTTTATTTTTTTTATTTTTTAGAACAATTTTATTATATAAGCTTATTTCTTTCATATATTAAATTCCTTTTTTTTATATAAATAGTGATTCAAAATTGCCAAATCATAATTTTCAATTGTTATCAAGTAATTTCCATTGAAATTTTTATTTGAGATTTTTATTTCATTCCTTTACACTTTACTCGGATGTTTTTCTCTAATAATATTAATAAACTTTACCAGAACTAAACATACTATATTTTATGCAGCTTGGCAACGCTGGTTCATATCGCTAGTAATAATAAAATAATTTTCGTTTCAAAAGAGAAAAAAAAAGGGAAAGATTTAAAAAAAGGTGTTTTTTTAACTGAATAGCAATTTGTTTCGTATTTCAAATAAGTTTGAGTTAATAGATTCTCTAATATTAGTTTTGCTGGTCTTTCAAAATAAATACACTTAATAAAGAATAAATAAATAGTTTATTTTTAAGAATTTTGTACAAAATAAATATGCTGGTGATTGTGAAAGTAGTCTAAGTTAAGAATTTGATAAATAATTTGGTTATTATTTGTTTTTTGCTTTCTTAGGTAACCAAACTCCAATGGTTTCGAAATTTTGGTAACATGTATTTGCCTAGCCTCCGGACCATTTCATCACTTAGAAACCTTGATATTTTCCTAATTAAATAAAAAATTTTAAAATAATGAACAGCAATTTTTTCTCAAAATAAAAGTATTCGCGATATCAAGTTTTAAATGCAATTTCTTTTAATGAAAAACTATACTAACTAATTAATGAAAAGTGAATTTCTTACGCCAATAATAAACCAAATATTTAAATAATGTAAGTCATCTAAGTAAATAATAGGCTTTTTTTAAGAATTTGTTTAAAAAGCGCGATTCATTGTTTAAAAAAATCTCTAAGTTATTAATAAATATTTTTACTCCAACTATGATTTGATAATAGACAAAGCAAAAAATAATTCTAGCATTATTACATTATCATGAAAAAAAAAATCATTAATGCTTTTTTATTTTAAATTGGGAATCCCCTGTCAATCAGAATGTAATTATTAGTAAATTTAGTTCGAGATAGTTAAGATAGTTCTACTTGTTTGCTCGGAACTGGACTTTCAAAAGGTGATTTGTGTACTCCTTACTGGAAGGACAGAGAAAGCATGTCCTGATCACAAGGACTTTTATTAGGGTGCGTCTATTCAGTTTATTCTATTAGGTTCGGTTAGGTTCAGTTTCGGTTTCTATCGGTTTGTTCTGTTCCATTAAGTTATTAAATTTTTATTCTTAGAGCATTTAACTCGTTTTTAAGGCCTTGTTTTAACTCGTTGTTAAGAATGCCTGGTTTTTTCCCTTTGTAATTTTGATTTTGATTTTTTTTTCCTACGGTATGTGTGCAAATTTGTATGCATTGAATTCCAATAAAACCTTAGATAATAACAGTTCAGATGTACCCAGTATCAATGAGAGCCATTACCATAAACTGAAACAAATTTTGCCAGCTGTGAACGTTGAACCATTAGTCAGTGAGTCATGTGTGGTTATCGAAGAACCTTTGTCCCTCCTGTCTGGATGTTTGCAAAATGGTAAAAGATGAAACGATCGTTGCAAATATATAGCAACAGCAGGAAAGGAAGGTGTACTTGATAAGGGTAAAATACGACTGATGATAAACAGAAAACACACACGGTGTTGAGGGTAAGTAGGTAATGAATAGCCCCGAAAGTAATTAAAAAATAAAGGTTACAGATTGTTATAGCATCATAATTATAGCAATGGGGAACCAGAGCGATCATTTAATAAAGTTAGAGGCATTATCAAAACATCTAAAAATGATTTGGAGTTTATCCATTGGATCATGCATTTAATTAAATTAGAATAAAGATTGTCTACTCAACTTAGAGTGACTAGTGCTCTGGCTCATGGTGCCACAGGTTTCGTGTTCGAGTCCTGGTGTTTATAGTGGTTCAGAATCCATTATAAAACCGTAGGTCCCGGTCTAATATGACTACTACTACTATACCACACCACATCACTGTACCTAGAGTTGAGTTGCCCCTAGACAGTTTGGGAATGATGTGGGTGAGAGAAGGCTGACTGGTTTCTGTGACGCTCTGACAGTCATATGAGACATCTAAAAACGGTTACAGTGGACTTCGAACCGCTACAAACATCCATGGCACAGCTGGGATTCGAACCCGAAACCTGTCTCACCGAGCGCCAGAGCGACTGGCCACTTGGTCATCAGGCCCCAGTCTAATATTACAGTAGAGCGCTGGACTTACGGCTGGCTACCCTACCCTGTAAAAAGAATAAACATCTAGTAACTCAAAATCTGCCAGTAGGCGGACAACCTTGGCCCACCATGGTATGCAGTGCCAGGGAGTTAATTAGTCAGTTTAATCCATCTAGAGAGCTGAAAATGGTTATGATTTCTTTACTAACAAAAAGAACTTTACTCATATGATCTTGTGGGATATTAAAAGTATCGCTAATAGCAGGAGATAGCTGTTAGTTAATGATAGTTAATGGTAGCAGGAGGTATGTGCTGGTTCTCCAATGAAAATATCAACGCGACAGGGATTAGCGATGGAGCTTGAGAAAGGACATGTCCTTGCACTATGTCGGCAAAGGACACATTTTAAATTAATTTTCTTCGAGGGGGGGAGGGATTCCTGTTAATTAGTTGATGGGCTTTGAGGCAATCTTTTCACGAAGCAAAGTGATCCTTATCTCCGCAATTAACATGCTTAAGACCGACAACTTTAGTTGTGATAGAGCAATCTTTGAAGTATTGATTACCACCGCACTTGAAATAGCGCTGCTTTATAATGGCAGTTCAGTCTAGCGTGACGAAAAAAGTTACAATTGAAACACTGCGTAACTCTCTACCCTGATAACAGAGTAGAGAAGTTTAGTTGCGTCAAAAATTTTTAGGTTGTTATCGTTACGAGGAAGGATAATTTGTCATACAGGCAAGCGATTTTTAGTGCGTTGATTAGATAATTGATTAATTTCCTCGATCAAGAATCTTTGCTCTTTAATTCCTTCGGCAATTTAGTCAGCAGGAGTACTATTTATGGGAAATCTTTTAAGAACAACTTTAAGTGTTTTGGGGTAATTACAAAAAATTTCATGTTATTTTCATTTAAAATGTTGTAATCAGCCAATGCTGCTCAGAATCCTTGGAGAAGCATTTTGAAGTGTTCACCTGCGAGCTTGAGTATAACCTGACCAATGACGAGTATATCAATTAAGGGAAGTTTTTCTTTAAGATTGGAACATTGTCTAGCCAATATCGGGGGCATATTTTGTTCCGGGGATGGGGGGTAAACGTGGCTCCGTCGATGACCTTGAGAATAAATAATTAATTTCATTTATTTGAGGTATTTAAATTAGGTTCATTGTTAGAAATAACATTAACTTTAGTCGTATGGTACTTGGCCGGTAAAGAGAAATCATTAGTTTTAGTTTTAGAATTATGTTTTTTACTACAGTAACAGTTACTTTAGTTGCATTATGTCATTAATTGGACCAATTAATTAATTTTATCAAATTAATTAATTGGTAGTAGTTAATAAATGATCTAGACCCTAAATCCCTTATCCTCGTTTTTTGGCATTTAATATGTTTTCTTTGGTCATGGTTGTCATCAGGGCCGGATTTTCCTATAGGCTAACTAGGTTTCAGCCTAGGGCCTCAAGATCAAAAGGGGCCTATATTCAAATTGCTGGCAAAATTAGAATTACACTATTCTAAAAACAGTAAACACTAAAACACTGTATCGAAAATAAGGAGAAATTCTACACAAATGAATAATAAACAAACATAATAAGTAATTTACAAACTTAAAAATGGAAGGTGAAAGGGCCTCATAATTGGAAAAGCCTAGGGCCTCTTTTCATCTAAATCCGGCCCTGGTTGTCATGGTTACACTCTGTTGATACATTGCGAGTGCAACGGTTTCGTCGTCATCGTTACAATATTGAACCATTAAAGAAAGGTTCCACCGTTTACTAAAACTTAACGTCGTAGAACGCCACCCAATCGGAAGTCGGACAAGATAAGAAATCAAGATCTGATTCGCAGGCGTTCTACGACGTAAAATTTTAGTGTCCGATAGAATCTTACTTTTATAGAGTTACTTGTCACATATAATCCGATCACCGATCACTGATCGAGTGGAAAATTAGTAAGCTGCTAAGTTTGACAGATTAAAAAAAAGCGGCGTCATAGGGAAGAAATGTCATTTAGGATTCATTTTAATGGCAATTCCTTTTAGGGTCATTTTAATGGCGATAAAAAAAATTTTAATTTTAAATTTTAATAAACACGATACTCTATAAAAAGAAAACTCCACACTAACTACTATACGTTTTTCAATTCCTTCTATTAGCTCACACTCTCTCTATATATATCTTGTTCAAATTTTCAATCGTTCTTAAAATACTTTTTAATTCATCCACTCGAGTTCAAATACATTTTCTTTGAACTTGTAGTGGATGACACTGGATGTGACATCCACTATAATTTTAAAAATCCACAATAGTTTGACATCCACTATAGTTTTTGCAAATATTAATTCAGTAATTAAATTTAATTCATTAATTTTAGTTTTTCTTAGGTTTAAGTTGCATGTATCTACCCATAGATGGCGCCAGATAAACTTAAAAAAATGAATGAAAATTATTTGTAAAGTACTTCTCTGCAATATACTAAAAAGATAGTAGAAATTGACTTTAAAATTTTTTTTTTTTTTTTTTTTTTTTTGTATTACTTGTTTCTTTAAAAGTAAGTAATCTATCTATCTTTTCTTTAAAAGCAAGTAAGCTTTGTCTAACAAGTAATCGATTCGTCCGTTTCTACCGTTAAACCGGATGTTTATCATTCCACGATATTCCAAGGTCAGACTATAACTGAGCGACGTGGTCAGCTTTAAATATCCCAAAAATGAAAAAAATAAATTATGTAATTGCTGTCACAAGTTACTGAACAATTTATCATCATTATATTATCACTTAATCATTCACCAAACACATTCTCTGCATGATCTGTAATCTTGATGCGAAAAACACTTTTTTACAGATCTCATTTTAATTACAGTTTTCGGTCGACCTTTCTTTTGAAAAAGCAGTTTATTAACTTATCAATAAAAAAAAGATTTATTAACAAACTTTATTTTCACAATTTTAAAATGCAATTCATTTTGAGATTTCACTTCTTCAAAATAGGCTATTTATTAAAAATTTACCGTGAAATATTTCAACATTTTCTTTCCCTTTTAATAATTATTTTTTTCATTAATGACAGTCAGAATTACTTAGAATTTCAAAAGATTGATAGATCTAGAAATACAATAATTATTAAGATTATTCAATTATTCAAACAGGTTAAGGGAACTGTAAAATCATAATTTATCGATTTGATAAAAAAAAAAAATTGGCAAACTGCCAAGTATTCAAGGCCTTGAATCATTTACTTATTCAACAGATAAGTTAACTATTTTTTTTTCTTTTACTGTTTAAAATACTAACAAAAGAATGAAAACAATTGATATATCAGAGAATTTTCTTTTACATTAAAATAAAAAAGAAGAAATATGAAAATGCACAATTTACATTCATACCAAATTCAACTTTCACATTTAAATGTTTTTTTCTTTTTCTTCTTAATGTATAAGTTATTTTAGAAACTCCAAAATTTCTCTTTATATCTTTACATCATGTTATTCACTGTGCATGATAATTTTACAACGAAAAGACGTACATCTTTGATACTCATAATTAATAGATTTATATTATGATAACTCTTTTTTTGAAAAAAATTGCATTTCGTTTTACTCTTTGTAGCTAAGAGCCATGTTTCTAATTATAAACAAGCAATATAATTTTCGATAATATTTTTTTTCCTTAATGTGCTGGATAATTTATTATTTTGTGCAATACAAATCAATGTTTGATTAATGGATTAGTTGTTTAAAAACGTTTTCAAAAGTCAAATCGTTTTTTATAATAATATAGTGAAATATATATTATATATTCATTAATTCTTTTTTAAAAATATTTATGTATGTATTTTTTCCCAAGTAGGTATAAAGGAAGCAAGGAATAAAAAGGGAGTAAATAATATTCTAAATTGTGCTAATTCTCTTTTATGAATAATGTTTTTCTTTTATACAGGATGATTGCAATTAAAGTGCCACTTTCAAAATGCTGTAAAAAAAGAATCACTCATAACAATGAGTTCGAATATGAACTGAAGATACTTGTAGAAGGAGGAAACGGTACGGCATCCACAAAAAGTTCCAGAGTGTATTCATAGATGGTGCTGTAAGCCACATAAAGAAAGTGAATTCGGCTGCCAGCGATGTTTTGAATCGAAATGACAACGTATTTGGCACGAGCTGCAGATGAAACCAACCATGCACCACAGCAAGGTCATACCAAATTAGATGGGAAAAATCGGTGGAGTTTTTTTTTGGATCCCATACCGTTTCCCCTTTCTTCAAGTATCTTCAATTCAAATTTGAATTCATTGTGATGAGTGGTTCTTTTTTTACAGCATTTTGAAAGTGGAACTTTAATTACAATCATCCTGTATATCCATTAAAAAGATTTTTATTTATTTAATAATTTATTCATCAAGAAAACGTGCCAATTGCCAAAATGTATTAGTATACCTTCGTTAAACATCAGATAACTCCTTATCAAACTTGTAGTGCTTGATATATAAGCACTATAAGCTTACAAAAAAAGTTGTTTACTTTTCCTTTGTAAATTGTATCAAAAGATAAATTCATTATTTTTTTTTTCAACAACGAACATTAAAAAAAAATATGTTGGATTCGGTAGATACTAAAAAAAAAAAAAAATCGTTCTTAAATGTCTATCCTATTCGAAAACATATTCCAATATCTCAATCTCTATAAGCAAAATCTGAATCAAAAATAAAACAACTTCTTCTGCATTGGAAATATACGTTTCGCTGTGTATACAGTAAAAGAAATCATTAGATGTTTGAAGAAATAAAAAATAAAGGTAGAAATTTTTTTAATAGGTTTTTGTGCCAGAAAAACATTCTCCGATCTATGTTAAAAATATGGCAACAACAATCGATGATCGCTTTTTAATGCATCATTCACATAAACCAAAAAAAATCTCAAGAGACAACGACAATCACAAATACCGACCCACGTCTTGCTGTATAACCCCATCGCACGCAAACCAATCGTTTGAGTGACTAGCGCACACTTCCCCCAAGTTCACTCGTCCTGAAAGCAAATAGATAACCGTCTGCAACACTAAGAGAGAAAGAAGAAGAAAAAATGGCACCGTCACAGCTTGCGGTCTGTCATTCGACTCGGGCAAGATGTTAGAATGCTATTGAAAAAAATGTAGAACTCGACCTTTTGATAATCACCTTAGATTGCATCAAGACAATAAAAATTAATAATTGTTCTGATGTGTTACCTGATATGTAATATTAAATAAAAATTTTAAGAATAAAAAATAAAATGCATTAAGATGTGTTACTATTTTTATATACAATTAATCAAATAAGTGGTTATACTACATGATATTCTTTTATTTTTTTCAGAAGCAAAATTTCATCTGATAACAACTTTTCGTTTTTATTAAGATTATGTCATGTTATTTATTCATCATTTTGTTGCTTTATTTTCACGTGATAAACTAAACTCTATTTATGCTTTTTAATAGTCACGACACTGCATTCTTATCTGCTATAAAAGAACTTTTATGGGCAAGTAAACAGAAGCATAAAAATGTTCTATTTTGTGATTCATTTTCTTTGAGAATGTAATTTTTTTGTTTTCTGTTTGTTTGCTTGAACATAAATTTATAAATTAAAATTTTTATCTTTTTTCTACGTATACTTTTATGGTTTACTTACAATCTCCATTTTAAAAAACAGATTATTTTTCTCTTTATAGGCATTTGTTTGTAGAAATTTCAGAACGATAAACAAATAATCGAATAATTAAAAATAAACTATTAATTATCGTCATTTCAACCACGGCCGGTGAAAGCAGATAAACATTAAATATTACTAACTTTTTTTTAAAGTATATTTCTAGAAATATCTAGTATGAAAAAAATAATAATAAATAAAGATCGTTGATAAAAGTGTAAATATCGAAAAAATGAGAATAAATGAAGAGATAAATTAATTTCTACACAAATTGTTTTTTTAAGCCATTTTTTTTTTTTTTTTTTTTTTTTTATCAATAAAATTTTTTTATCTTTTTGATTCGATAAATTTAAAAGTTAGTGTAATCTCTTCGAACACCACATATTAGAACGAATCCAGATCAGTTTCAAATTATTTTCCTTTCGAATAGAACTACAAAATTAACGTTAAATTCAGAGTAAATATGGGAGTTTTGGGTTTGAAAATTCTTTCTGTCGAATTTGGAACGTTCCTTCCATTCGGACATCCAATGCACTGTTCTACGGGTCTATATATAATACCCAGTTAAAAAGTGTGAATGAAATACAATGTGCACATTTATAGAACAAGTCACAGTAATACTAGGCCATTCTCCCAGTAATAGAAGAGCACAGTAACGTTAGATTGATAAAGGTAGTAGAACACACCCACGGTATCATCATTTCAATAGAAAAGGCAAGATGAGCTTAACTATACGAACGAATAGTTTGTGAGATATTTGTGCCTAATCTCCAAGTAAAAAGTAATAATAGCATGATTTGTAGCTCTATACGAAAAAGACATTCCTGGTTGATGTTGTCAGTAACAATTTGCATTAAAATATTTTTAAATAATTAAATTCTTAAGTTATTATTAAAGATATAAATTTATTTCTGATCAAGGTGGTTAACATTAAGTTTAGATAGTGGATACTGTACAAAAAAATTAAAAAGCATTTGAAGTTAGAAAGTTCATTTCATTCTAGAACAAAACAAACAAAAAAATTGGATACATATTGGAGGAACAAAAGTGACATTCTATTTGACGACATTTTTCATCAATGAATAATTTAAAAAGCAAAAACGATTAATATTTTAATGGTAATAGTATACTTCCAACGTTGATGAATCTTCTTTAAAAAAAAATTTTTTTTTAAACCTTTTTTTTTTATAAAGTATGTTTATTTAAGTTTTTTCCTTAATTATAAAGAACTGAAACATTTCTGAAAAAAAAAATTTTTTTAACACATTATTTACTCTTATTGTTCGACAAGAATGTAACATTCACCAATAAAAGATTTTCTGTGTACACCCAGAACGCCCGATTCTAAAATTATTTTATCACAATCACTCTTTTATAACTCTTTGACGTAACAAGACAAAACAGGAAACAAAACTGACCTTTTAGGTTGCTAAATAAAACATCAGATTGGGTCCAGACTTCCATAGAGTCGCCAACTATCTATATCTATCGTTTTACAGTTTTATTTTAAGTCATTCAGTTCAGGAAATATCACTCTACTACTTCAGAAAATGTCAGCCCATTTATCGTATGAATGAAATTTAGAATAAGGCTTTATCGGTTCTTATTTAATGAAACATTACATTGATAAATACCATGTTTTGTGTTCACATTTAATGCTGGCATGCATGGTCAATAATTACACATATAAAATGTAATTATTGTTATAAATAACTATCAAAAGCGTACATTATGTGGGTTATTATTATTTTTTTAAATCTTAGATAGGGTATTAAATAAAAACAATTGTGAATAACAATGTTTTATTACCGGGAATCTACTAGAATCAACGTTTCTCCACATAATCATCGTAAAAGTTAAAGATATTTGAAATACCGGTGACTGAGTGTTCCGATAACTCCTTTATAAAAGATTGCTGTCAGCGTACTGAGACAGATTTCCGCTGTGTCGTGGAACTTTTCAGTTGGTTCGGAAATGCTAGCCATCCAAACCTCTCTTCAAAAAAAGGTTTGAAATCACTCAGAGCCAGGTCTGGGATGTATACCGGATGACGGAACATTTATGATTGAAATTGTGTCAAGAGCTGTTTGATTGCCACAGCAATTTGCAATCGTGAGTTGCCAGGGATAAAAATATTTCCAGCAATAAATGCAGCTCGTTCTCCGATGAGTTACTGCTGCGCAATTCCCTGTTGCTGTTGCTATGATTAATGCTCAGTGTCTGGCAGCGCGGGACGGACATCCCATGTAATCTACTCATGGATGGAGGGAAAAGAGGACAGCTTCTGTTATGATGGAGCACCCATAGGTAGAACTTCTATAACTTCGAATTGCTAAAGAAGTGCCTTCCGGGAGGAATTTTAGGGGGGACCTTCCCATCATTTGCGTATGGGAGAAAACCCAGAAAACTCCCACCAGGCAGCTCGTCTCACGTGGCAAGATGCTGAAGATCGCAAATGCTAGTCTCCTCGTTTTTGAAACAGTTTCTGCAACAGTGAGGTCAGCGGATTGTACCTCAACCCTAATGCTCACCAGCTGCGCATATTACCACTGAGCCACGAGTCTGGCGCGCCAATCTTTTCTGCGTGTAGGACACGAACGATGCTGGAAACTGTACAAATAACAGTTGGCGGGAGAATCAAACACACTTGTTCTGTTAAGGAAGCTGCAGGTCAGCCCCAATCGAACATTATCTCGAATATTAGTTCTCCCACACGATCCGGAAATGGGGTGTATTCCCCCTAAACGTCCTCCTCCTTCAGTGACAGCCAAGCCTGACTTCTACCTACGGGTGCCACCACGTTAATAAAATCTATTCGTACTCTATTCATATATGATTCTAAAACGAATGCTTTCGTGTAGGAGTATTTTGATTGTAAAGTCTATAAAGTAAAAGAAACACCCACTATTAGACCCTACAGAAAGGAACGGTAAAGGTTTTCTATAGTTCTGAAAAAATTGCTAGAAATTCTGCGGAGAAATTCCTAGAAATACTATCTGGAAATGTTCTTGAGGTCATTTACCTTTACCTTTTTATTTTCCTTTTATTCGAATGTGAAAAGTGAAAAAAAGGATTACATTCACATTCATTCCGAGAAGTATTCTACTCACTTATTTGAGACATCTCATTTTGGAGAATTTAATTTATAAAAGTCGTAAAAAAAGTTTTTGAGTTCATCAATAAAATCCAGCGTAAAACTCATCTCTTAAAAATCCTTCTAGAGTAATGTGCATCGTGTTTCCTGAATGTATATTAGGCATACATTTATATATCAAAGTACATGTAGTAAAATTTTTCTTCCTTCTCAAAGTTTCAGCCTACAAACTCAAACTCAAAAGAATCGTAATAAAAGCATTATAACTTTATATCACGCAAGTTTAAATTATAAATTTGGTGTATTAAAATATCAAACAAAGAAAAATTAACTCTGATATTTTATTGTTGTTTTAAAATTTAGAACTAGATAAATGCTGTTAAATATCCATTCAATCTCTCAATCATTTTTTATTATACATTAGTGTACTATAGTAATTTTAGTATTTTATTTATAGTATTTTATTATATAATAATATAATTAATAATAATAATAATATTATAATAATATTTCATTTATAAGTAAATATTAGTATTTTTTTATACATTATTCCATCATTTATTACTTCTGGCTTATATAATATATACTTAAGTTCATAATGAAAAATTAATCACAAAAATAGATAAAGATTTATAGAAAATTATAGTCGATGAACAACTTTAGAATCATGTAAAAATATGTAAATTATTTATAATCAATATAAATATTTGAAAAGAATGTTGCTAATCATAACAATGAGAAAAATAAATGGAAAGAGATGTAATTTTAAAAACTAAACAAAACACAAAACATTTCATGATACTGTAAATTACAAAAATATATATATAAATTTAAACATTTAATAATTCTATTTTAATCAGGATAAAAAAGTTCATTCTCTTTTTTTTAATTTAGTCTTAAACAGAAAATAATTTATATTTCAATCTTGCATTAAAAAATTCAGGGAGTATTTGCATATTAGTTATTATAATGTCGATGTTGAAATCATATCGAAATCCCCAACTACATGGTTAAAATAATTATTTTACAACATCCCATGCAACCATGTCTCGATCGATCAAATTTTAATATATAAAAAAGATATATTTATATGTTTTAAAATATTAATGTCGAATAAAAGGACATATTACATCATTAAATTACATCTATATTCTATATTTTGTATTCAATCACATTAAAATACACAGAAAAATATAGCAAAAAAAAAGCCAAATTTGACCATCAAATAAAATTAACAGAACAGGAAAAAACATGACATATTCCCATTTTCTACCATTCCTTTTATTGCTGAATTTTTTTTTTTCTCTGTTGTTCTCATTTTTAAGACTGTATATAAAACATTAATATCCTAAAAGTAAACAAACAGAATAAAAAAATTCCAATCAATTTACCACACATAGTCATCGTCCAAACAATGACCTATAAACCTAACAATAAAACAAACACGTCACGCCACACATGACCGATAAAATTATATTGATCATCTCATTTCATTTCCTCTTATCAAATTTGGAAAAAAAAGTTTATTACAAATAAAGAATATTATTTTAACAAAATAACGCAAACGATTTTTTTTTTTATTTTATTCTTTTCAGTCAGAACAATTAGCAACATTATCATTCTTTTTTGGAAGCTAAATCGCGCGCAGGCGAAAATAACCGACATCCCGTTAATCAAAAGGATCCGTCACACCAAACGATTTCTCATCTCCTCTCGCCATGGCAACAGCGCTTCTACTATCTCCTTTGTCCACCCTTTGATACATCACGTGATGCCAATTTCCGCGTCCTAAATAAGTAAATAAAATAAAAAATGAAATGAAATTCGAAAAAGACCTTGAAACCTATCAGAATTACTACTATGCCGCGAAATGAGGTATGAGATAAAAGGTAATAATCTTTAGCATGTGGAATCATTTATCAACAGAGAGTCTGGGATGAATAAATACGTCATGGCCTGCATTAATAAAGGCTGAGATTGTTCTCCGCGTTTCAAAACACTTTGTCAAGAGTCGAGTTCAAGAACAATTTGATAACTTTTTTTTTTTTTTTTTTCTTCTCTAGTGATCACTTAAGTAATTGCAACTATCAACCATGATGCTGGTCCACTATTATCAAACTAATATTAATTATATTTATTATGCACGGTTATTAACCTTTTGACTTGAAAAGCATCGACTACAGTAACTCAAAAAGCATATGAAAAGTTAAGTGTTATTTTTTGTGAAGATGATGAACTTCAAATTGGGGTTGTGTAGAAAAATAAACCAACTAAGGGTAGAACATGAATCATAATCCAAAATCCTTCTTCAATAAGAAAAAGAAAGATTCAGATATTAAAAAAAAATATTCAATGTTTTTTTTTAAATACATTACAAATATTGTTTTTAAAATGGTGATTAATCGTTTTCAAACGGATGAATGTGTTTTTTTTACACTGAATCTAAAAACTGAACGATAAACACAATTAAAATAAATAAATCGTTATGCACAATAAATAAATCGTTTTCAGAATAATAATATTTTTTCTTTATTTAATTATTATTATTATTTTTATTATGATTATTATGATTCTATTTATTATTATTTTTTTTTTTTTAAGCGTCACTTGAGCAAAGAGTGATTCATCTGCTTAGATTCAGGATGCACAGACCTCAGACAACATCAAATGCGAATTTTATTTAAAAAATAGAATTGGGATCTTTTTTAGAATGATTTTTAGATTTATGTAAAAGATTAAAACAGAGGAACATGATCAAGCTTTAGTATAATAAAAAAAAAAAAGTGAATTAAACGTCTCACAAAGCCAAGCGTAACTCAAACACTAATGACTATTTTGACGGCAAATGTCACACAGATGTCAAGAACAATACCAGCAACCTAAAAAAAAAACTATCCATAAGCCGCGGGAATTTTAAATTGAAAATTGGTCTTACTTTTTGGACACAGTAGTATATAGTCCTACTATTATTCCATTTTCAGAAAACAAAAGTTACTCAACAATACTCTCCCCCCTCCCTGGAAATCTACCTTTTTTAAGCAAACAAATAGAAAGATGTAATTCTAAAAAAATGTGTTCTTCTATGTATCTATGCATCTAATAATATAAACATATTAAAACATAATAAATAAAGATGTTGTAAACAAGATGAAAGGGGATGAAAAAAGATTTCACATTTTTCGCGTTCCACAAAATAACGTAATTAAAAAACTTTTGTTTTTAACAGTCCATAATCCAGGATTAAATGTAGGCCGATCACAGATAATGTGAAAAATTGGCAAGCAGCCAAGTCGATCGGATTAAAAAATAAGCGGCATCATAGGGAAGGAAATGTTATTTAGTTAAGGATTTTAATTCCAACAAAAAAAAAAAAAAAGAATTTTAATGTTTAATAATTAAAATGTAAGATTACATGATATTAAAAAAAAAACTAGATAAAAAAAATTCCACACTAACTATTATGTTTTTTTCTTTGTTTCAAGCAAGCTTTGTGCAGCGTATATCTGACTAGCTACTCTAACAAATTTGTTAATTAATGAACGATAGATTACTTGTTAACAACTTGTTGCTTTGTTCATTTCCCCTTTTAAATAGTATGCCTGCCATTCCCAGGATCCCTGATCAGCAACTGGCAACTGGCGTACCGATTACGTAGTACCAATGGGGATATAACCCCTTAACCTCCTCATCTTATAATTCATAGATATAATTACCATTAGAGTTGGCTGCATTAATGTTAGTAAATAACAATTTCAAGATAATATTTCAAAATTAGATAGATGGTACTCGAAAAAATTAAAAAAATACTAAAAATAAATAAAAGTAAAATGCAAAATAAAAATTTAAAAATTAAGAATAAAAGAATTCAAGTTTAAATTCGGTACAATGAAGGACCAGTTGTCGATGCCAGGAGACTATTGAAAAAATTAAACATAACAGTGAAAGGGTTATGCTGACTACATCTTTTTTCGCAACTAGAATTGTTGGCAACCATTTCTTTCACTGTCACTCATTTTTATTAAACACCCCTTAAATGCACCTGAGGCTCATATCACACCCTTTGATCGTTCCATCCCCACCCACTCATAATGGACGATTATCAAGTCCTTTGGGAACCACTACTTTAAAGGAAACATCACAAAATATAGTGCCATAGTTTTTTTTTTAATTGCATCTACAAAAAAATGGTGCTCAGATAAAATGTTTTTGCAGAACTAAATTGTAATTCTAAATTTAATTTCCATTTTTGTAATAATTTATTTAAAATTTATAACGTAGTAGTAGTTAAAACGGTTTGCTTTTTTTTTTTTCATTTGTTATTTTTGAACATCAGTAGGCTTTGTGTTCCGCTGATGTAGGTAATCCGATCCGCGAATCCGATTAGTGGCCCAATGGCAACGTGTGAGGTTTGAATCCGCTGACGTTGTTCCATTGCTGTCACTGCTTTTCAAAAACGAGAAGGCTCGACGGCGACAATGACAATATGTGTAAACCTGCCTTTCATAGATAGTCAAGCTGCCTGATGGGAGTTTTCAGGGTTTTCTGGCATACGACAAGAAAATGTCCCCCTAGTTACCCCTATCCCGAAATGTACTGTCGCCCATCGGTGGACTGTTCGTAGTATTCACGACGACCCATCGATGTTCCATCTTCACCTTCCTAACTGGTAGGGGGCAACATAGCCATAGGTAAGGGGGTGAGGTGTGGAGAAAAAGACTGTCGATGCGAGACACTTAACAAAAGTTGTTACAATCGCCATCGAATCCTCTCGTTTCTGAAAGCATTGACTTGATTGCAATAGAACATCGTCAGAGAATTCGAACCTCAGACTTTCTGAGCATGTTAGCACCAGACCAGGAATTTAAAAATTTTGTCGATGGAAATATCATTAAAAAGAGTACGTCCACTATTGTTTTAATAGTTCTTTTATTAGGGGTGAAATTGGGGCCGAAGTGGGTTGGTGGACAAGGCTTTGGATTTAGGAAGTCTGATTCAAAACCCGACAAGCAAAGTCACACTCAAACGAAATTGTGACTGTGATAACAGCAATAAATCCGTTAGGCAGAAAGTCCTTCTTTGGGGCTCGAGTAGGAAGGTGTGAACTCTGAGAAAGAATTCGTTCGAACTGCTGAGCGCTCCTTTCTTCCCATAGTACACCCTGAGTAACATTGAATCTGTCACATATCCATCGTTTGATTCAAATCAAAGTGTTTGTCATTCAAAACCAAAAATCATAAAAATGAAAAACTTAAATATCGCACGAAACCTTTGGATGCTAACCTGTTTATACAACTTGTTTTTCTCTCTAATGACATTTTTAAAAACTTAACGATCGTGTTATAGAAAGCTACCGTACCAGACGCAGATGTAGAGGCAAGTAGCTAAAAGCCTTAAATGACTTTATTTCGATCTCTCTCTCTACAATGTACTGAATTACTAAATAATTCAAACAAAGGAAATTGCTTTGATATTAAATCCATTTCTACTTGTCCTCCTAATGCAGCAGCGCACAGACAAAGAAGAGAAAGAAAAAAAACAGCATAAAATAAAAGGTTTTTATCCATTCACTGCACGACTGCGATTCTCCATTTCTCTTGATGGGATAATTATGCCGAAACCTGTAATTGAAGACGAGAAAAACATATTTCTTTTCTTTTTTTTTACCCACTGCACATTACCCCTGCAAAATACAAATGAGCGACATGCCTGTGTGACCTTGGGCACGAATACTATTCCCCTAACCAGTACGGCATATCAATTTGAATTTTCCATTTTTTTCCTTCTCTTTCTTTAACCTTGAACTTCTCTGGGAATGAAACAAAAATGTGTGCTAAGTAAGTTTTAAAAACTGCTCCGAAGAACTTAGAAGCAGCAGCAGAAACTACTTCTGATGGAGTTATCAAATAACCGGTTCGCAACAAAAATAGGAAATAAAGGATGTAAATGTCAAAATTTGTCTAAATTTTTCGAACAAATAAATAACCATAGTCATACTTTAATAAATCGCGTCTTGTATTAATAATACAGTTTTCATACAGAAATCATTAAAATAAACAGTTGTTTCTATTTAAGGCGAAAAATGTCTTAATTTTTTAAAGACGTGTATTTAAAAAAAGAAGAAGAAAAAAAGTTTTTAATTTTTATATTTGATTACATTGCTTATTTTATGTTAATAGCAATCTAAAAAGCTGGAAATAATAAAAAAAATTGTTATCAGCTGGGTTGATAAGCAGGTACCCATAAAATTTAGAATTGAATGTAAGAACAAAACGCTGAAGAGCAATCTTAAAAATTAAAAAAATACTATAGAATTGAAAGCGATTTTCTTTTCTTGAAATTCCTCTTTGAAAAAAAAATCGTCTGGTGAAAGGAAAGACGATTTTTTGAAATCAAATCGTCTTTGATTTCACCCGACGATTTTTTAAAACAAGTTTAGATTATTTAATTAATTTAATTATACTAGTATTAGGTGAAAGAAATTTAAAATGGGTATAAAAAAAGCTCGTAAAATAAATTTAAATAAACCGATAAGAATAGTTCGTGGAAGAAATTAAATAATAATAAGAAGAAGAAACCTATAATTAACGTTTAAAGCTGTCAAGGACACGAAAAGAAATTGATGAGAAGGAGATGAAACACTCAGTCCTCGAAAACAATACCCATCATTTTATGGGTAAAAATTTGTGAAAACTGTAAATATACAAAAATAAATAATATTTTTCAAATACGTGGTAGCATGTTGAGTATGAATGGTAAATTTACAAATGAAAAAAAAAAATTTCATTCATTTAATACATAACAGTTCTTTACATTATCCAAAAATATAAAGAATTTTTTTAATTTCATTCGGCAAAGATAGGGTCCTATGAACCTATTACACTTTTTAAAAAGGAATGTTATTGCATACAATAAAATATTATTAATAATTTAGTAAAAGTAATTTTTTAATCAATAGTTGCCTATCAGATTTCAAGTTGTTGCTTTTTTTCTATTAGAATAATTTTAATTTAAAAAAAGTAAGTAACCCTGAAGAAATTACATAGTCATATTATCAACAATTAATAATTGTTAAGTGATATTCTATTACGAGACTTAATCTGTGTAAAATTAACTATTACCAAAATAAACCATTGATGAATGAATCTTTAGAATGCTTAGTTTCGTAATCTAAGAAATCTTTGTTTTAGTACTAGTTTTTGGAAATTGAGAATTACTCAACAAATACTTAATTTCGTGATAGCTAGCTACAAAATAATAATAGCTAGCTATAAAACATTAAAACTAATATAATTACCTATTATTTTTCGTTACTTTTAAGTGATACTAAGTTGTAACTAGGTTTAAAAAATACAGAATTATCATATTTTATTGATTAGAAATTTCACAAAATGCAATCAACGCGTCATAAACATAATTATAACATATAAATAAATTAAATTTTAAAAATCAAGTCATAGCAAAACAGAAATATTTTGAATACGCTACTTAATTTTAATTCTTATTTTTAATGTTTATCTCCAACAAGCATAGCAAAATGGAAAATCTTAATTTGAATTTGGAATCAAATTCATTGTTAATCTTAGATCGTTTTCTCAAGAGCAATAATGTTTAACTATTTAGAATAATTGAAATTATTCTAAATATTATTTAACTAAATAAATATGTTAAATAAGTAACTTCTAAAAGAACAATTTGTTGATGAAAAAAACATTATATCAAATTTGAGTTCTTAAACATTAATGTTATTTTATAAGCAAGTGAATAATATTTACACAGGAACATAATATTGGTTTAGTGAAAGAAGTTTATAAGTACGATTGAAAAGCATAAATATTATATAACAATATTTTAGTACTGATATATAAAAACAATAACAACATTTTTATATCTATAGTTCTAAGAAAGAAAAATATTAGAAAAATTTAAAACATTTAACGGAAATTAGAAAAATTAATGGTAATCAAATGATAAAGCTTAACTTAAATAATTGTACGTTTATAATTTATTTAATTAACATATATATATATATAATTAAGTATAATAATAATACTTATATATGAAATCGAGTAAATGTATTTAAATCTAGAAAAAAACAATATTAAAATTGCATAAATAGCCGAATTAATCGAATTTAGTAAATATAACTAAAGAATACAGTTTTATATTTTTTTAAATTTTTATATATACGTATAATTACATCAACATTTTAAAGAGACAAAATAAGTGAAATTTAAATAAATGAATAAGAAAGCAGTATAATTTGTGTTGAAATACATATCTTAAAGAACTTATGCAAAAAAAAAAAGCATTAGCATAAAAAATTAACAAAACAGCTTTTACAATAAACACTGAATATAGTTAAGAAAATTCTTCACAGATTTGTTGACAACAGACGAAATTTACATAATATAATTCTATACTAAAGCAACTACACTTTAAAAAACTAATTTATTGCATGTAAAATAGAAAAGAATTAATTTCACAGAGAGATATTTTACTCAAACCTTATCACCATATTTAGTTGACAAAAGAATTTAAAAAAAAAAAAAAGTTAATCCGTGTTTAACATTGTAAATTTGAAGGCCATCGCATGGTGATTGCATTTGGCAATCGTGCGCTGATTGCATGTGATGAGATACAATTTAAAAAACGTCAGATAAGAAAAAAAAAAATAGATATAATTAAAAAAACGAAAATGTGCTAACAAAATAAAATAACATCACGAGACACTGGCTTTATACCTAAAGGTCGCGTCCTTGAGAGCGTTAAATGACGTACCCCTTCGATGATTTGCGTTCCAAACCTTTCCGAGAGATGGCGCCAGTGGTTCCGTCACTGAAGAAGCTTAGACTAATGGGGAAAATGGTAATGTCACGTTTGTCCTTCAAAACAAAGCATTGAAAATGTGATAACCGTGACTGAACCATCTTTCCTTAATTTTTTTTTTTTATTTTATTCTTTCCTTTCCCAAACGTGAATTATTACGTGCACGGTAGTTTAGTGTAGAACAAGCGAATACCTCGAAAAATAAATTTAGGAAAGTCATTTGTTTAGCATCAATTATTTATTTATAATAATATGCATTCCGGATTTCGTGTTCTAGTGATTCAATCCTCAATACAAATTAAAACACGAACAAAATGGAAAATAATATACAAACTGGTAAGAATTTTTTTTTAATTTATAAATATGATATTATAGAAATATATTTTGAAATTCCAAACCCTTCTGCACTTGTAAACTGAATTTTAAATTGCTAAATTTGGTTTACTTGGAGCCTATTTTCCGGACTTATAAAAGTGCTAACGAAACGGAAATGACGTCAGACCGTGTTATTTCCTCATGTGGGTGAGTTTTATAATAACTTGGTGAATTTCCTTCGAGTTACTATTTATATTTTACACCAGACGATTAAATGCAAAACCATTACTACTACGAAAATGTCTTTCTTCTTGATTATAAACTGTATTTATGTTTGGGAGAAGGACAATAAGTCCGTAGGCTAGAAAGTCCTTTCGTTTGGTTAGAGTACAAACTTCCCAGATGCCGTCCATGGATAAGATGTTCGTTCAAAAGTACAGTGGCAAAATGAGAGTGCAACCCTTCTGCCCTGGATTAGGCTGAAATTGATTCATATTTGTAACTCTATTGTCATTAGATTAGATTCAAAGCCTTTGGAAACATCAACCTTCCGCTGATAACATTCAATTATAATTCAATGTTGTTTAAATGATCAATTGGAAATCGTAGAAAATTTGAAAGATTTAAGTTTATGTCGTGGAAAATAGCAACGCAAATCATTTCATGCTCTTATGGTTAGCTGGCATGATATGGGCTGCAGTTTAAAAAAACACGATTTTTTACAAATATTTTTTTTTTATTTTTTTTTTTTTTTCGTTTTTTAACGCATCGAAGTTGTTTCCTGTTTTAAAAAGTTAAGGTTCATGAGATTCCAAGTTCCCCTCGACTGACAATGAACAAAACATTAAACACTAATTTAAAGGAAGTTTAAAATAAACACTTCTCATATACTTGAATGTATAATAAATTCGTAAAATGGATGACTTTTAAGTTTTTCTTCTAAAACACTTTATTTAAAAAAAAAAAAGCTTTAATTATAAAAAATAATTTAATTTATTTAAACGAGGAAATTATTTCTATTTTCCCCTAGTTGGATTTCGAAATATTCATTTCACTAAGAGAAATATTATTCTGAAATTCAAAAAATAAAACCATAAATCGAAATCTGAAAATAGCCATCAGCCATGTTGTAAAAGTCACCTTTCAAGTGTTTTTCGTAGAAGAGAACTGTTCCACAAAAAGTAAAATTAATCGTGCAGAATTGATGAATTTTAAAGAGATGCTTCAGGGCAAAACAAGTTGAAAGAAAAAACAAAAAACCGTAGGCCTAGAAATAGCGGCAGTTTTGTTGTTAGGTGGATCACGATTACAATATATTTTATCTTAGATGTAATAAGAATATTTGCATTCGGGCGAAAGAATCAATAAATCAGAAAGACATGTTAAATATACATACTGGATCATGTTTGTGGATAGTTTTATTTGAAATTGTTTTTCAAAACGAAAAGATAATTATGTTTTTCATATAAATTAAAGATAATAGATGAATGAATTGTAGCATATCATTTAATTTAAATTTTTGTTTCTTGAACTTATAAAAAGCAGTAAATAAAAGTAAAAAAAAAATAATAATTAAATTCGATTTATGTTCTGAATATTATATTTACTGTAACTGTTTTTAATTAAAAAAAAAAAAAAAAAAACATGAATGTATTTCATGTTTATAAGCTTCTAAGCTATTTTTATAATTTTTGTTTAATTTTTAAACCAAAAAAACTAATATAATATTTTAACAAAGATTTCAAAAAAATAATAATAGTATTAAAAAAATTGACTTTTTTTTTTTTTTTCCTATTGCAAAATTTAAATATTTATTAATAAATAGGTTTTATCAAATATCAGATTTTGAAAATTGAAATATCTAGTAGACAATTGTAAATGAGTAAAGTAATTATAATAATGAATTGTTATAAGTGAGTAGATAATTCTTAATTAATTTTTTCATGATTCTGATACTATTGGATTTAATAAAATAAATTATTTCTTTTAGTTTATTGTAAGTAACTATTAGAATAAATATAAGAATGCCTTTTTTATAGTTTGATTGAAATAATTTTTTTTAGATAAAACAATTTAATTTATATTACTTGTAGGGGATTTTTAAATTAATTATGTTATTTTCTCAACAAGTTAACATGAAAAGTTATAATAAATGATTAAAAACATAATCCAAAAAAAAAATTTTTCTTCTTAAAAACAGATGAATTTTATAATTGTATTTTCGAATAAAGTAAAATAAAAAAAAAAAAAAATGTAATGCTTTTTATACATAAAAAAGAACTGAAACATAAAATATTGATTTTTATTCTGACTCAGCTTGGACAAATGTAACATAAAAAAATAAAAGAACTTACCTTCCTGTCTGCCTATCGTTAAACAAATGAACAGAATACGTGTATTTAAAAAGAAAGAATAAATATTAAAATAAAAAAAATATAAAAAAAAGACGATAATGGATAATATAAACAAACGATCGAAAGAATAATGAAAATTAAGAATAAAAAATAAAATCTTGCAATTATAATTTTATTTTTTATCTGCAACCAAATTGTTCGAGAAACAGCGAGTCATGGATTTCGAAAGAATATTTAAATAGTTAAAAAAAAATAATAACTATATTTAAATGCACTTTAAAAAAAGTTTCCTCAATAAATCGATATTTTAACCATGACGAAATCTTTTTTCCATTTATTTTTTTTATTATTATTTTTTTTTTTTATTACATCGCAGACAAGAAACGAGCACAACGACTTCTGACTTGAAGTAACTATGTTCCAAACGAAACGATTTTCAACGTAACCGACATTGATTAACGACTCATGAAGGGAAAAAAAAAGAATTTTTTTTTTCAAAGACACGCCTATTCTCATAGGTAAATGGTTACTACACCTTCAACAACTTATTATGTTTTTTTTTATATAATATTTTTACGTAACTTCTTTTTTTTTTTTTTTTTTTTTTTTTCTCAACCACTCAAAAGTGAATTGCACGTTTTAAGTCTTACGGCTGCAGCAGTTTATCAAGAGCCAGACACACCCTTTGCATCCGGTGATTACGGTTACAGTGATGAGGTCAACTTCACCTTTCCGAGCTAGAAGAATCCCTTTACTTGCATCAGAGGCTAAAAACGACCTGACTCGACTCAACTTACCACAGCAACCACGTTGTTAACAAAAGCTGTTGTAGTCCTCTAATTAAATGGTTCTTTAGTAAGGGTCATTCAAGGTATTCTAATCACGGACTGTAGCCCATGAACCCATAAACAATTTCTAGAACGTTCATGGAATTTATGGAACACGCCCTCATGGAGTTTATGGTAATTAGGTGAAATTGAATGGTTGACACCTTTATGATTTGAATTATGCAGAAAACTCCGTCTCAATACATCGGAAAGCTCAGTGGTAATGTGTGCAGGAGGGATCAGGCTCAAAGTCCGCTTTGCGGCGTCCGTTGCTGTCACTGCTTTTTGAAACGGGGAGATTCGGTGGAAATTGTGGAAATTTGTATTTCGCATCGACAGTAGTGCTGCTGAGAGTGAGTTGTGTTTACTCCCCGTCGAGACGCAATTGCGGAACAGGTTACCCTTAAAAGTCCTCTCGTCATTCTAATTCCCTCATCACCTGTTGATGGGGGCTGTTCGTGTCATCCATTAATAAAACACGATGTTCAACAAAAAATAATAATTAAAAAAATAAATAAATAAGAGGAGGAAGGCTTGCAGATAACATGTTGAATTTCTGAACTGATGTTGGCTCGATTCGAAACCCGACAATCGAAACCGAACCGAAAGTTCCCAGGTCTATGTCGGTGATGGGTATGGTAAATCTGTAGACCGGAATGTCTTTAGATTTAATTAGAGGGGAGAGAGGATAAAAGAGTTCAAAAGGCCCAGCCTTGGAAGTGTTTGTTCCCAAAGTACGATTTCTGAATGTGGATGCACTGTAGCAGAGAACCCCTAGATGTATCTTGAATATTGAATAACGTTGAATTTGCTACATTCCTTCCAATCCTTTCGTTTCTACGGCGAGGAATAACTTCGGGTCAAGAATGACTAGAGTTTAAAAGAAACAAAACATAAGAAAAGGAATAATGTCTTCATGTTTATGATGCATGATACACCATCATTTATTTTTGATGGAAAAAAATAAAGCATAAAACTGATTACGCAATGCCTAACTCGTGGAGTAAGTTGGTATGATAGAGGAGAAAGATTCGATTCCCGTTTGTGGTGTGTGCTGTAGTAGACCTAGTGGTACTTATGACAGTGGTCAATGTTCACTGGACCTGTATCGAGTACCAGGGCAAGTAATTTACTGGAACTTCCTCATCTTATTAATATATCATAATTATGAGTAATCAATATATATAAATTTAAGATCATTTTAAAAAATAAATATTTACTTAAATGAGGAAATAATCTCGTTTCTGATAAGCATACTGCATTGATAATAAAGTTTAAATGCCCATATAGACATTAGAATTTATTTTAAATTAATATTTCGTTCCCGTGATCCATAGAATTTTATTTAGTTATCTATTTCCATATATATGACTATGTCATAGAAAAGATCTCATAATCATATATCTCCAAGGCATATACAATAGTATAGATACACTGTTGTATATAGTATATAATCATCAACTGCGTTAAAAAATGGTAGGAGAATAAAGATTCTCTCGTGAAAAAAAGAAAAAAAAAAAAAAAAACAATTTTTAACGATACTGCAGACGATTTTTATGCTCCTCTTCTTCCCACGATCAATAATTTTTACTCACTAGAACATCCGAGAAGAAGGAGAGTTGCGTTTTCTTGTGTTTGTGATGAAATATGGCCGCGAAGACTGTCTCTTGTTCTGTGATAAATGACGCAGCGAACTTTGGAGGGTTCTGGTGGATGGCAAGAAACAAAAGACGAAAACGTCGTTGATGGCTCCCAATGCATCATCTTTTTCTTTCTTTTTAATCTTCTCTCTTTCTTTCTGGATTTTCTATTTCGCGGTTAAATATTGGTTTTTTTTATATTAAATTGTACTGTTAATCTTTTAGTATGGACTGACCGATTTCGTTTCGTTAAATTTCCTTACTTTCTGTAGTTTTGGAACATTTTATATGAGATAGTTTCTAATCAAAAAATATGTCTGGTAGGGCCAGGGAATGAATTGGAGGGTGACAGTTAGAGCCGGATTTTCCTATAGGCTAACTAGGCTTCAGCCTAGGGCCTCAAGATCAAGAGGAGCCTACATTCAAATCGTTAGCAAAATTAGAATTAAACTATTCTAAAAACAGTAAACACTGAAACACTGAATCGAAAATAAGGAGAAATTCTACACATATGACTAATGAGCAAACGTAAAAATGTATTGGTTCAGATCCACGCGTTCGGCTCATTGGGTCTGTTCATTTGTATAGACTAGATTGCACCAGAGTTCACACGTTCACTGATTGCAATGGCTATATATTTGATTAGTTATTATTATAAGTTAAAGTTCAGTACCAATCACAACATGTTTCATTTTGACATATTGATATATATCACAGTAATGATGTAGTTTATTGTCTCATTTACAAACTTAAAAATGGGAGGGCCTCATAAGTGGAATAGGCTAGGGCCTCTTTCCATCTTGCTTGAATATAGTTTTTTATTAAATTGTTCTGTTAATCTTTTAGTACGGACTGGCCGATTTCGTTTCGTTAAATTTCCTTAATTTATATAGTTTTGGAACATTTTTATCAGGGACAGTTTGTTGTCCAAAATTTGTCTGGTAAGGCCAGAGAATGAATTGGAGGGTGACGGCCATCATGTAGGTCTTTTTAAGAACTGTGTCTTTGCATATCGTTACGTTATGTAAACTTAAAATAACATTGCTGTTGTTGTGTCTAATCCTGACTACTCATGGACGATGTCTAATCTGATTACTCAGTCCTGACTTGTCATGTCTAATCCTGATGAATAGACTACTCATGGGACGGACACCCCATGAGTTGTTTGCTCATGGATGGAGGGAAAGGGGCAGCTTGTGTAGTAGTGCAGCATCCGTAGGTAGAAGGCTGACTTGGCTTCGTGTTGCTGAAGAAGGAGGGCAGAGCCTTTCAGGGTGGACTTTTAAGGGGAACTACCCTTCAGATGCATATGGTATGAGAGAGAAACAGGAAAACTCTCACAAGGTAATCTGACTAAATAGGTGTGATGCTGAAGATCACAAATGCCCTCAAGCCTCCTCGTTTTTGAAACAGCATCTACACGAATTCAGCCAGAGGATTGAACCTCAGCTCTAATGTTCACCAGTGGCATACGTTTCCACTGATCCGCGAGTCGGACTTACTTGTTAAGGAAATTTAACAATGCCGTATTATTATTATTATTTTGCTTCAAATTTGACTTTTGATGAATTATTAAAATATCTGAAAAATGATATCGTAGCAAAAAAAAAAAAAAAAAAAAAACCGTAGTATGTACCTAAGATATTGCTATATTTTTAACGTTGTTTTCCAGTTCCATTCTACAATCTAGTGGCCAATTGGCTCTGGCCTTTGATATCACAGGCTTCAGTTTCGAATACACGTGGTGGCATGGATGTTTTGAGTGGTTCTGAATCACCGTTGAACTGTAGGTCCCGGTCTAATTAGCCTAAACTGTGCACAAAATGACCGTAGAGCGACAAACCAAACCTCCAGTCCCATTCTACATTATTTTGATTGACTTTCTAATTAGAAGTGTTAAAAAAAATTGCTAATTTCATTCCTATGAAAGCTCTGTTTCTCAGTAGGATTATATTGCGCAGTTATAGGGGACAACTTTTCATTGAAAAATATTTTATTTTTAAAAAGAAAGTTCTTTTAGATGTCACAACGGACCTAAAACTGGAACGGAATGAGTACGTATATCTCATAACCTAAATAAAAACATTGTTTTATCTGTAGTTTAAGGCAATTCCGCTGGATGTGGTAGAGGTTTTCAGCTTGCTAAATTGCGTCACTGCAGATAATTATAGTGATTACTTCTCTTACTACTTTCGATGTAGTTAAGAAGTAGTTCAGTTCGTATCCGCAACAACTTCGCCCGGAGCTGTGGACACAAGAGGAAACAGGAAAAAGATACTTATCTCAAGATAAATTTCTTGGAAAAATGTATTTACCTTCAAAGGATCACTTTTTGTTGATACTTCTTTGAAAAAAAATTTTTACTCTCTTTTTTTTATTATTTCTGTTAAAGGTTATGGGATTTAATTATCTTGTTCTAATTCCTTTTCGCTTTTTTCACTGAAACATTTTCGGATTATTTCAACGTAGAAGCAATAAATTTCTCCCTTTTTTTTTTTTTTTTTCTTCTTTTTTTTCGGTTTTTCTTAAAATAGAGGTTGTTTCTTATCTAGTCAGTAATTATCGGATTAAAATTCTGGGAGCGTAGTTTTTAAAACTTTTTTCTAAAAATTAATTTTAACTTGCTTTATTTATTTAACAGCGAATAAAGAAAAAAAAGAATATCGAAAATAGAAAGACGGAAAAAATAGAAGAATACCGTAAATTCAGCAATTGCAAACAACAAAAAGCCATTAAGTTTCAACTTAATTTGCCAACAGCCATAGTTAATAATATGCAAAAAGGAAAAAAGTTACTGGTCAAAACTTTTTATCTTTATGTCTTCTATGACTTTTTCGAGAAATTCAGGAATTCAAAAATTAATTTTCAAACTAGGTATTTTTTTCTGCTGAATAATTTAATTTAATTTAATTTTTATTTAGTTAATTATTTTATTTAGATAATTATTTTTTTAGTGCGAAAGTGATTGAAAAGTGGCAATAAAGCATGACTATGTATATTACATTGATTAATCAAGTAATTATTATAAGTATTTTCGGTTTGAAGCCACCTTTGAAACCACCACCTAACCTTTATTGTATTCCAATACTAGTAGACATATCTAACATATATTGCCCTTTGAAGTATAGACGGAATGTAGAGGCGAAGCTTATCCCGCGCGGACGCGTGACTGGCTACTGAGACATCACTCCACACCACTCTCTGGCACGAGTGTTAACCTTACTTCTGCCTTTTCACACTATATTTGTAACTTGGTGATAACTAGTTAGTGCAACTTCAACAACAACATCATTATCAAAACAGGTGTACGTACCGCGATATTTTATTCTTCCTTGATTGCCGCCAACGCTTTGAGCCTTCACATTGTGCTCCTTGATTGAAATCTGCCTAATTGTGGAAACCTAACCGATTTTCAACTTTTGTATACTCAAACAAAAACTTAGTTTAACGGCTTATTTGTACCTGAGTTAAACTATTTTGCATTACTGAATTGCCTTCTTTGAAAGAGTTGAAACGAAAAATTAAGGAAACTTAGATGCAAACAAGAATAATTTTTAGATTTCCATTCATTTTAGAGCTGAGAAAAAATAAATCTAAATTTTTTTTTCAGATGTTTTAGTACGCAAGATTTTCGTGCAGATTTCGGTGATTGGCGAACAATCGAATGCCACAATGAATGTGGTTTTAACATCGTTGGCGATGACAGTAAAACACACTTTGCATTTCCTCCGCCCAAACAATGAGGAGACTTCACCGTTTCCGTGATGATGTCAAATTGCACCTGTTAATGATGGCTCAAAAAATCATTATTATCATGTGAGGTAAAGCCATTGTGCAGCATTGAAGCAAAACATAATCGACAATTATCCTCAAAAGGATTGTTTTTATGTTTGAATTGTTAAAAGGATAATGCTTGGGTTTAAAGGCTATCATTTTTGTTGCTGAGTAAGCATGGGCATAAAAGCAGGCCTAGAGAACGTTTGGTTTTTCTTTTTTCCCTTTGTTGAACATCGTTGGTCTCGTGTTCCACTGATGTATGCCGCGAACAGTACGCCCACTGGGTGATGAGAGGAGGACTTTCCCTTCCAGGAGGACTTTTAGGGGTAACTATAAGGAAGTCATTATTGAAGAAATTAAAATAATTCCTTCCAGGAGGACTTTTAGGGATAACTGAAAGAAATTCATTATTGAAGAAATGAAAATATTTCCTTCCAGGAGGACTTTTAGGGGTAACTGAAAGAAATTCATTAATGAAGAAATGAAAATATTTCCTTCCAGGAGGACTTTTAGGGGTAACTGTAAGGAAGTTATTATTGAAGAAGTGAAAATATTGTTAAACAGTTTTTTATTAAAACATTATCATTAAATGAGGAACATTGTCACTAAAAACTCTTTATTAGAACAAACTAGTGATGTAAAATTATTATTTAAAATTCTCTATAATAACAAGCAAGAAAGGAAAATTATAACAAAACAAAAAAATCTGTGTTAGAACAAAGTTTTGAGCGAAATTATTATTAAAAACTATCAGAGCAAATTATTCAATAAATTAGTGTTAAAAACTCTCTATTAGAGCAAATTATTCAATAAATTAGTGTTAAAAACTCTCTTTTAGAGTAAATTATTCAATAAATTAGTGTTAAAAACTCTCTATTAGAACAAATTATTCAATAAATTAGTGTTAAAAATTCTCTATTAGAGCAAATTATTCAATAAATGATTGTTACAAATTCTATTAGAACAAAACAAAGAAAATTATCATTGAGAACTATCCATTGGAACAAAATAGTGAGGAAAATAGTTAGTAAGAGCTCTTAACTTGCGACGTAAAGAAAATATTATTAAGGATTTTATATCAGAACAAACTAGAAAGAAAAATTATTACAAAAAAAAAAAAAAAAAAAACTCTTTACTAAAACAAACTTTGGAGGAAAACTATTAATAAAAACTCTGTGTTAAACTAACTAGTAAGGAAATCGTTGAAATTCAAGGAAACTCGGTATAAAAATCAATATTACTGATGGCAGAAGTAACAGATTACGTGGAAGGTGAGTTATCCAAACAATGCTCGAATAAAATCCAAACCGAAACACGTGTAGAGCAACAAAATAAATAATGAGGAAGTTGGATTGTTTAAATTATTCATTGTACAAGAATTACGAGTAGCATTACACACAGAAAAAGATTCAAGGATTTTTAGTTATCAGAAAATATAATTTTCGAAATTGATTTCAGTACATAAAGCAAATTTTAAATGGAATTATACGAATATTTTTTATCTTAAATTTATATTTATTTAGATTTAAATTTAATAACTTATATATTATAATTGATGTAAATTTGTTTGCATTTTAATATGCTTGAGTTAAGTGAAATTTTATTGTATGGGAAATATTGCATATAACGATATATAAAACATATCCTCAATTTAAAATAAGATATTATTTTGTTTCATGCTGGAGTTAATTAGTACCAAATTCCACTGTAAAGTAAGAACTAAATGTAATTATAATTTATGATATTTATTAATTTAAATCATTTTTGTGTTTATAAAAACGAGACAAAACGGAAAATTTTATTAATGCGAGAAGTGCTGAGAAAATATGCTAGAAATAAAGCAGCACTTCCTCTTTCAAATCGATATGAATAGATTCGATAGAATGCTATTCATATCGAAATGGCTTTCCACTGCATTTGACTATTTATAAAGGTGGATTTCCTTCTGAATATTTAAAGCATTGTAGAAAGCTAGCCAATGGGAAGTCTGTGGGGATGATTAGATGGTGTTCAATTAGATGGTCGATTTAATGTACGAAAATTAGATGATGATCTACAATGTAAGAACAGAGTATCAAATGTCCGTGTAAATTCACCTTCAAAAGAGTTGCTGTTGTTTTAAAATATTGTTGCTTACTTTCGTTACATTCGTCATTAAAATGGCAGAGATTTAATATATTCAGCTCCATTCAGGTGCACCAACAAGGAGCTTCATACACTACACTCACAGTTAGCCATCAAAATTTTGAATGAACACCAACAATCTGGGAGGAGGGGGCACCTCCTCCTTGAAACCATTGGAAATATTTTTCGCTCTACTGATCGTGGAATTCATTATTTAAGTCATAGGAGGCATAGTCATTGGAGCCTTTGGGGCCAGATGGCCAATTGGCTAGCTCTCTGGCCTTTGGTACCGCAGGCTACAGGTTCGAATACTGGCGGTGGCACGGATGGATGTGAGTGGTTCGGAATCCACATTAAACTGTAGGTCCCAGTCTATTTAACCTAAAGTGTGCATAAGATGACCAATAGGGCCACAATTCAAACCAAACCAAACCATTGGAGCTTTTGGTTTGGCATCAGCTGCTGGGTTTCGAACTCAGCTTCTCTACTTTTGAAAATCCACGAGCCCTACGTAACTCAATGCAGTCATGTTCATTTTAGCCGTGAGTTACTGTAGTATCAGTAATAACGGAGCGTTCGTTCGCGAGGCAAGTGTTCGGATCGGATCTGGATGCCTGTTCTACTTGGAAGGTAGAGCAGGAGACTTGAATAAAAAATTACGATTGCGAAACTCCACTTTCGGAATACACACATGGAAGGATTTCTGTTCCAAAAACTGGTTTTCTCACCTCAAAAGACCTTGGCAGTTATCTTCTTTTTATCTCTGCTCCATTCCCACAATTTCACACGACGACGAAAAAAGGGAACGATTTCTATTCTCTTTTTCCAACAGTTTTTGGAACTCAAGAAGAAAAGAAAGGAAAAGAACAATGGAGTTCGAAATTATCAAATTTTCCGCCATAACTTAAGACGAAAACAGTTGGGATTTCGTTTTTAGCCAAGAGAATTTTTACGACTTTTTTCTTTTTTTTGCTTTGATTTATGTCGAATCCAGAAGTAAGAATGGCGTGATTTTTCCACGTAGTGGGAGGGACATAAATCGTGAGGGAAGATTCAGTTTTGGTGACTATTAAATTTTTTTTTTCTTTTTTCCCCAGTCGGCAAACTTTCTGGAAGAGAGGTCAGAGCGAAAAAAAAAAATCGTCTGCCAGGGGGTGGAGTGCGGAGTGAAAGGAACACGACCCTCAGTCCTTGAGTTCTGGAGCACGCAAGAAATTGTTCAAGATCTGAACGACTTCCGTTTTTGGTTGCGAGGGTCGTGCATTCGGAACGATTCTGGCTGCACGAAAAAGATTCCTCCGTCCCTTCTTCACCAACCCCCTTGGCCAATGGAACAGAAATAAAATCAAAAAAGAGTGACGTCATCTCAGCAACTGTCTCAGACGATGGATAGTGTGAACAAAAGAAGAGGAAGGGGGAGGAAAAAAAAACGGCTCTCGTTCCAGACTATCACATTTTCTGGATCGTGTTTCATTCGTCGCGAAATAATCAAGGACTCAATGATTCAGTCATCATGTATATTTTTTTCCTCTTCTTTTTTGGAGGGATTCCAAATAATCTTCTTCTAATTTCAAATTTTATGACATTATACCCTATTTATAAATAGAATTTGTATATTTTTGTTTCTAAGTGGGCGTCAATAATCTCATTTGCACATGGCCGATTAATATTTCTGTGTAAGCTCAAAAGCACACATTTTTCCAGACATTTCTTTAAGAATCATAAGTGAATTTATGCCTCATTTATTCTATGAATGCACTTAAAACGTCTCCACATGTTATAATCCCGTGGTAATCTCACATATATCATGAGACATACGAGAGATAAAAATGAGAAAGTTGCTAAATCCACAAGTCCAGTCTGTCTCAGACAGCTGAGAAAATACTTAAGTGTCCCAAGAAGAAGAGAGAGTATTTTCATTACAAGAAATTTGACAGAAAATTTTGGTATTTATTTGAAATCTTCTTCTTCTTCTTCAATGGCGCAACAGCCTCATGGCAAGGGCGTCTGCCAACTGGCAGATTGCGAAATTACAGATGCTTTTTTTTTACGAGGCAGGGTTGTCCCTACGTCAGCCCTACAGCATACAGCTTAATAGCCGTACACCCGACACTCTGCAGTCATATTAGAAAGGGGCCTGAATGACCGAGTGGATCCGCGTTCGTAGTTTATTTTCAAGCTGCACGCACCTCCCGGGTAGTGCTAAATGAGTAACGTCGCTGCAGCGCTTGCCTTAAAGCATCGAAGACAAATGTCTAAGTATTTGCCAGCTGCATTAGAACAACAACAAAAAAAAAAAAAAACCTTTGTCCAAAATTTCGTCATTTTATGCAAAAAATGCAAATGTTTTTAATTATCACTTTATTGTTCATTTCTTTTTATCTTAATGGATTAGAAATTTATTATTTTAAAACAAATGTCTTATATTCTACGATGTTAAACGTGGTGTCTTATATTCCAACGAGCAAATATTAGTTCTATTTAATTAATTGATACTATTGTTTTTTTAAATCTTTAATCACTATTACCGCAAAAGAAAAACTGTGTTAAATCATAAAAAGTTGTTCATTTTAACAAAAAAAAAATTTACTTAATGTTAATAATTAATAAATTAATCTAAATCAAATTCAAGAAAAGTCAAAATTTTAAAAAGTAGAAAATAATTGTAAATTTTTCAGCGGTCTAGAGTAATGTTTCTTCATGCAGAAAGAAATTTGAATGGTTGCCACCTCTGTTATTTAAAAAAAATGATAAAGGACTTATAAAACGTTGACCATTAAAATCTTCTGTCAACACGAGCCAAATTCATATTAAACCTACTTTAAAAGCAAACACATTTATCGGTGGCAGCTGCTGATAAGAGGTTAAAAATCTCATGCAGTAGTAGTCTCAGCTTCCGTCGTTAGGATGATAAAATTGAAGTCACAATTATAATAAGAACATTTTTTTTTTGTTTATTTCATTTCCTTCTATTCGTTCACACCCTCCCTATATATATCTTGCTCACATTTTCAATCGTTCATGAAACACTTTTTATTCCTCCACTCAAGTTCAAATGCATTTTTTTTTAACTTGTAGTGGATGACACTGGATGTTAATATAGTTTTTTCAAATATTAATCCAGTAATTAAATTTAATTAATTAATTTTAGTTTTTTTTAGATTTAAGTTGCATGTATCTATGATGTATGAAGATGGCGCCAGATAAACTTAAAAAAATGAATGAAAATTATAAAGGACTTTTCTGCAATATAAAGAACAAAAATAGGAATTGACTTTAAAAATTCTTTTTTATAATACTGTTTTTGTTTATTTTAAAGTTTAGATTCATCTTCAAACGGAGGAATTTCAGTTTGCTAATTTCCAAAATCTTCTATTTGCATGCAGTGCGATACATAATTTCACTGTTGTAAGTTAATCACAGAACTTTTGTTGTTTGTAGGAAAGCGTTAATCTTCCTTTTTAAATTTAATTAAGGAAATGACAAATAATGGGTAAAGAATCGTGTAGGTATTTCTTTTATAGTGGATGGTAAACTTTAAATCGTCAACATCCTTGATCGTAACGTGCTAGTTCACCAAGCGAATCAAAGTGGCGTGCAAACTTCTATTAACACCGAACCGCCAACAAAATCAACATTTGCTGAATAGGTAATTCCATTCTGTCATATCTGCAACAATGTATTATCTCCTCTATTTATTTCTTCTTTCTTCTTCTTTTTTCTTTTCTTTTCTTTTTTAATTTATTTATTTATTTATTTTTAAAGGTTTTTCTGCTTTCGTTTAGTTTCCGTTGAATGAAGAAATTCAAAATTGATAATGAACCTTTTATTTCAACGTTTCGTTAACCATAATGATTCGTTCATTTTAACGATTCATTAACCATAACGAGTCGTTTGCTTTAACGTTTCATTCTTTTTGAAATAACGCTCTAACGTAACGTTTCGCTCATCAACTTCCTCCAAAATTAATAAAAAAAAAAAATTCTAATGCAGTTGCAAACACTTAGATGCCTTAAGACAAACGCTGCACAGACGTTACTACCCAAGGGGAGCGTGTAACTTGAAGATAAACCACGGACGTGCAGTAACAATGCCCCCGCAACGTCTACGATCCTATTTGGTCGGGACTTACGGTTTAAAGTGGATTCCGAACCACTACAAACATCCATGACACCGCCGGGACTCGAACTCGAAACCTGTGGTACCGAGCGCCAGAGCGCTAGCCACTCGGCCATTCAAGCCTCAATTAATAGTCTGAACAATTTATTTAATAAACAGAGTTAAGATGGTGCGCCGGTTTCTTTTTATACGTATACGAGAATAAAGAACCATTCGCACAACAATTTTATTCTTGTAAGTTTTATCAAAGTTCAGTACGAATAAAGCAACAAGCGAAATTATCTGCATTTTTTTTATATTCTCATAGCTAATAATTACACATTCATTATCTTCTCAATATATCTAAACAAGAAAGATGCAGATAAAAGGTTAAAGAACCACATAAAGTAATCTTGATAAGATTAAAGCTATCGTTACATTGTGTAAACTTTTTGATCCATTTTTAGAAACCCAGATTCATCATTTTTTTAAAATTCAAAATCAGCATTTAAATTTGCTAATTAAATCAAAATGATTGTATAACTTTTATTTTTATAAGGTTGCTGATAAAGAATTATTCACGTAACAAATATTTTTGTTATTACATATTCCATCTATGTATTACGTTAAACCAAAATAAATAATTGTCTGCCTGTGTTCTATTCTGAACTGGATAACGAATAACTCACTGAAAGTGATATTGTTATTTTGATAGCAAATAATACATTATCCATAACAATCAACTTTTAACGATTTTTTTTTTTTTTTAATTTCAAGTATTATTTAAATTATCTCTATAACTAAAAAATATATTCAAAGATGTATTTTTTTTTATTGATGACCAGTTTGATTTGAAAACCTTCCTGACTGTCTTAAAAAGATTAAATGTGATTAAATCACAACTCGAATACATATTTTAAATAAATTATATATAGCAATGTTTTGTTAAATAAATAAAAAACCTGCTATACATACTTGAATAGAATTACTGTTTATCTATGATGTAGGCATTAAATTATTTTTATCTTTATATAAATGGAATTTATATGTCCCCCTCCCCAGTAAAATAATATAACTAAGGAATTATTTTAATCAATATATATATATATATATAGAGAGAGAGAGAGAGAGAAAATTAATAATTGTCATTAAAGTACCTAATATTGAAAGAATTAAAAAGTTAAACGTAAAGTTTTTATTGCTTACATTTTTTAAATATGCACTATTAACGACTCGGGGCTCAATGGCAACGTGCGCATTAGTTAGCGCTGGCGGTTTTGTTGTAGACACCGTTTCAAACAACGAGGAAATTCGACGGTGTTTGTGGTTTTCCGAGGTTTTCTCCTATACGATACGCAAATGCTAGGTACTCCCAATGTTCTGCTTCTTGCCTCGTTAGTCGGACTACTTGGTGGGAGTTTTCGGGTTTTCTCCCATATGATACTTAAAATGAGGGGTAGCTGTCCCTAAAAGTCTTCCCGGAAGGCCCTGCCCTCCTTCTTCAGCGACAGGGACCAAATCAGACTTCTACCTACAAGTGCTTTATCACAAAAAACATTTCTCCTCCCCCTTCCTCCTTCCATGAGAATATTCGGATTCATGGATTCGGTCTAGATGTTGTTGTTGTTCCAGTGAGGTAAGAAACAACAACAAATATGCATTATCATATAAAAACACATAATAGAGAAACTCGCAAATAAAACAAAAATAAAATGTTAAGCTTTCCATAAGACTGCTTACAATATACTGTTATATCATTGCAATAAAAAAACTAAAATCCTTGCTTCAATGGAGATTTTTTATTATTATTATTTTCATTTCTTAACTTAATTTATTATTAAAATTCAGCATTTCATTTTAGGTAAATAACATCAAAATAATAAAATAGTTATAAATGTTTATTTATGTATTTACTCTACAGTAAGTTTTTTTGTTGGTAGTTATTTGATTATTATTTTGTTTACAGTTACTAAGCCTTGTGATATTTCCTCTGATGCCACAATACAAAAACGAAACATAAAAAATTAAATAACGTATGTAACTGTCGTTACGATGATAAAATCAAAACTACTCATTATACAATTTAAATGGTTTTCATCCGTTGCGACATTCAAGTTCGTCGTATTCCTTTTTTAATATATAACTCATCATTTTGCTGTCGCAATGTTACTTTTCAGCCAATTTCGGAGTTCAAGTTCACTGTCTTCATTTCAAAACTGATTACGCGGCATTTCATTCGTCTAATTAACTCCAGGTGGCGTGCAATCTTCCGTTCGAATCTGGTCGACAACAATGAATCATTTATTGTAGTTGTTAATGCAAAAATTACTCATTCGTTAACTTCGTTGTCATAGCTCTGTCATGGAATAATTACAGATTCTTTTTGTTCAACATTTGCAACAAAGAATTTTATCCTTTTATATCTGTTTATTTATTTTTTGCATGGATATTAATTGCTTTCCTCAAGAAATGTTTGTCAGATACACCCAATACTACCTTAGGCACTTACACTTTTGAATCTGTACTTAATTTTAAATACTTAGGCTCAGAAACTAATTGTCAAAATAATAACTTAGTTGAAATAAAAAGCAGAATTGTGTATGCCAATAAGGCTTTTTTCGAGTTAAGAAATCTGTTTAAATTACAGTTCATAAGCAGAAAAACTAAATTCCTGACCCTTATTAAACCTATTTTGGTCTATGGCTCTGAAACTTGGACTTTGGCAAGATCTGATGAGGCCATTTGAGTATATTTCAGCGGAAGATTTTAAGGGCTATTCTTGCAGGTGTTAGGGAAATTTATGGTTGGAGAAGATGGTACAACGCAGAAATATATAAATGCTATAAAGACTCAGATATTATAGAATATATTAACCTGGATAGATATAATATCAATAGATTAACACCTTGGTTGCTCATGTATTCAGGATGAATGATTTAAACCCCGTAAAAAGGCTCGTTCTGGCAAAGCCACAGGGACAAAGAGGAAGAGGACGACCCAAGTTGCGATGGATAGACACAGTTGAGAAGTATTTTGCTATACTGAAGCTTAAGAATTGGAGGACTCTTGACACTCAGAGGAATGCATGGAAATCTCTTCAAAGGAAAGCCTTGCCCCCCTTTGGGCTGTCGTGTTATTGATGATGATGATGATGCATATTAATTGCATATCTAATTAATAAATATTTAAAAAAATCAAGAAAATAATATAATTGCGTAAATTTTCCTTTGTAAACCTTCTTGCCAATTTCGACACTCACATGCCAATTAGTATGGTAATCTAGTTCCTAACTTTTTGTACAGGTACTAGAGTTCGTATTAATATTTCCAGAAATATATTGGAAACAATAAAAAAATCAAAGGCGGAAGGTCAGAGCACTTATGTGAAGCTTTTATTCTAATGATAAAATTAAAACTATTTTTTGCATAATATAAAACATTTTCATCCTTTTTATAATTCAAGTTCGTCATCTTTTTTTAAAATCACAACCCAGCATTTCATTGAGTTAATTATGTCAAAATGGCGAGCTGTCTTCTATTTAAATCGAATCGATTAAACTAAATCATTTATTAGACTGCAATTTCACTGTTGCCATTTCTATCATGAAATCTTTATTCATTTATTTTTCTTCTCTTCTGTGCATGGGTGACTAAACTCCGCATTATTTCCTCCATTAGTAACCATAACCGAGAAAGCGAAACATTCAAGGTCGAGCTGTCTTCTTTTTATCAAATCTAATGATGAAATTAAAACTATTCCTTACACTACGTAAACATTTTCCTCTCTTTCGTAATTCAAGTTCGTAACCTTCCTTTAAAACCCATAATGCAGTACTTCTATTGAATTAATTAACTCAGTGGGACGTCCAATCTTATATTTTTAATGAAATAATAGACCCACCTATATTCAGAGAAAAAAAAGTTTATTTGAATTCGTTGATAGGTAATTGTATTGTTGCAATTCTGTCGTGAAATCTTTTATTTCTTTTAGTATTTCTTTCTCCACGGGGTTGCTATGAGTATAGGCTTTATAGTACAGTAGAACCTCTGTGAAGCCGAACTTCAAGGAAGACGCCAAATAATTCGAGTTATGATAGAGTTTTCGACTCGCTCGGATTTTGTAAGGAAATATTCCACTTGTTAGATTGTTTAGATTCTTTCTAACTTATTTTGAGTTGGAGAGGTAAAATAAATAAAAATTCAACTCACAGAGGTAATGAACATGTTTATTTGCAACTCAAAAGTTATAGTATGCACTACAATAAAAAATCCGAAATAATTTCGAAACAACCTAAAAAATTAAAAAATTATGTATTAAAAAAGTCAGTTATTATTATTATTATTTTTTGCTTTAGACAGTTCGATCGTTCTCTATCTATAGCATTATCTAAGCTATAAAAAGCAGAAAATTCTTTTTCTTCCGAGTTGCTATTTCATAGAATTGGTTATTCTATTTACCATATACTCATAGATTTTTTTTCTAAGAAACAATGACGTGCATTGTCGGCAAATTATTAAAGTCGGTAACTTATTTTTTATCGAACTATAGAGGGAATTAGTTTGAAATGATCGAGTTGTAAAGATTGTAAAATCAAACATTGCTAATGTTCGAGATACAGAGGTCCAATTTTTTTTTTTTTTTTTTTTTTTTTTTTTTACGAGTTACGGAGGGAAAATATATACCAAAATGGCTTGTGGTGATGGACTCATTATTTCGACTTATAGAGGGTTGAAATATCGAGTAATGGAGATTTTAGGGCTTGAAGGGAAGGGTACAAAAAAAGTTTTCGAGTTTTGGAGGTTTTCGACTTATCGAGGTTCGACTTAAAGACGTTCTACTGTATTCCTTCTGCAAATTCAGAAACTTTATCATGAATAAAAATAAAAACAAGTGAAAAAAAATTTTTAAAGTCAATTCCTACTTTTCCTTCACTCTATTGCAGAAAGTCCTTTACAAATAATTTTCATTCATTCTTTTAAGTTTATCTGGCGCCATCTATTGGTAGATATATACTACTTAAATTTAAAAAAATATATAATTAATTAATTAAGTTTAATTACTGAATTCATATATGAAAAAACTGTATTAACATCGAATGTCATCCACTACAAGTTAAAAAAAAAATGTATTTGAACGTGAGTGGATGAATAAAAAGTATTTTATGAACGATTCAAAATTTGAACAAAATATATACAGGGGGAGTGTGAGCTAATAGAAGGAATTGAAAAATCAAGGCCTTTACATAACTGTTTCCATTGTTGCTGTGATATAATGTAAATTAAATTTTTTTTTTTTTTTTCCATCCATTTCAAAATTAAAATTGACTCTCTTCCTCATAACTCAGCGCTTCATTCAAGTTAATTAAGTCAATGGCGGCGTGCAATCTCCACCACGCCTTTTTGGTCGGCAAACACAGAATCAATTCACCAGACGGGCCACTTCATTGTTGCCATTTCCATCATGATCCCCATCACCATTATTATTTTCTGCACAGGCCGCATTATATCTCGCCAATCAAAAAGAAAAACAACAAGCAACAGGTTCATACAAGGTCAGCACTAACTGTCTTCTTAACTGGCTTCACTCTACCCCTTTGACGTCAGGGGAAAAAAAAAAAAAAAAAGCAGCAAATAAATAAAGAAGCCCACCAAAAGGAGAGAGAAAAAAAAAAGATTAAGGTCTTGGAAAGCTTTGCAGTGCGAGGCAAGAAGTGCTTCTTTCTTTTTTTTTTTTTTTATCTCTTTTTTTGTTGTTGTTGTGTTCTCCAACTGTTGTTGTCAGCCGGTTCCTGGTCTAATGAAATTTGCTCAGAGGGAAAACCTACGCGATCGCCTCTTTTTTGTTGTTATTGTTGTTGTTATTAGCGGCACCTGCAACGTATGCAGAACATGATCCCAGATGCCTTTGAAGAATCTCTCTCTTACTCGGGAACAGGACCGGATTTAGATGGAAAGAGACCCTAGGCTATTCCACTTATGAGACCCTTTCACCTCCCATTTTTAAGTTTGTAAATAACATGAGAGATAATAAAATACATTCATTACTGTGATATATATCAATATGTTAAATGAAAAATGTTGTGATGGGTACTAATCTTTATAAAAAATGGGGCACAAATTGTTGGAGCAAATGTGGTGGATAATAAATAAACACTTATTTGGACATTTATTCTCAGCACCCTATAGAGTACTTGCAACAATAACACAAACATAACACACAACATTTACAAAGAAACAAAATTCAAATAATAAAAATCTTTCCCCACGAAAATAAAATATGCAATAAAAATTATCCTATTTTCTGTCAAATAAAATTAAAAATATTCAATACAATGAAGATTGAAGCAAATTCAATTCAGATAAATTTATTTCATAATAATATCAATCGGTCTGTTCGTTTGTCTGTTCCAATCTGCACTTTATTTATGCAAGAACACACCAGAGCTCAGTAGCATGAGGCACGTCAATATTTGCCATAGCAATCAGTGAACGTATGAACGTGTGAACTCTGGTGCAATCTAGTCTATACAAACGAACAGACCCGATGAGCTGAAAGCGTGGATCTTAACCAATACATTTTTATGTTTGTTTATGAGTCATACGTGTAGAATTTCTCCTTATTTTCGATTCAGTGTTTTAATGTTTTTAACATAGTGTCATTCTAATTTTGCTAACAATTTAAATGTGGGCCCCTCTTGATCTTGAGGCCCAAGGCTGAAGCCTAGTTAGCCTATAGGAAAATCCGGCCCTGCTCGGGAATAATTTATTGTGCAGACTCTGAATTGTAACTTGGTCAGTCGCAATCCGTTCTGTCTGGGAAGTTTTTCAAAACAATGATTGAGTCACGAACTGTGCGGAGGTTGCACCCGACGAATAATGAATGATGAAATTAAAATTAAGTGAACGCACACAAAAGAAAGGACTGGATCAAGGGCAGTTTTGAATGGGCAATCCATCTCCAAGGCGGACCATTCATAACCGGGATGCATATTAACTAGAAAGATGAAAAAGAAACGTTGCCTTGGGGGAAGAAAAAAAAAAGTTTTAATTTTTATAATTGCAGTTGAGGCAGTGTTATTGTTTCAGCAGGAACTTGCCTGTTCAAAGAGATTGCATCACATAATCGATCACATCCTGCGAAAGGAATTGATTATCTGTCTGTTTTATTGAAAGAAGAAAAAAAAAATATAGATACTAAAATACTACCTAGTATTCCATTTTCAATATCCGCATGCAATCACTGTAACTTGGAAGGCCGGGAAAGAAAAAGCGAAAACTGTATTTATATATCTCCTACTCGTGAGTTTGGTTTGTCGCTCTACGATAATTTTCCGCACACTTTAGACTAATCAGACAGGGACCTACAGTGTAATGTGGATTCCGAACCACTAACAAACATAAATACTGCGAGGATATGAACCTGAAACCTATGATACAAAAGGCCAGAGCACTAGCCAATTGGCCATTAAGCTCTCCAACTCGTGAGAAGCAAGCTTGCTGGAGGACTGAGATTGGAATCCTCTAGAAGGGTTGGTTCACTTAGCACTACCCAGGAGGCGCTTGTGGCTAGAAGATAAGCTACGGACGCGGAGTAACATTGCCCCCGCAACGCTCTACGATCCTGTTAGACCTGGACCTACGGGTTAAAGTGGATTCCGAACCACTACAAACATCCATGGTATTGCCGGGACTCGAACCTGAAACTTGTGATACCGAGCGCCAGCCACTCGGCCATTCAAGCCCTTATATTTTAATGTAGTTTAAAAAATGTTGTTTCTATTTCACAGTAAGACAATTTAGTTTCTGCCTGTTGTGATATTTTGTGATTCTCATGGTCAATCACATTTGACGATACAATCACGGAGACAAATTACAGTGATATGATTTTCAACCTCTTACGCATTTTTTTTAAAGCCTTCGTGATAGTAAAAAGGAATTTAAATTTAAGAGTAGCACACGATGGACATGAAATTGTTCTGAAGCGATTACGTGCAAAGTAATGGCTCCGACGTCCTTGAGTTTTTAAAGATGTATAACTACACCGAGCAATTACGTCTTTTATCTTTCCTTTTCTAGACCACTCTTTTTATTTTTTACGCGTGGTTTAATTTTCTTGTTTACCGCACGCGTGACCTCTAACTGTCGAGAGACATCTTGTGATGTCACGAATTTAATGCGTGACGTCATCGCGAGCATTTCTAGTTCACGAGTTGTGGCATCATGGAATTGATTTTCTAAGCAGTTAAAAAAAAAGAGCGTATTTTTCTTTTTAATGGAGCACGTTTCTTTTTTACCTCTACGCAAAACAAGATTGATTTAATTAAAAAAAAAAAGATATAATTATTTTTTACAAATCATGTTATTCTTATAATGCATTGAAATATGTTCGATTCATAGTAATAATAATTGTATTGCTTACAGTGCCATCTAGTTGCAAACACGTGAACTGCAAATAGATATGAAAAACTATATCTTTAAAAAAAACCGATTTGAAGATTTTATTAAAACAACCAACGATCTACTCATGGATGGAGGGACAGAGTAGCAGCTTCTGATGCAGCACCCGTAGGTAGAAGTCTCACTTGGCTCCGAGTCACTGAATAAGAAGTGCAGTGCCTACCGGGAGAAATTTTAGAAGGAACTACCCCACATTTGCGTGCTGTATGGGAGAAAATCCGGAAAACTACCCCCAGGTATTCAGACTCACGATACAAAAGGCTGAACATCACAAACGCCATCGAGCCTCCTCGTTTTTTGAGGCAGTGTCTACAACAATGCTTCCATGGAATGGAATCTTAGCCCTAGTGCTCACCAGCGGCCGACGTTGCCACTCAGCCACGAGTCGGAACTGCCAGCATAGAATATGTCATTGTCAATTTTGCTTGTTAATTTTTTATTCACTTTCTTCTTCTACATTTTTTGTGAATGTATGTAGGATTAATTTATTAAGACTGTATTTTTCATTCAGGAATGACTAGCACAAATTAATATACAGTGTTACATTTGGATTCTTATATGTTTTATTTTTTTCTCCCTCGAACTTTTGTACACCAAAAATTTATGATCATTTTATTTCATTTATTCAATGGATAATCCAAGACAAGATTGCCCATTTCTATCAATTAAACCTATGTTAAAATCAAATCTCTTTATAATTGTAAATACTTGATTGAATTGCATTAGATGTTATTATTACTACTACACCACACCACATCGCTGGGCCTAGAGCTGAGTTGTCCCTTTGCAGTTTGGGAATGATGGGGGGTGAGAAGTCTGATTGGGCTCTGTAACACTCTACGGTCCTATGAGACCGAGACCTACGGCTTAAAGTGGATTCCAAATCACTACTACGGTACTCTAAGAAGAAACCTGTGGTACCGAACTCCAGAGTACTAGCCACTCGGCCATCAGGCATTAGATGTTAACAAAAAAGAAGTACAAATTTGTTCCTCCAAGGTTCTTGTTTGGGGGGAAAAAAACATGTATTTTGCATTAAATCATTTAAAAACGGCCAACGCATCATAAGCTGTGAGTTTCTTTTTGCATTGGAATGTTGCTGCAAAACATGCAGCTGAGCGATGACGCGTTACGAAATCGAGATGACAAAACACAGCAAAAGTGATCTGCACTTTAACAAAACCTGTACTATTGGCTCATTGTGTTTCGTTATGTAACACAGCAGGAAAAAAAAAAACTGTTTCAGTCATTTTATGAAGAGTCAGCACCGAGGTTGAAATTCAGGAAACCTTGCCCGATAAGCTGAAATTTTCATTATCAACAAATTATACTTCTGCATACCGAAACTGAAAAGAAGGGAAAAAAACCAAGAAACAGATGATATTATTCACTGACATTGCAGTTACGCTTGCAATAGATCATCAATGAATGACTCGTTTGGCGCTTTCACTTTGATGAAGTCTCAATTATCTATTTTAATATGTTGAATAGTCACTAGATCAGTGGTTCCAGAAGGGTGCGCCCCAGAAGATTTGCGGTATTCCAGAGAAATGTGTACCCAAATATAAAAATAAATATAGTTATTCTTTTTCAATTCCTCCTATTAGCTCACACTCTCCCTCTATCTATATCTTGTTCACATTTTCAATCGTTCATAATCATACTTTTCATTCATCCACTCACGTTGAAATATATATATATTTTTTTTTGAACTTGTAGTGGAGGACACTGGATGTGAATACAGCTTTTTTAAATATTAATTCAGTAATTAAAGTTAATTAACTAATTTTAGTTTAATATTGGAAAAAAAAAATTTATCTTACATATATTTAGCAGGATATAAATTTTGGAATAAATACCGTCGGTGGCGAAGCATGTAGATCGCTGGAAAAAAATTTCTTTTTCAGATTCTTTTTTCATTCTGGGTTCTAGTCTGAGTCGAAGAGGGAACAAAATAGAAAATGAAACATGTGAATAAATGAGTGAGAGAGAGAAAGAATTTTTTTCTAACTTAAAAAAATGCATGAAAATTATTTATAAAGTCTTTCTGCAATAGAGTGAAAAAAAAAAGTAGGAATTAACTTAAAATTTTTTTTATATATATTACTTGTTTTTTTATCAGTTTTCCCATTCAAAAACAGATTTCATTGCAAACAGCAAACCTTTCTGGTTTCTTCTTTCATTGACATAAAAAAATGCCAAACAAAGAATCGTGCACAAAAGAAGGTTTCCAAGGAACTTGGAGATTTCAGGTTTAATTTGGTTTGTCGCTCTACGATCATTTTGTGTACTCTTTAGGCTAATTAGACCGGGACCAACAGATTAACGTTAAAAATAGAATTAGTAAGAAGTACAAAAAAAAAATGAAGTGAGTTATAAATTCAAGATGATGAAAATATTCATTACAGGAATGAAAACTTTAAAATTTTGATTTTTCTGTAACATGGTAAAGCCGTGTCAACTAAACTATGGGTTGCCGATCAGCTAATTTAAATAGAGGAATTAATTGAAAGATTAACACTGGAGAGTCAGTGATGAGAATCTTTCGTCTAGGAATCTGTCTAACATCTGTCTAACTGGCTAGTGCGCTAGCCGTTAGTACCACAGGCGAATCCTAACAGTGGCTAGGCTCAGGTTCAAATCCTAACGGTGGCATAAGTTCTTGTTAGTGGCTAGGAATCCACGTTAAGCTGTAGGTCCCAGTCTAATTAGCCCAAAGTGTGCACGAAATGATCGTAGAGAGAAAAACCAGACCAAACTTGAAATCTCCTGGTTCTTTGGCACATGATCGTTGTTGGGCAATTTTCTATGTCAATGAAAGAAGAAAAAAGCAACCAGATAGATGAGCTGTTTGCCAAGTCTAATTTGCAATCGTGTGCCGTGTCCGAAAAGGAAAGAATAAATCAGTAAACTGCAAAGACCGTCTAGATCGAAAGTACTAGCCATTCAATCGCCACCTTTGGGGTTGTTTATTTAACAGTGGGTGGCACATTGATATGGGGGCAGTGCAGCAATCAGGTGCCATGTCCGAAAAGGAAAGGATAAATCATGAAACTGGAAAGTCGAGCTGTAGATTGAGAGTATCGTCATTCCATTACCATCTTTGGCGTTATTTGCTCAAAAATGGGGTGGCACAATGATATAGGTACAGTATAGTAAGCCTACCGGGATGCAACCTGTGTAACGCTAAACAAAATCCTGCTAACACATTTCCGTTCTAATGGTGTGGAAAAAAGAGGAATGAATGATCGTTAGAGGGCGCTGCGACGCCAAGTTAATTGGGTGAAAGAAGTGCGAGTTTGAGAGAGTGCTTGGATAGCAAGAGAGAGAGAGACGTAATTTTAGAAGTGTGAGAGGCATTAGAGATTAGAATGTGTGGCATTATTATCAACTTGTAAATATTGTACAAAGTTTGAAATATTCCTAGTATGTGTAATAAAATAGTCAATAATTAATTCAAGATAGTTGATTTATTTTGAACCACCGATAAGTCAACATTTGTGAACAACTAAAAGAACCCGTAAGTTTGGCGAATTCATTTCTTCTACAGTGTTTTCGTCACAAATGGCGAATGACTCAAGTAAAAGTGCCCAATATTCGACAGTAACAGCGATTAAAGTTAACCAATATCCATGGTGACAAACCTGGTGATTAACCTGGCCAATTAACTATGTGACAATCAAGTTGGAGAGAATATTCTAAGCAGGACAGTTGACAAAGTGGTAATTTTTAAAGTCTTTGAGGGGACTTTCCGCCTAGCAATTTATTCTTAATCTGCCCACACTTTGTGACGACATGCAATTGAACGATCATGTTTGTTAAGCAGCATCTCCATTTAAAAGCGAGAACTTTGAGCGCTGCATACGAATATCCTCCAGATCGATTTGTTGTCAGCTTGAACGGAAAACGCAATGCATCAAAGCTCTTAGGGAAACAAAATTTCCGCTCGGCTTAAAATCAGTTTTTGATCAGGCATTAAAGATTGTACGACCTTGCGAAAGGCGAATTGAAGGCTTATTCGGAAGAGAGTTTGTGTTTTAAGTTCAAACTGCAACTCCCAGAAACAAATGAACAATCCAGCGAATGTTTCAAATTTAGAAGGCGGCATTAGGTTTCGAACAGCACTGACTCAGTTTGGAAGCTCGATGAGCTAGAGTTTATGAATTAACACTAATACCAGTGCTGGAATAATTGCATCAAATCACAGGAGAACTGCTGGCCATTCATAAGGCACTTGAGGCCTATCTGAGTCTACCTCCATCACAACAAATGAATGGAATTACTATCTTCACTGACTCAAGGTCTGCCTTACAGGCTCTTAATAGAGGTTTTTTCCAAGCATAATCTTGAACATTCTATCACTTTTAGAACAAATCCCCTGCTTGCACAGGATGTGTATCCTTCAATGGATCCCTGCTCGTGCGAATTTGGGATTTGATGAAATTGCATATTCTTTGGGGCAGAATGCTAGAAGTCTGGACCAGACTACCATTCCTACTTCCCTTGCAGATGCAGATGCCTTAACAAAATCTTAACTTATCATTCCTTCTAAGATCCAAACTAAATACCAAATTAAAGAACTAAATGTTGACAAAAGAACAGCTACTACTGTCACAAGATAAGATGAAGCACCTCAAAAATATGAAAATTTCTGCTGATAGCGTCGAAAAATATCAAAAAATGTGGCAAGTGCCCTGATGTAAAACGTACTCCTCATCATGTCTTTGATTGCCCATTTGTTGCAATCGCCATGCATTGTCTGGACCATTCTTCGGAAGAGGATTGATATACCGAGCTGGCAATCAACAGAACCAATATTATTCCGAAGAACCAAGATATTTGATTTTCTTATACTTTTCAGGGGATACGACAACAACAACATCTCATCATCATAACTGGCTCGACAGCCCTTTGTGGGCCTTGGCTTTCTGTAAAAGATCCAGCCAGCTGGTCTCCTCTTGGACCTCCAGTTTTTGATCTGAATAACATTAAAATCAATAATTAATGAATAACATTAAAACAGTCGACCCATCTCTTTTTAGGTCTTCCCAATGGTCGTTGTCCAAAAGGGGTTACATTGAAAACTTTCAAGAACAACAACATCTACCACTGATCATTAGCTGTAGGAATTTTATAAAAATTTGTAAAAAAAAAAATACATTTATCTATCACCACTTTGTGATATTGGAAAGTAAAAATATTTAAAAATAAATAATAAATAATTCTAATTCTTTTATAGTAGATTAGACGTAGGGAAGAATGAAAACATTGTTTCAGAGAAATGAGGCATCGTATGCTAAACGCAACAAACCATAAGTTTGTAGCTGATTTCTTTCGTAGGCCGATTACTACGAGGGAGAGAGAGAGAGAGTAGGGCATTTCTCGGGAACCCTGCTCTTATCTGTCTGGTAGAGCTCCATTAGGTGGCCGTTCTCCCGAGACGAGCGGATTGAAGATTTATGGCTTTCCAAGTCGATTCGAACCGTAATTCATTCATAGCCTTGAACACAAGAACACTTTATTTTCTTTTTTGTTTAGTACCTGAACTGAGGAAGCAATTGTCAGAAGGAAAAAAAAAACATGTTGCATTTGACTTACTGTATGAAAGAAAATTCTAGACATAATAAAATTCCCTATTGCAAAAATTGTCTGAACAAATGTTTTAATTTCGGAAATAAAAAACAAAACAAAAACAATTACAGTATGGATTTATATGGATAACCGAAAAATAAACATAAAATCTAAATTACTTTATCATCCTGAAAATAGCATTTTGTATTATAAATTGTTCACTCATGCTAAGAGTCCGACATCTTGGGACAGACATTCCAGGAGTAAAAGGGATTAGCGCCTGATTTGGCTCCAAATCACTGAAGAAGGAGGGCAGTACCTTCCATGGAGAACTACCCCCATTCACGGATCGAATGAGAAAAAAACCCGTAAAACTCCCACCAAATAATCCGACACACGAGGCAAGACGTTGAACCTCATAAACGCCCTCGAATCTCCTCTTTCTTTAAAACAGTGCCTACAATAAAGTCACCCACGGATTGAACCTCAGCCCTCATGCTCGCCAGCAGCGCACGTTGCCACTGAGCCGTACGTGTTATAAGCCTTTAAAAAATATATACAATATATAAAAACAAATTATTTTTCGAGAATAATTATGTACATACATTGTATATATATATTCTTTACTGCATCGATAAAAAATATTCTGATACATTGTTTATATATTTTGTTAGCTTTTTTTAATTTTTTTACTTTATTATTATTTTATTATTGTAATTGTATTATTTCTTTCTATGCAGAAAAGGGATCAGTCAGTCATAAAAATACACGTTATCAATTTCTCCAGGTTCAACTACGAAGATTCTATCGTCATTGATTGTTAGAACTGAAGATGGTGGCCGATCCAATATAAATACTTGATACAAACTGACAGAAGAGCTGAATCGATTTATATTCCAGTCACAAAAAAAAACTTTTGTCTGCCCTTTAGATTCGTTTAATTAACCAGATACGTTAGCCAATACGCTGAAATAGAATACTAGGTGGTTAAGATAGTAATTAATCGTTTCATTGTTAACACTGCCATTAGCGTTGTCCCTCTGTTTTCTAAATTATAAACGTAATTACATTATGAGGTAGAATTCTAAGATGCTCAATGAAATATATTAAAGTTTATATGGAATTAATTGTTCCATTGTTAATAGATTATTCAAAAAAATTTTATATTTTAATGTACTGTGTTTACGAACAGTACGAATGTACTGTGTTTATTAGAATTGCCATGCATTAAATTGGAAAAAAGGCTTGAATGGCCGAGTGGCTAGTGCTCTGGTGCTCGGTACCACAGGGTTCGAATCCCGGTGGTGGCATGGATGTTTATAGTGGTTCGGAATCCACCGTAGAGCGACAAACCAATTATTCGTAATATCAAGCGTCCTTTTTAAATTTACCATGTATTTGATGTATTTATTATTTAGTCATAGCTTTGTTTGTTATTTATTGTGTGATTACTTTGTGGCGCATGAACATTTCTTGCAAACTTCATTAAAGAAAAAATAAATTAAATTGTTCGGTAAAATCAATATTTTTGCAATATTTAATAGTGTTTGAAAAATAAACAATTACAGAAAGTCTGGATTATTCATAAAATGCAAATGGAATTTCAAAATATTTTCCAGACTATTATGTCTGGGAAAAGCATTCAGTTTGAAGAAAATGAAAAAATAATACCAGACGCATTTTCTATTTATTTATCATGAGAATTTAAAAGAATAAATTTTTTTTCAGTCTGAAATATTTATTTTAATTCATAATTAAGGGGGGGAATTTTTAAGTTCCTATTATTACTGAGGTATAGAAAAGAATAGTTTGATTTCTTTATCTTAAATGAAAAATCTTTCAGACAAAAGGTTAATGAAAAACACATTATATTTCCTATAAAAACATCGCCTGCTATTGTCATTTAGAAAAGTAAACACGAATTCATCCTAAATATTATTTTTAGAACAATTCTTTTCATCCTAAAGATTAAATGCCGGGAGAATTCAACTGAATAAATAAATAAATATGCTGATGGAAAAATAAGAAACGCATTCGAGTTCGAACAAAAAAACTATTTTAATAATTTTCTGTCTAAAAACGCTGTTCAACTCCATTTCGATATTTGCACAGAAAAAATTCCTGCACTTCTTACACTGGCAAGCATTTTAACTTTTCAATAATCATTGGAAAAAGCAGCTCCATTAAAAATAGAATTTATTAATGTACAAAAAATATTTATTTTTTCATTTACCTGGTTTTCACTATTTTCATGAGAAATGATAATGTACATTATTTTATGAGTCGATTCTATGGTTTTGATTTTTTTTCCCAGGAAAATTGTTCTTGCGTAAAATTTATTTTAGTTAATTTTAGAATTTTGAATTTTTATTATACCTGTTAAAAGTTTTTTGAGAAATGTCAATACAAAAATCATTTTTTCAGATAGTCAAAAAATATATATATATTATTTATTTTAAGAATGATAAAAACATTGACAAATTTTAAAATTTTTTCTTTTATTTTTACTACGTCTTTTTGAAAGAAATTTTTAGATTTAACATATATTTTAATAGTCAATCTCAATCCAATTGTATCCCTAAAGATTTTTATACTCACTTTTTAATGTAAGCTTTTAAAAATTTTTAACTATTGTAGATCAAAAATCCACTTAATTGTTAATAATTTTAGAACAGTAAACAAATTGAAAATTAATTTTTTCTGGTTAAGAAAAGACTGTTATGAAACAAAATAAATAAGACTGAATTGAAAAAAAAACTGTATATTACAATTTTCTAACTATAATTGAACACTTATTTCATGTCCCTGCTATAGTAATCCTCCAAATAAATTCAATCTTTTAAATTAACTGTATTTCTACATGCAAAACGTTATCTTTAATAATTTCATAGTACAGATCTCGTACTCTTTCAGCATTTAGTCTATGTATTTAATGAAAATTTTATAGTATAAACACTACTATGGTGTGTAAACAATATTTCAAAGGAAGGGATGGGGGTTTATACTTTTCAGAAGAATAACGGTTTTCTGCATATGCGAGTAGATGGGGAAGGGAGAAGCGAAACACCACGAGACAGTGAAATCATTGTCGGAATCGCTACCGCATCTACTCGTTTTTTAAAACACGACTATCATTCACACCATCAGAAGGTTAATTTGCCTGACAACAAAGCATGCCGGGTAAGAATAATTATTATATTAGCTTGGAAGGGGGGAGGTGGATGCGTGGGTTTCTAGACTAAAGGAGTTCAGCTCGAAATTAGATGAGGAAACAAAATAAAAAATATAATCAAAGGATTGGCACCATAAATCTGATGGTCGGAATATCCTTCCATTGGATTCAGTTTTCAAGGAGCAGGACTTCTTCTTTATTCTGTATTAGGTTTTCAAGGAGAAGGAATTCTTCTTTGGCACAACAGCCCCATGGTGGGCAAGGTCGTCTGCCTGCTGGCAGATTTTGAGACAAGAGACGTTTTCTTTTTACGGGGTAGTGCTGCCAGACCTATGCATAACGTTCTACAATCATATGAGACTGGGATCTAAGAATTAAAGCTTATGCTGTGCTGACCACTACAAACATCCATGACACCGTTGGGACACGAACCAGAAATCTGTGGCACCAAACGCTAGTCACTCGGTCATCAGGACGGTATAGTGCACCCAATGGGAGGAATAGTGCACTTAATAGTATAGTGCACTATTATTATAATGCACTATAATTAATAGTGCAATCTCTACCGTATCTACTCGTTTTTTAAAAACATGACTGTCACTGACGCCATCAGCAGATTGATCTGCCTGCTAGCAATGCATGCTGGGTAAGATTAATTAGTATGGTAATAGATTGGGGGGATGCGTGGGTTTCTAGACTAAGAGAGTTGAATTCGAAATGAGACGAGGATACGGAATTTAAAAAACGATGCCAAGGATTGACACCATAAAACTGTTGGTTGGAAAATCCTTCTGCTGGATTCGGTTTTCAAGGAGAAGGAATTCTTCATTGGCACAACAGCCCCTGGTGAGCCAAGGTCGTCTGCCTGCTGGCAGATTTCGAGACAAGAGACGTTTTCATTTTACGCAGTAGGATGTCAGCCCTACGAGAACTCTCTGCATTCATATTAAACCGGGACATACAGTTTAAAGTGGATTACGAACTACTACAAACATCCGTGACACCGCCGGGACTCGAAACCGAAACCTGTGGCACCGAGCACTAGTCAGATCCCACAAGAACTCGGGATAGTGCATCTAAAAGCTCTTCTTGCATATGTTACCATACAGATATTTCTATAACTCTCAAAATGTGTCATACGAATGTCATGCTGAACAAGAATTGCTTCTAATTGTTAAACCAAATTAAAGCTAATCAATATTATAGAAAGATTTTCTACAATTCTAAAATCGTGTTGTAGGAACGCCATGTTGCCTTTATGTTGAAAGAGACCTTACTGTATGAGACATTTCAATGTGTATTTATGCAAAACCATTGACCTACGTTTGTGTGGAAGATTGGCAAGCGGCCAAATCGGACAGGTTCTAACAGAGCTGCATAAAGGGGGAGAAAGGGTTTTAATTACAAAAAAAAAAAGATTTTAGTTTTTATTAATTAATATTTTTAATTGCATAACATATACATTTTTTTCTTTTTTTTTTACCTATTTTTTCATCTTTTAAAATTGCTTTACCCCTCGCCTACCTGATGATCATACTTAACAAATATTCGATTCGCCCATTTCCGGATTTATAACGGATGTTTATCTTTCCACAGAATCGGTTGGTAGAACTAAATGTAGGCGGCAAAACCACATTAAAAAAAAAAAAAAAAAAAAAGTTAATATGAATTTTTTTTTTTTATCATGGTGACTCGAGATGTGCTTTAAATGCAAATGAAATGTTCAAAAGGTGTTCTGTATTGCAGTTGCAAATTCCACCTTATTTAAATAATAACTGCCGAAACTTTAAACAAAGTATGAATTTTTAAACTCTCTGGATTCGCAGGCGTCATGCGAGAGGTGAAAAATCTGAAGGAAGAGCGTAGAGGTGGTGAAAAAAAGGACACGAGCCGCAATAAACATATTTTTATGGCTTGGCTCCAATTCAATAAGGTTATTCCCCCCTCTCTCTCCATCTATGAATGGCTCCTTTTCTTTCTTTGGGGAAAAACTCTTCTTTTTTTCCCTCCCTCCTTCTCCTGCGCTTAGCCATTTGATTAGAGGCCGCACGCCATCTGTCCCCGTTTTTGCGATTTTCTTAATGCTTTTTGCGGCAGTGATTTCGAGGGAGCATTGGCAACGTGGGATCGAATCACATGTTCCTTGCGGGCCGCAAATGCAGAAATATTTCTTCTTTTTTTTTTCATGAATACATCGAATAGATGCATTAATACTCTCTTTTTTTTCTTTAGATCAAATTTTATGAAATAATATTCGACAAAGCATCAAATAGATTTGTAACATTTTGTTATGCGTTGCCCATCCTGATGAACCTACTGTGCAAAAAGTGTAAGACCAATTATTTATGTTTTTTTCAAAAACTCTTTATCTATTCTTCCAAATTTATTACACCGCCTTCAAAGTAATCCCCTCCGGACACAATGCACTTATGCCAACTTTTTTCCCAATCCTCGATGCATGCAAAAAAGTCATCTGCAGGAATGGCCTTCAAAACGCTCGCCGATTCACGCTGAATCTCTTCAATCGACTCAAACCAGTGTCCCCGGAATGGTCTTTTGAGTTTAGGGAATAGCCAGAAGTCGCACGGTGTGAATACGGGGGTTGTGGAACGATATGGGTTTCATTTCTGGCGAATGGACCGATCCTTTTGAAATTCCAACATCATCAGCAAAGTCTCTAATTGTAAATCGGCGGTTTGCAAGCACCAAATCTTTAATTTTTTGGACGTCAGTTTCTTCTTTTGAGTTTGAAGATCGACCAGAGGACTCTTCGTCTCCAACGCCTTCTTTGAACTGTTTATACCACTTCTAAGCTTTTCTTTCCGATATAGGAATGCTCACCGAATGCCTTCTGCAACACTCTATACGTTTCCGCAAACAAAATTGATTGCAAGTTCTTTGCTCAATGAATTCAGACATTTCAAAAATCACCGGAATCAGTTTTAGAGTCTCACAAAGCCAAGCGTAACTCCAACACTAATGAATACATTGACGTTAAATTTCACACAGATGTCAAGGACAGTGCCAACGACCTAACAAAGAAACAAAAATTGAAATTCCATAAGGCCCTGGAATTTTAAATTGAAAAATGGGTCTTACTTTTTGGACACAGTGGTATCTATTTTGCGAAAAAAAAATTTTATTTCCACAAGTAGTATCAGCGTTACTCATCCCAAAAATAATATTATGATCAAAAATGAAGCCGACCACTGAAACGTTTAATTTACTTAAATTTTTTCTCTACAAAAATGACTTAATAGAAGATTTGTCCCAAATTAGGGAAAAAAGTTGGTTAAAAAACAGGGTCTCCAACCTCAAGAGGAAAGTGGACAACAATTTTTGTAAAAGAACTAAATATACCTTATTTAATTCCTTTAAATAAATGATCTTATCTTCCTCGAATAATGCATTTTAAATAATATATCTTATCTAGATCTAATATTGTAATGCGTAGGTATAAATTAAAATTTATAACCTTCTGGAAAAAATTTACATAAGTTAAATAGTTACACATAAAATACAGTATCTTTACGTGTAGAACCCCGGAATTTCTTTAGCTTTTTCTAAAACTTGTCTACAAGGTCGGGGCTTTACATACAGATACGCTAATTTATCAGAAAATGTACTCCTCAGTAGGCAGGGCTCTAGCTATTCATCGCCAAATATCGCTTCAATATATCACTTTTTTAATTCTTTAATTCGTATTTCTTAAGATTATGGGGAAGAAATTAATTTTAAAAGAAATGCGATATTCGTTTTATGAAATGATGAGAAGTGATGAGATATTGATTTTTGAAGTGCTTATATTGCTGGAATGTTCCGTCGTCTCCAAAAGGAAAAATCTGATGCTGGCGAAATGTGCTCACGACTAACGGAAAAGTGCCAAAACGTACTAAAAATAAGACAAAATTTTCAATTTAAAATTCCTGGGGCTTATGGAATTTAAATTTTTTTATTCGTTTTTTAGGTTGCTGGAACTGCTCTTGACATCTGTGCGAAATTTCACGTCAAATTATTCAATAGTGTTTGAGTTACGCTTGGCTTTGTGAGACGCTAAAACTGATTCCGGCGATTTTTGAAATGTCTGAATTCATTGAGCAAAGAACTTGCATTCAATTTTGTTTGCGGAAACGTATGTTGCAGAGGCAGTCGGTGAGCATTCTTATATCGGAAAGAAATGTTAACAAGTGACATAAACAGTTCAAAGGAGGCAGAGAACGCGTTGAAGACGAAGAGCCCTCTGGTCGACCATCCAGCTTAACTGACGAAACTCACGCCAAAAAAATTAAACATTTGTTGCTTTCAAACCGTTGATTTACAATTAGAGACTATGCTGACGATGTTGGAATTTCAAATGGATCGGTCGATTCCATTTTGGGCCTCAAACGCGTCCAATCTCGATTGGTATCGAAAACACTGAATGCGTCAGCTCACACAGCATTGATTCTTCGTGACTTTTTCGCCAAAAATGAAACATCGTTCCACAACCATCATATTCACACTGTGCGACTTCTGGCTATTTCCTAAACTCAAAAGACCACTCCGGGGAGTCGATTGAAGAGATTCAACGTGAATCGGCGCGTGCTTTGAAGGCCATCCCTGCCAATGATTTTTTAGCTTGCATAGAGGATTGGAAAAAAAGTTGGCCTAAGTGCATTGTGTCCGGAGGGGATTACTTTGAAGGCGATGAAATAAATTTGGAAGAATAAATAAAGAGTTTTTGAAAAAAATAATAATTGTTCTTACTTTTACAGAATTTCGTAAGTAATTAGCAGAAATTATCAATGGTAAATGAAAAATATTTCCTTTTTTAGCTTATTCTTTAAACAGCAACAAAAAAAACCATATATTTTCAAAATTCATATTTTTTCAATTTCAAGTTATATACGGGTTTTGAATTTTGAGTAAATTTTTTGAAGAAATAAAAAGCAACCTTGGCTTATATTCAGAAATATACGGTATAAATTAATATGCTAACTAAAAATTTATCTCAAAAGTTGTCCTTTACATATATATGCATATAAATAGATAGATGATTTGTAAGAGATCTCCGGAATAAGATAGTTGTCTAGTATAGATTTGAGCCATGAATCCTCAGTTCAGTCTTAAGCGAAATAACGTCACGTAATTGAAGTTTATCGGAGAAGATAAGCATAGGCTTTTCGAAAAATTCTTTTTTTTTTAAATGTAAAAGACAGATCAAGGAAGAAACATACAATTTGTTACATTTAGCATACAAAGTATTCCCTTTTTTTTTTTGTAACAATGTTTAAGTTATTCCGATTTAAACTGTTTCAGCTGAAAGCACAACCATTCCAAAAGAATTTTTTTAATTGTTTCAATTTAATTGTTTTTAATTGTTCAATAGCCAAATTTCTCGGTGTTCACTCTCTCATATAGAGGAAGGTGAATTGTTATTTCGAAAGATTAAATGGGGCCTCAATGGCCGAGTGACTAGCGCTCTGGTGTTCGGTGACACAGGTTTCGAGTTGAGTAACGGCGATGCTTTGAATGTTTGTAATGGTCCACTTCCAACCGTAGGTCCAGGCCTAATATGGCCGTTGGGTGTAGGGCTGTCTACCCTACTCCGTAAAAAATTCGTCTACCGTCTAGCAATCTGCCATCAGGTAGACGGCCTTGGCCCAACATGGGGCTGTTGCGCCACTGATGATGATGAAAGATTAAATATTTGAATAGAGATGATTAAGATATAATACCTTAGTGTGTCAAGTCCTTGTTCAACATTTTATATTCCTGTGTTGTGTTGTTGTAACTAATCCTCAGTGTCCTGCAGCGTAGGACGGACATCCCAATAATAGTCTACTCATGGATATAGGGAACGGGGACAGCTTCTGTGATGGAGAACCCGTAGGTAGAAGTCTGATTTGGCTCAGAGACGCTGAAGAAGAAGGGCAATGCCTTCCGGGAGGACTTTTTAAGGGGAACTAACCCGCATTTGCGCTTCGTATGGGTAAAAATCTGAAAACTCCCACCAGGTATTCTGACTCACGAGATAAGATGCTGAACATCACAAATATCATGCCGACAGCGGATGGAACTTTAGTCCTAATACTCACCAGCGACGTCCGTTGCCACTGAGTCGAGCGAAAAAAATGTCTTACATTGTACATAAAATATGTTAATTCTAACTATAACGTTAACTACTAAATGTTACTAAACGTTTGCTAATGTTAAAGATAACGGCTAATAATCTAACAAAAGATTTAGTACATAATAAAGTATTCTTTAATATCTAAAACAATTGCAATATCATGGCGATCTGTTCTATCTTTATGTCTAAATCATTGAATAAATTAAACTGTTTCAATTATTGAAGTAAGAGATTCTTCAGAAAATGTAAATAAGAAAGGTGAATAGATATTTAAATGCACTGGTGGAAAATAAAATCCCAACACCAAGAAAGATTTGTGTTAAATAAACGGAATTTGGGAAGCGTGTTTTGCACATCTAAAAGACGACGTCTATTCAAAATTTGAGAATAGGAGTGGTGCTACTATAAGCAGGAAAATCCCGTTTGCTTCAAATACGGGGTGTACTATATACTTCGTGAGTTTTATGTATCTGAGTGGACACTGTGGACTAGATTTGAGTCAAGAATATATCTTTAAGGAGACGAAGAAGGAGTTTGGACGAGGTGGTTTAATAGGGCTACGAGAAGGTGGATTTTCTTTTTGTGACATTGCAGAAAGACTTGGAATAATCCACTGTGCATGATTGTTGACAGCAACGGTCAAAGGAAGGTACTGTCACAAGAACCTGGTCGTACACTATTGAGACGGACAACCTGAATTGTAGCTTATCTTACAGTAGTTGTTTTCCCCTCAGTAGCAGTGAATCCAATGTTTCTGGCTGCAGACTGAAGTGAAGTGAAATTCTCCACAACCGCCTGTTTACTTATGCCAATAACATCGATGTCATACTATAGATCTCTGAAAAAGGGTGCCTCTAGTCACAATTTCGGCATCTCTAATAGTTTTTTCAAGGGCGAAACTAAAAAGACATGCCGGCAAAGGGCATCTAAACAAAAAGAAATGCTTTAAACCCTCAAACAAATCTTACCTTGTTTCAGCCCTCTTTCGGTATAAAATACCAGTGATAGATCAGACAAGACTCTGCAAGTTACTCTCTTCAAAATTCACTAATAGAGCGGCATTAATTTATCCCCTGAAAATATAATAATAAATTGTCTGAATAGGTCATATCACAAGAGGAACAAATTGTAAGTATATATTTAGGACCAAAATAATAGCATGTATTATCTGAAGAAATGTTTCAATTAACTTTCTTTTATAAAAAAAACATGCTTACATTTTATAATTTAGAATTATCAAATCATTTGAATAAAATAAAACTTTTATAATTTCTGTGTTAAAACAATGAATTATATACTTAAATATGTCTAGCAAAAGCAAAACTTTTTAAGGAGAAAATGTCTTTTAAGTATAATTTAGCTGAAGATTTCAGCTTGTTGTAGAATTAAATACTGCGTTTTATAATCGCAAAAATCTAATAAATCTTGTAAATGTCCATTTTTATAAGATCAGATTTTAAATTAATTGACTTTTAGAAAAAGCAATTACTTTAATAGATTACTTTTTGTTTTTAATTGAAATTTTTTCTTTTCCTTCCTATATTGTATATCTTTAAAAACTATTAGGAAGCAGTGATAGAGTTATTAAAAATAAATATATTTTTTAATATAGTAATATTAGGATTTCAAAAATGTCTCAAAACAACAATTTTCATTACTTGCTTGTTATTGGAGCTTATTGTATATCTTTATAAAATCTTGAAAAGTTTTTAAAAAAGTGAATATTTAACTTCTATTTATATACGTTTAATTTCTACTTTTTATTTATTCACATAAATATTTTATTGTCATGGAAAAGAAAAATAATTTATTCTTCAACGCGATTCAGTTCAGTTATCTAAACGAAGACATTGAAATTTTTTTTTGTCAGAAAATGTTTCATAGGTAACATCATCAGATAAAATATATTTTTATTGATTCAGTTCAAATATTGGAACATATTATAAGATTATTGCTACTTATTTAGCAGCTGGAAATATGCTAAACAATTAGGGATTGTTACATTTTTAATCTTTGTAACATTCAAATTAACATAAAAATAATACTTAAAACATTAAAAAAATTTATTTGCATCCGTTTTAACTTATACATAATTTTTTATTCGTTTATTTTTTGTGTAAATGAAAAAAGTTCTAGAATCGTATGTTTTGACAAATTTTTTCTGAAAACAAATCCTTTGGGTATACCAATATAGTAAATGAAAAAGAAATAATTGTCGAATGTTTTTCACCATTATCATACATTCTATATCAGTAAATAATGAAATCACGCTATACGACGGTATATTTAAATTTCTATTCTATCCTATCTCCTATTTCTGTTAAAAAAGAATATATATTTGCTATTCTTTTCAATTACCATCTATTCTAACACAGTGAATCAACTCCACAAAAGAATTCCAACACAATGCCAATTCTCACGTTTATATTATCTATCGACGATAAAACAATGGCTTCGCGAATTCTTTATCCAACAAAAAACCTGTTGTAAGTTTAAACCAATTATATCATTTATTTTCATCTCCTGAAAATCACATCTATTGGAAAAATAATACAATCGCAATCATTTAACAAGTAAAATAAAATAAAAAAAATTTTAAGTCTATTCCTACTTTTTTTTTTCACTATGTTGCAGAAAATCCTTTATAAATAATTTTCATTCATTTTTTTTAAATTTATCTGGCGCCATCTGTTGATAGATATATGCAACTTAAATCTAAAAAAAAATTTAATTAAATAATTAAATTTAATTACTGAATTAATATTTGAAAAAACTGTATTAACACCAAGTTACTATACTACTACCAAGTGTCATCCATTACAAGTTCAAAAAAATGTATTTGAACTTCAGTGGATGAATAAAAAGTATCTTTTGAACAATTGAAAATTGGAACAAGATATATATAGGGAAAGTGTGAGCTAATAGAAGGAATTGTAAGAATAAAATGGATAGAACACATTTTTAATTTTATTCTTTCAGAACATTTTTTTCATTCCTTTAAGAATATTCTATTCTCTCTCTTTAAGAATGTTCTTTTTTTTTTTTTCTTCTACAATCATCATTTTTATACCTTGTTACGGAGGCTGAAAAGACAGAACGCGATACCGGGTCGCAGACATTCCAAGGTTGACTACTATTCGAATGAATTTATAAAACTCGTCTGCTCCAAGGACAACCGGGGAAGGAAAAAAAAAGAAACAAAGAAAGTAATAAGTGAAAAAAAAGAGGGGCAATTTCTCGGCTCAGCAATGTGAAGAAATGCGATAATTCGAACGTGCGGCACGCGCTGTTATGACCTTTCCTTTCTTTAACGTTTCATAACCTTAACTTTCTTTTAGTGTTGTTCTTTTTTTTTTGTTTTTTTCCCGCCCTTTCTCTCTCTCTCACTCTCTTTGTATGTCTTTTTTTTTCCCTGATCTTGACCTGTCAAAAAAACAAACAAAAAAAAGAATAGAAGCTTATTACGAATTTTCTTTGGCTTGCAAATCGAAGGGTAACGGGACTGGATTGTTAAAAAAAAAAAAAAAAAAAAAAGAATTTATAGTAACGCCATTAATGGGGTGAAAGCAATTTGTTTTCTTTTATATTCCGACGACCTTGGAAACGCTGTTTAATCCAATTCCATATTTAGCCTTGACAGATTCCGCACCTCTGAGCAGCTTAATCGAAAGGCTAATTGCAATGCATGAATTACCGCGAACACTTGCCTCACCATGATGGAGATAATTTTTCCAATTCTGTGAGGTCTCTGGTGCTGTTCAAATAAATTAAGAATGTTCTACTGAGAGATGAATATAATAGGTACAAAAAGAAATTCGAAAATTAGCTAACATCTAACATGTATATGTATTTATTTATTTTTCATTGCTGTATATAGCAGGAAAAATAAATATAATATAAATCAATACAATAAAAATAAAGAATTTGATGCATGATTAAATTAATTTAATAAAAGCGTTAGTATTTAATTCGATTTTTGTAGGAACCAAGCACAAAATAATTTTAATTAATTTTTATTTTAGAAATTAATGCTTCAAATTCAAAATATATATATATATATATTAACTTTTTTATTTTTCTCTCTAATGCAGATGGCAATAACAGACAAACTTTTGGGACACGTGTGGCTTGAAGATATGCTACGGATACCACATCTCATCATCATCAATAGCACGATAGCCCAGGGACCTTCCATTGAAGAGATTTTCATGTATTCCTCTTTGTGACAATGGTCTTCCAGTTCTTAACCTTTAGAAAAAGTAGAGCAAAATCTTTTTCAACTGCGTCTATCCATCGCAGCTTGGGTCGTCCTCTTCCTCTTTCCCTGTGGCTTTGCCAAACGAAACTTTTTACAGGGTTTAAATCATTCATTCTAAATACTTGAGCAACTCAGTTCAATCTATAAATCTTAATAAATTTTTTAATATCTGAGTCTTTATAGCATTTATAAATTTCTGCACTGTACTATCTCCTTCAACAATCACTTTCCTTAACACCTCCAAGAACAGCCCTTAAAATCTTCAGCTCAAATAGACCCAAATCAGATCTTACCAAAATCCACGTTGCACAGCCATACACCAAAATAGATCTAATAAGGGTTTAGTTTTTCTGCTTATGAACTGTGATTTAAACATGCCCTATGCCTTATAAAGGCCTTCTCGGCAGACAAAGTTCTGTTTTTTTATTTCAGGTAAAACATTATTTTGACAATTAATTTCTGATTCTAAGTATTTAAAAGTAAATACAGATTCAAAAGTGTAAATGCCTATAAAATTGGGTGTATCCTGGCAAATATTTCATGAGGAAAGATTATATTTCAACAATCACATCTACTTTGATGAAAATAATTTTTAAATGGAACAAGTTTTTGGCAACAGATATCATAAAGATAAAAACAAAATTACGTAGACAGTCATCCAAACTAGCACGTTAATGACAAGAATCTGATCTAAAAATTGAATAAATATAAATTTATCTATAATTATAATTTAAAATAATCTTTTTAATGTTAAATTTTTTTTATTAAACTAAAGTTGAATCGTGTTTCCTGTTGTAATCTTTCTTAACAACCTAAAAATATTTTTTCTAAAAATTATCAAATTATAATTTGGAGTAAATAATATAAGGAGTAATAAAAAACATATGGTGAGTCAGTCTACAAGTCTTACTCGACTCTGATTTAATGAATTAATGAAAGTTTTAGTTTCAAATAGGTGTATCCAGTTCTAAGTAAACTGCATCTGTATTGTCTTTAGGTAGAAAATCCAGAAAAATTCCCTCTGAGCAACCACTACAATACTCACCCATACTGTTTGCATAATTATAGTTCAAGCGATTAATCTTAAATTAAAAACAAATTTTTTCTACATAATTTGAATTTCAGATGTACCTGTCAAAATTTGGTACATTAGTAAGTAGTACAAGGAGAGTAGCAACGATCTACATGCAGTAACTAATACTCGCTAATACATATTAATTAGAATAAGTACAAATAAATTGCTAATTAATTTTTCCCCAATTACACTAATTTACAAGGAAAAAAAAACAATCATAATAAAATTGATAAACAAATCACAGGTAATTTACTCCATCAAATAATTAGAATTGGTATTAAATTCGTTTTAGGTGACCTACATTAATGAAATAAGAACTGAGAGAAAAATAAAACTGCTATCACAAAAATGGATTTCAAAATTAATTAAAAACCTTCGACCAAACAAAAAAATTAAAGGTAGAACAAAACGGAGGAAAAAATTAAACACAATATTACTGCCATTTTGTTTATGTGTTTCAGATAATACGTCGAGATAGAAGTCTATTTATCAATCTATATGAAATGTTCCAAATATATGAGTCATCATTCTAGAATATTATCTAGGTATGCATAATAACCACTCCGCCTAATACAGTTTCCGCGTTCTAAAAATGTCACGCATGGTACGGAGGGAAGAATGAAAAAAAAAAGATAACCCTTCATGTCTATCTTTTGTAAATATCATAAATGACACGCTTCAAATATATGACCAAATGATTTAAAGTTAGCTTCCGACATAAAATTCAAAACAAGCCATTCGAAAACAAAAACAAAAATGCATTCACGTTATCAATTGACGAAATAAATGTTTCAGTTGAAAAAAAAAATGCATTTCGATACTTAATAATAATAGTGAGGATATTAAAATCTGTATTGATATTTATCTACATAAAAAAGAATACGACTTAACTAAAAATTTTACATTTCATTGTCAATAATCAACTTTTTATCCAAAAAAATTGGTCTTAAAAGAAGAGATAAATGGTAAACAATAATAGATAAGGAATATTCATAACAACTATCTACGTCTTAAATTAAAAAAAAAAAATTTAAACTGAAATTTTTATTGAATTATTATTGCATATTTTCTTTTATTTTTTCAAATTCAAAATTTTTCCGAAATGTCAACAAATAATCTCATTTATATTATAGTTAAAGAATTAAAAAAAAATTCACTTAATAAATCAAACTTATAATAAAGAAATATACCCTCAAAAATTCATTTTAAAAAGTAATCTCTTAATTAAAAGTAAATAAGAAATTTCGCTTTACAATGTTACTTTTAGTAAGAAAAAAGTAATAATTAATTTCTTTTTAAAAGTAAAAGTATTAAAAAAAAATAATAATAATTTCGGTTTATAACTGCAATGTAATCAAGAAATATTTTATGAAAAAAAAAATGCTCTTAAAGAAAAGTAATGGAAATTTTATCAGCATAGGTTTTAAGTTTGAATATTTTATTTCTAAACAAAAATAAACATTTAAATAATTTCCTATTTATTAGAAATTGATGAAAAAAAAAGCAATAGTTTAAAGTGGAAAATCTTTCATAAATAAAATTACCAAAAAAAAAAAGTCACTTTCCTAAAACTCATTAAAAGGTTCATTAATTAAAGACTTTAATTAAGGGAATAAAATTGTTTCATATTCGTAAACATCTCTAGAATCATGACATTTTTTTTTCAAACTTATCTCAACTTACAATAAATAAATAAAAAAGAAAATCATTTTAGTACGATTAAAACTTTCTAATAAATCTAAAATTTGAATAAATTATTTTTAAGCAGATTGTTTTGCATTATTAAAATAATTTATTAATTCCCTGTATATTCATTCAAATATTTTAATTTTTTTTCAAATCTCCCTTAATAAAATGAGAGACAAACATTTCTTTAATAAAAAAAAATTATTTTTAATGAAAGATATTTAAATTCAAAATTTTCCACGAAATAATTTCTAAAAACAAATTCCAAACAATCTTGCTGAGTGTCGACGTTGACAACAAAGCGTTCAGAATATATTTCCAAAAGAGAAAAAATAAAAATAATAATAAAAAATAAAAAATAAAAATTATTTTATTTCAATTCAAACCTTCCGCAACATTAAACTTCGCTTTAAAAGTGAAAACCACCTGCATAGTGGAAATGAATGCATTTTTGCAGAACAATAGGAAAAAAAAAAAAAAAAAATTTTTTTTTTTCTTCTCTTTAACGTTCATGAATAGCACAAAATGAAAGATTCAAAGAGAGAAACAAAAGAAAGAAAATACTAAAATAAAAAAAACCACACAGCTTGGGAGAAAGAAAGAAACTCGTGACTAACCGAAAGGGGTCACTGCTGTTGTTCGGAGTCACGTGGTCTTTTTTATGGCAAACCGAAATGTCATGATATGGCTGCCATTTTTGATACTTTGCATACGACGGGTAATGAATTTAAATGCATTCAGTTTGAGGCTGATTAAAAAACTGCAGCATTCATCTCTTGCATGCTTTTTTGAGTAGAATGAAGAATGGGTGGAATTTTGTATTTTAATATTCAGTTCTCAATTCGCGAACTTATGTTCTTTCATTATAACTTGACACCATTCTGTCTTCGGAGGCTTAATTGAAGAATTATTCATGCTGGTTCATAATGTAGCTGTTAATTAAGAAGAAAAAAAAAATGCAAAAAGCAAAAGTGTATTGAAAGTCTACACCTCTTCACGATATTTTTTCTTGGCATTGATTAGAAATTTAATAAGGGGGGGGAATTTCATTCAAGAGGTACTAAAATTAAAAAATCGAGATGTCTTTATTAATAAAAAAAAAGTTATCGATTTGAAAATATTCAACTAATTCTTTTTTTTTTATCCAAATAGTAACATTCTCTAAAAATGAAAACAAAAATTATTCCTCAACAACCATTATTATGAATTTTTAATTGAATAAAATATATATAAATATATTTAATAAAAAGCTTCATTTTTTTCGATCGATAATCGATAAGGTAGTAAGTATCCTTTTGAAGTTCTTTTACGTCGTATTAAAGAGAATTAAGTTCGAATTCTAAATTCATTACAACATAATTTTTTTTATTTTTTGAGGGCTAAATTTTATACGAAAACAAAGTCCACGGAAATCAATTTCGTGTAATTTATTTAAAGCATATTTTAATATTTATTTCATAATTGACTTTTAAAAAAATTATTATTAATTTAGAATCCTTTAAAATAACTACATTCAGTTCAACACAATCGTCGAATAAAATTAAAGAAAAATTCGTCGAAATAACAATTTAATTCACAACAGCAAAACTGAGGAAATATTACAAACATAATCCAAGATTAAATTACAAAACCAACAACAATAAAGATCATTAATTCTTCATAATAGTAGTGTAAAAAAAGCATTACGAAAAACACTTTTCTCAATTTAAGTTGGTAAACAATCATTATGATTTTGCAGTTTAAACATCCTGTTTTTACAGTTAACCTTGGGGAAAGAAAATACATTTTTTTTTTTTTTTCTTCATTTGAATGTTCTGATTGTGTTCTATTTCCAAATTCTGTTAAACAGAATTTAGAACTAGGCTAACTTTTTCTAATATGTTTACAAAAATAAATTGAATTGAATTTAAAGATAGATGAATTTTTGTTTCCATTTATTCAAAATAGATTTAAACTTTTGCGAAATTGACATTGAACCAAGATAAAGATCCGTTTCATAATACGATGAACAAATGAACACCAAAAAGTTGAATTCTTTTTTGTTTTGAAAGTCTGGAAAAGTTTTCAAAACCTTATCAATAACTAACGTGTCGTAATTCATTAACGTAATGAAAATAACGTTGAATGTAAATTACCTAATTTTAGTTTTTTGGAAGTTACATAAATAGAGGCTTCTTCCTTATCTACGGCATTTTATTATTAGTATTATTATTATCTAATGTTATGGATACTTGCATACGTCAAAGAATGGAAGGAAACCATTAAAAATAACAGATTAAATTTATTATTTTTTAATTATAATCGTTAATTCCATTCTTTTAACATTTTTTTTTTTTTTCTGCTGATGCAATTAGAGAACGACTTTATCTGTCATTTTTCTAATGATACGATGTATTATTTTAATATAATAATTTCTGAATAAAATAACAGAGCATTAATTTTCGAATTTTATTACCAATATATCTCGACTATTAATATATCTGTTCTTTGGTGCAAGCTAAATGTCTGAAACCTTAGATGATATCCTTTATTACAGAAAGTTTAGCAGATTATAATATTTTATAAAATGTTGGGCACTATAAATGAGTTTTCAGATATTTTTGCATTCTTACATTGATAATCAAACCCTCTCTTGCCTTTTACGTGAATCGAATACGGATTTTCTAATTTATGAAGATAAAAAACGTGCTATTTGTATTAGACAGCAAACTAATTTCCCTGTAACGCCGAAATGGTCTTTCTTTAATGGTATGATTTTTTTGTTTTTTTTGTTCTTTCATTTAATGTTTTTATAATTAAAATTGCATTTAATAAAGACTAATTATTATTTTTTTTTTTTATGATTTTTTTTATATAATTTAATTTTCTAAATATATTTTCTGTGAAAGAATTGCTTTTAAATTCTGTTTAGTTTCTGTTAGAAAAATGTTTTAGATTATTGCAAAAAAATCAAATGATTTATTAGAACAATATAAAGAAAATATGTAAAATTAATGAATAATTCTTTATTAATTTATTTGTTTACTTTTTAAATATCTGGACATCTTATTCCACTTGCGTATACTACGAATAGTCGTCAACAAAGAACGAGGAAGAATTATTAAATTGAATTATTTAACAATACGACAGAATTATTTTATAATACAGTCTAAAATTGTGTAAAAAAAGTCGCTGCTGTCACTTTCTGCCAGTTTTGCAGCTAAAAATTAGTTAGAAATCATATTCACAGATAGTAGATTGTAGATTACCATTATCTATAATCTATTATCTATGATTATGATTTCTAACTAATTTTGGCAACTAATCTACATCTAACTAACTAACTAAATAATTGACACCTTGATATCCGTACTGCACTCAAAGATTTTGCAGCGAACTGATGGTCAATTGGCTAGCGTTCTGGCCTATGGTAACACAGGCTTTTCAGGTTCGAATGGGAGGTCAGCTTCAGGCGGTGGCATGAATGTTTGTGAGTGGTTCGAAATCCACATTAAACAGTCGGTCCCGGTCTAATTAGCACAAATTGTGAACAAAATGACCTTAGAGCGGCATCCAAACCAACCCAAAGAAAGTTGAAAATGACTTTTAGTACAATTGGTCATGACATTAACAAGATCCAACGGCTGATCGATTTTGAACCATTAAGGACATTTGATTTATTAAGTCAGAAATCAAAACTCGATTATCCACGTCATATTCAAATTTAAACAGTTTGACAATAATTTCGACGTAAAACTACCAAAATTTGAAAGCTAACGTATCATATATTTGCATGTCATCCTTCGGAATAGCATCACGTGGTACATCTAGTTGGCGTCACAGAACTCCAATCTCCAAGGTCTTCCTTCGATAAGAAAATAAACAGATTTTGTAGTGAAAGTTGGAGTTATTTTCCATTTGCAGATGTCACTCTTTCCGAATTGTATCGTTAGGTGCGTCAGTGAACGCCGATCCCACCCCCATGATTCGATCTTCAAGGCCTTCACGTGCTGGTGGCAGAGTGGGCGAAGGTAAACTCAAAAGTTCGCCTGCATTAAAATTTATTTTGCAGGTATTAAACAGGACCGGAGCTGCTAACGCAAACAAGAAGTGGATGTGACCTCTGCCCCCCAGCTGTCACGGGGGGTCAAGGTTGTGCAATTTGAATAATAGCAATGAAAACACCCGATGTCACAGGCAAACTCTGCCTACGCGGTAAAATTTTTGTTTCTGCCTATTCAATGTAGGGCGGCCGACTGGCAGGGAAGTCGATTCTAAACCGTTCAAGGACATTTGATTTATTTAACAATTACGTGTCTGCTATTTTCTTTTGGTCGGAATATATAATGAAGAGATAAAAATTGTGAAAAGATTCAAAAAATGACAATGAAACATAATGTATTCAGTAAAAATTGGAACTAAACAAACAAGACGTTTTTTTTTTTTTTTTTTTTAATTATTATGATACAAAAGAGATGTTTGTTTGTTTTGGAATCGATTTTCGACAAAGGAAATGACTCAGGATCTACCTATCGCATTTTTAAGCTCATTAACTCAGAAAAATTAGATGTAAGACTGTAATTTAACAAGCAATGGCATTATTAGTATTATTTATGCAAAATAAACTTGTCAATGTGTTTGAAAAAATTATTGTGTATATAAAATGAAAAGGACTATGGCCAGGTGACTAGCGCTCAGTGCCACAGGTGTTTCATGCTCGAGTCCCGTCGGTGTCATGGATGTTTGTTGGGGTTCGGAATTCACTTTAAACCGTAGATCCCGGTCTAGTATAACACTATAGCGTTGGACGTAGGGATAACGATCCTACCTCGTAAAAAGAAATATCTCCTGTCTCGAAATCCGCCTACTGGCAGCGGCCTTGGCCTACCGTGGGGATGTCGAGCCAATGAAGAAGAAGATAAATGGGAAATTCCTTAAAACCACGTAATATATATGCCTTCATATAAAATTGATTTAAATATTAAACTAAAACAAATTAAATAAGCTTTATCAACGAATATGTAATCTTATTTTAAATATTTCTATAAACCGGAATATATAATGCTGAATGTCTTACAGCTGGAAATTCTTCGTGAACGACATCTGTAAAAAAACTTACACGGCAGTAAGTAAATTCAGTTTAGATTTTTTTATATCAAATATTATTTGTTATGGCCTTATAGCTAAACTTTTCTTTTCATTGTACATAAGTGATAGTGTTATTATGGTTTTGAATAGAACTTTGAAATAATATTCCTTCCAAGTTAAAAGAGAACATTTGTAACAAAAAAAAAAAAAAAAAAAAAAAAAAAAAAAAAAATCGTAATAATGATAGAATTGTATTATATAGATACATAATAAAAAATTTTTAATACCTGAAAATGTTCCATGTTTCTATCCTCGGATCCTATTTTTTGTCTGAATCGTGGTTCAGTGGCAATGTGCATTGGGCTGGTGAGCATTAGGGCTAAGGTACCATCCGCTGGCCTCTGTATTGTAGACGATGTTTAAAAAAAACCAGGAATCTTGATGGCGTTTGTGATGTTCACTATTTTGCCTCGTCAGTCGGGATACATATTGGGAATTTTCCGGGTTTTCTCCCATATGACACGCAAATGCGTTATAGTTCCCACTAAAAGTGCTCCCGGAAGGCACTACCCTCCTTCTTCAGCCCCTCTGAGCCGAGCCAGACTTCTGCCTACGGACTTGCTCCATCACAACAAAAGCTGCTTCCCCTCCTTTTATGAGAACGCACGAATTCTTGGACTTGATCTAGATGTTGCTCTCGACCAAGTGGGATAAGAAACAACAACATGTTTCCATAAGTCTTTTTATCCTGAAAATATTAAAACAATTTAATAAATGTGTATTAATAATGTTAATTGAAATATAGAACGTTATATATTACATAACTATAGTTTTTATTTAAATAATGAAGGCTATAATAACATTTATTGATATTTCAGTTAAAATTTAGAAATAATGTTATTATTTTTAATAGCAAATATTTTATTATATTATTGCACTTACATTTTTAATTCAATATATTACATACTATACTTCTGTAATAAATAAATAATAATTAAATGTTAAAATAATAATAAATAATAATAATTTAATTTAATAATTTAATAAATAATGAAATTAAATACTTAATTTAACATTAGATACTTTAATTTAGTAATTAAAAGCATTTTATCAGTTTCATTTTTTAAATTGAATCCTTTTAACCCTATAATCCTTTTTGCATAATTCTACAAATTGTACAACCTTGAAAAGTTTTCTAACATCCTATAAATCGAATTACAGAGTAGCCCAATTTAAAAAAAAAATCTCAAAAAATGTATCCGATTTAATCCTATATTTAAAGAATATTGCAACATTATTTAGAAAGCAATAGAAAAAAAATAAATAAATAAAATAAATGGCTAATATAATTGCTTTTCTTAAAAAAGTTTTTGATAAGGATTTTTTCTATCCTCCCTTTACCAAGTGACACTTCTTTAAAAAAAAAGGGAAAATTATAAGGTTGGAGGGATTATTTATCCTCTTTTTTTCCCCTTTTTGAAACGTCACCTATACTATTGATCCAACTTAATTTGAAGAGATACTTTTCGCTAAGCCTCGCAAGATACTTTTGTTAAGTTCTGGAGGGGCTATTTTTAGAGTGATTGGATTAAAATCGTTCGTTCTTGTCACACCGTAATGGTATTAGGGACTTTAATACATTGGTGTCGCAGAAGAAGAAAGTGTTATTTTCTTCTTATTTATTTTGTAACCAGAATTATGAAGAAATCTCGGTTCAAAGACTTCTATTGAATCCTGTTATGACTGCTAGGTTATATAATATATTTTTTTTTTAAACGAAGAGTTTTTTTAATTTTTAACTGTAGGGATTTTTTTATTTTTCTTAGGGATTATTATAGGGATTTTTTTACTTTAAAGAACACATTGGAGCAAGAACAAATAATCTTTATTTTGTTATTCACATAATTTTATTCAGATGTAGTATTAAAATTTTTATAATAATTACCTTTTTTTTTTTCAATTCCTCCTATTAGCTCACACTCTCCCTATATATATATCTTGTTCAAATTTTCAATCGTTCATAAAATACTTTTTATTTATCCACTCAAGTTCAAATACATTTTTTTTTGAACTTGTAGTGGATGACACTGGATGTTAATACAGTTTTTTCAAATATTAACTAATTCATTCTTAAAATTTAATTAATTAATTTTAGTTTTTTTTTTTTTAGATTTAAATTGCATCTGTCTAATAATAGATGGAGTCAAATGTAAGAAGAAAATTTCAATTTTATTTGTAAAGGACTTTTCTGCAATAGAATGAAAAAAAATAGGAATTGACTTTAGATTTTTTTTTTTTTTTTTTTTAAATATTATTTGTTTGTTTTTTAAGAACACATTGGAGTAAGAACAAATAATCTTGTTTTGTTATTCTTGCAAATACAGAATGCTAATTTTTCTTGTATTTCATAAAAAAAGAAGCATAATTTTATTCAGAAATGGTATTAAAATTTTTATAATAATTACCTTTTCTTTTTTTTGTTTTATTTTTTCTGACTCTAATACTAATCATAATCAATTTGTTTTCACAATTTTTTTCTGCTTATAAAGGAGGTTAATTACTACTACTATTATTATTGCATTCTATTTATTTCGTCATAATTATTCTGTAGAAAAAAATGGAAGTTTTCTGAACTGGATTTTTTGGAATAAAATCAAATGACTATTTTTCTTTTTTCAATGTAGATAGTGTATTATTATCTTTCTTTCAAATACTCATTATTCTATAATCAAAGTTTGTTTCTTTTATTTGTTTAATAATAACAATCTCGTTTTCTTTTATGTTTATTATTAACGTAATTAGCATTCTGATTTCTTATTGCCTAATTATTTTTTTTTCCTAATTATTGGATGGGAATTTTTTTTAAACAGCAAGATTTTATCATTTGTCGCCTTAATCATAATCAATGGTTGAAAATAGAATAAATTATTTGTTATACACTTCTTTAAAAAAAAATTTTTTTTTTTTCCTTAGTAACTTTTTTTTAGTTATTATTATTGCAAAAGCACTTGATTTTGCATCATTGGTTCCCATGCATCACAGATACATGAGATTAGAGCATAAATATGGAATACAAAACAGTAACTCATGGCAATAACAATAATTACATCAAAAAAGAAATGAATCCCTGGATGCCAATTGCACCAACTCCCCAATATCTGCTGTATAGGTTTTTTACATTCAATGAAAAACAAGTTTGTAAATGATCTTTGCCCATCTCAGAGTTCTGGTTACGTAAAGGACTGTTATATAAACCAATGCTGTGCAGATGTTTATCCTTAGTAACGTTCCTTGTCTAACCGTTATTTATTTGATTTAAGACCCCTTACCTACATGGGGCCTGATGGCCAATTGGCTAGGGATCTGACCTTTGGTACCACAATATGCTGACTTTGGTTCAGGTTTGAATCCTAGCGGTGGCATGAATGTTTGTGAGTGGTTCGGAATCCACGTTAAACTGTAGATCCCGGTCTAATTAGTGTAAAATGCGCAAAAAAATGACTGTAGAGCGACAAATCAAACCTTACCTATATAGTCTACTGGAAATAAGCTTATGAATGATTAAAAACATTATTTTTTTTTTTAATAAATATAATTTCGTTGAAGAAATTTCAAAATGTCGGAAACATGATACATTTCTTATGATGAATTACTTGTAGTGCATATGCAGTATCCAAAGCGTGGATTTGATAATAGTAGTATGATAGCTTATTTACACACTATTAAAATTTCTGGTAGCCAGGAATCGACGAATTAAGTGCTCTATATTACAGAAACAAGACAGAAATCATATATCTCTATTCAAGCTGTTATTAAATGATGTTCAACTGATGGGAGATTTTGCTCATGTGTAAATGATCGATTGATTTTGAATGCTATGATCTCCACTAAGTCTTGATGAAGCCCCGTTTTCTTTTAAAAAGTTAACATGCATAATTGCCCAATCTAACTACAAAGGATATTTCATAATGGAGGAGAAAAATTCTTGGCGCGAATGCAGAAAGAACGCTGCATTCACACCAAAGAATGGAAGCTCAAAACAATTGGATAAAAGCATCAGCCAACCAGAATTTTCACCAGACGGACTTGTGGTTGGTTCCTCGACCATAATTCCATGTAAATTTTGTCACTCTAAGAATTGTATATTCAAAAATAAATCAGAAAAAAAAAGCATACTTTTTTTTTCCTGCAAATCAGTTCATCCGAAGATTTCGATGAACCGTCCAAGCTTTCTATTACTGCATTTTAATCTATCCATCATAATTTCAAAAAGAAATTGAATGAAATTTAAATTGCAATTCGGCTTATGAAGAGTCGGATTATTGAATCTGCTTCAGCACCATATAAGTGTCCGAGAAACTGAATTTTACAATATCACTTAAAAGATACTAATGTAAGGGATCTTGAATTTTAATATTTATAGAGAAAGTTCTTCAAGTTGTACAAAAGGTATATACTATAATTGACTCTTTTTAACTTGTTTAAACACCTCTTCATTGATGCACTATATAAGATGGTCGCTTAACAAGATTTTTGCTTAGTATACATACAAATGGCATTTCTGGGCCTCGTTAAACCGCCACCTTCTGCAATAATCCTACAGGAATGTTCTGCAAACGGAACAAATAGAAAATTAACCCACATACAGAATATAGCCTATCAGAAAGTGATGGTTTTACAAGATTTTTATATAGTAAAGATACAAATGACATCTTTTAGAACTAACAAAACAGTCATCTTCGCCTTATAAAGTGGTGGTTTAACTGTTTAAAAGTGGTGGTGGTGGTGGTTTAACAGTTCATACTGTTTTTGTATATTACAGATACAAATGGCATCTTTTGGGACTTATTAAACCGCCTTCTTCTGCTCATAAAGTAGTGGTTTAACGAAGTCTTTGTATATGTATACAAATAATATCTTTCGATACTCATTTAACTTTTACTTTTGTATGGCAAAGCATGAGGTAGAAACTAAATAACTTACGATGTAACGACAGCCGGTATGCTTTAATGCTAGAAAGAGCGTTTCCTGATATTAAATCAATGTAAGCACATCATTGTTGGAATAATTCATGGTGTATGGATCTTCGCAGATACCCACGTTCTCTTACAGACTTCTGATTATAAGCTGCCTAAATTCTCGGATTAATTATTTATCGTCTTTATCATCTGAAAAGTTTCCAGTTGTTACACTGGTATTAATTTTGATAGGCTATATTCTGCATGTGGTTTACTTTTTTATCTGTTCCGATTGCAGAACATTCCTGCAGGATTATTGCAAAGAAGCACAATGTTTTTTTTAGTTTCCCGAGCATTTCTATATAGGTTGAAAAAAATACGCCTTTTTGGCCTTTTGCGCATCATTTGTTTATTAATGATGCTTAAAACAACACACAAATATTGTTGCATATGATTATTAAATTGTTAAAATTCGTAATTTACAAAGATTTCAATCTTCTAACGCAGTCCCTTCAATGACATAAGATGTGTTACACCGAAAATGCATTAAAATAAAAAGTAAAACCGTAATACACGTGATTATTTTTTTAATTGCTTCAGTAAATTAAAGGAACATATTTGAAAATTGTAGGATATTATACAATATACTGCAAAAAAATCTAATAAAGTCGAAATAGGCTAATCACTATACTAATACAAAAGGCATTTTTAATTTGGATAATTCACTTTATACGTGTATATTCTTGATTGAGATAAAAAGAAAAAGAAAAAAACATTAACTGTATAGTTTTTTCCAATTTTAGATAAGATCTTCTTTCCTTTTACAAATAAAAAAATAATAATAAGGAGGAAATAAAAGAATCACGCATAATTTAAGTTGACATCATTTCGAATACTTATTTCATAATGCCTTTTATAAGCTCGGGCCGCGTGTTCTTCACACGAAATTCTTTTTTCCTTTTTTTTTTCCTGTTCTTCCCCCCAAACCCTAAGCTCATTTCACTTCACTTTTATCTTCATCCGTTTATCTCCGAAAAACATCTTTTCATTTAGAACTTTTTTTAGAGCGTTAATAAATAGATTATTGACACAAGAAAAGAAGACGAAATAGAATAAAAAAAATGTCGTCATTTCGAGCAAACGGTCGTAAGAAGAAAGAAAGAAATATGCAGATTGTATTCTCCTGATAACACGTTTTCCAAGGCTGACAAGACATGAAAAGAAGTGGAACGATTTTTTTTTTTTATTTCTGAAGCTAAAAGTGAAGTGAAGTGAAGTGAAGCGAGAATGGCGAGGAGGATTGACGGACAAGACAACTCACGAACAAGAAAGAGGCCTGACTCCACGCGAGATTTGAATAAGTAGCCGATGTTCCTCTAGTATGGCCGCCATTTTCTTTTTAGAACACTTCCCTGTGCTGTCAGAAGACTTTTTTTCTTTGCAAGCGATAAACTTCAAGAGTTGTTGCTGTTACATCATCACCACGTGGGTAGGGGATAATTTAATTGAAAATCGGGACGAATATACAGAAATCTTTTTATTTTTTATTATTCTTTTCAAAAAGCATTTTGCATTCGAAGACTCTATTAAGCAAGTGCAAATATTTTGCATTTTTTTTTTTTCTTTCCTCATCTGCTTTTATAACATTGTTATATATTTAATGGAATGATTCATGTCTTTCCTCATGAATATGTTACAGAAATTTTATCATCAAGCAAAAACTAGTTTTGCCATTTAAATGATTCGAATGATTGCATCTGCATGCAAAGTGCATGTGACTATAGAGTCCTTAACTTGAAATTTTAAAAACCTTTTTTCAATTCCTTCTATTAGCTCACACTCTCTCTATATATATCTTGTTCAAAATTGCAATCGTTCATAAAATACTTTTGATTCATCCATCCACTCAAGTTCAAATACATTTTTTTTGAACTTGTAGTGGATGACACTGGATGTTAAATACAGTTTTTTTCAAATATTAATTCATTAATTAATTATATTTTTTTTAGATTTAAGTTGCGTATATCTACCAATAGATGGCGCCAGATAAACTTAAAAAAATGAATGAAAATTATTTATAAAGGAATTGACTTTAAATTTTTTTTTTTTTATATTACTTGTAATTTTTTTTAATTCTTTTCAAAAAACGTTTTGTATTCGAGGACTCTATTAAAAAAGTGCAAATATTTTGTATTTTTTTTTATTTTTCTCTTCACTTGCGTTTATACCATTGTTGGTACTTATGTATTAACGGTACCTTGGCGACAATTGCGCCAATAAAGAGCACACGCGCCAACCGCAGCTACAGATTTGGCGGTTTTTAAGTGGCACCAATCTATTCTATTGGTTTGGTAACCTTAGTAGCTGTTAGATTGGCGATACTTAAAAACCGCCAAGGTACCGTTAATACGTAAGTACCCCATTGTTATATATTTAATGGAATGATTCATGTTTTCCTTCGTGAATATGTTACAGAAATTTATCATCATGCAAAAACCAGTTTTGCCATTTAACTGATTCGAATGATTGCATCTGCATGCAAAGTGCATGTGAGTCCTCAACGTGAAATTTAAAAAAAAAATTTTAAATAGAATTGTTTCATTTAGAGTTCATTTTATTATAAAAAATTAAAATATATAATTTATATAAATTTGAGTATATTTTGATAATTTCTTATTCAAAAAAGAAAGAAAATCATCATTAAGTATGTTATTTAAATTGAATGCATCACCAGCATTAATGTGTAAAATAAAAATTAAATAATCATAAATCGTCTAGCGATCCGCAGACATTTTTTTGTGATAAAATTAAATTATTATGAAATTCAGTATACGGTAATTAATATTTCAGGCCCCTACTCATGGCTCAGTGGCAACACGCGGCGCTGGCGAGCGTTAAGATTCAGGCCGCTGGCGTCTTTGTTGTAGGCACTATTTCAATAAACGAGTGACTCGATGACGTTTGTGATAGTTCAGCATCTTGCCTCGTGAGCCGGACTGCCTAGTGGGAGTTTTACGTGTTTCCTCCCACACGATACGCAAATGCGGGGTATTTCCCCCTAAGAATCCTCCCTCTTCAGCTACACGAAGTTAAGTCAGACTCCTATCTACGGGTGCTGCATCACAACAGAAAATGTCCCCCTCCCCTCTTTTCCCTCCTTCCACGAGACCACATGAGTTCCTGGACTGACTTGGTCTAGATGTTGCTATCGGCCAAGTGGCATAAGAAACAAGCAATATTTCAAAACTTTAATATCATTAATTTTATAACTTTCTTAACACTTATTCTTACAACTATAAAAAGAAATTGCATGCTCTATACATTCAATTTTGGTTCCTTTTAAATGCTTTATTTTCAATTATTAATTACTATACGTTTATTTCTTTCGTTAAAATACATTTGTCAAAAATGAATGCTGAATTTTAAACGAGAAAATTGCGGTTTGGCGTATTAAATGAATCTAAATTATTCAACAATGGCTCTAATTTTATTATTCTTAGAATAATCGAATTTCTTAATTCCTGCATGAATTCCTTCCTAATCTTGAAAGACATTCATGCTTTCAAGAAGAAATAAATGTTTGTATTCATGAAATATTTCCAATTCCCAACAGAAATTTATCTTCGAAAATAATTCATCAGTCTCCTATATCAACACAAAAGCAATAATTCAGTCCAGACAAGAACAAACATCCTCAGTGTCTCTTTGATACAATTTTTATCTCTTCGAAAACCATCGCAGACACAATAATTGCCTTTACCACAGAGCGCTACTCACCAAAGACCAAAAAGCACTTCCTCAAAGCTCGCCCATAAATTGTTTTTCTTGAAAGAGCATCGAAATACCCTTTTAATAATTGTGTATCCCTTTCAATTACCACGAGAATCCTCTGCAAATACTACAATGCAGACGAGAGAGAGAGAGTGTCTGGTGCATTCTTTGGAAAAATAAACGAAGGCATAACTCTTGTTCCTCGCAGGCAAACATTGGCTAAAAATACCTCCTTTCCCTCTCAGGAGTTGTAGACAGGGTTTTGACAACTTCTTGCTCAAATTTACGAGCACGGAAATAATTCGGTTCGAACACTCACAGCATAAAGAAACACAAAAAATGAAAGCAGACGTCTATATTATGTGCTAAGTTAATCAAACTGCAACTATAGTAAACATAGTAGAAGAAGTTAGATTTCTGTTTTCTTAACTTGTTGTACTTTTAAAGAAATCATGTTTTGGTTTTTAATTATTTACGAAACTGAACATTGAAGGAAATAATTTTTCTAAATAGTAAACATTAGATCAAGTTAATCAAACTGCAACTATAGTAAACATAGTAAAAGAAGTTAGATTTCTGTTTTCTTAACTTGTTGTACTTTTAAAGAAATCATGTTTTGGTTTTTAATTATTTACGAAACTGAACATTGAAGGAAATAATTTTTCAAAATAGTAAACATTAGATCAAGTTAATCAAACTGCAACTATAGTAAAAACATAGTAAAAGAAGTTTGATTTCTGTTTTTTCTTAACTTGTTGTACTTTTAAAGAAATCATGTTATGGTTTTTAATTATTTACGAAACTGAACATTGAAGGAAATAATTTTTCTAAATAGTAAACATTAGATCAAGTTAATCAAACTGCAACTATAGTAAACATAGTAGAAGAAGTTTGATTTCTGTTTTCTTAACTTGTTGTACTTTTAAAGAAATCATGTTTTGGTTTTTAATTATTTACGAAACTGAACATTGAAGGAAATAATTTTTCAAAATAGTAAACATTAGATCAAGTTAATCAAACTGCAACTATAGTAAACATAGTAAAAGAAGTTTGATTTCTGTTTTCTTAACTTGTTGTACTTTTAAAGAAATCATGTTTTGGTTTTTAATTATTTACGAAACTGAACATTGAAGGAAATAATTTTTCTAAATAGTAAACATTAGATCAAGTTAATCAAACTGCAACTATAGTAAACATAGTAGAAGAAGTTTGATTTCTGTTTTCTTAACTTGTTGTACTTTTAAAGAAATCATGTTTTGGTTTTTAATTATTTACGAAACTGAACATTGAAGGAAATAATTTTTCAAAATAGTAAACATTAGATCAAGTTAATCAAACTGCAACTATAGTAAACATAGTAAAAGAAGTTTGATTTCTGTTTTCTTAACTTGTTGTACTTTTAAAGAAATCATGTTTTGGTTTTTAATTATTTACGAAACTGAACATTGAAGGAAATAATTTTTCAAAATAGTAAACATTAGATCAAGTTAATCAAACTGCAACTATAGTAAACATAGTAAAAGAAGTTTGATTTCTGTTTTCTTAACTTGTTGTACTTTTAAAGAAATCATGTTATGGTTTTTAATTATTTACGAAACTGAACATTGAAGGAAATAATTTTTCAAAATAGTAAACATTAGATCAAGTTAATCAAACTGCAACTATAGTAAACATAGTAGAAGAAGTTTGATTTCTGTTTTCTTAACTTGTTGTACTTTTAAAGAAATCATGTTTTGGTTTTTAATTATTTACGAAACTGAACATTGAAGGAAATAATTTTTCAAAAATAGTAAACATTAGATCAAGTTAATCAAACTGCAACTATAGTAAACATAGTAAAAGAAGTTTGATTTCTGTTTTCTTAACTTGTTGTACTTTTTAAAGAAATCATGTTTTGGTTTTTAATTATTTACGAAACTGAACATTGAAGGAAATAATTTTTCAAAATAGTAAACATTAGATCAAGTTAATCAAACTGCAACTATAGTAAACATAGTAGAAGAAGTTTGATTTCTGTTTTCTTAACTTGTTGTACTTTTAAAGAAATCATGTTTTGGTTTTTAATTATTTACGAAACTGAACATTGAAGGAAATAATTTTTCAAAATAGTAAACATTAGATCAAGTTAATCAAACTGCAACTATAGTAAACATAGTAAAGAAGTTTGATTTCTGTTTTCTTAACTTGTTGTACTTTTAAAGAAATCATGTTTTGGTTTTTAATTATTTACGAAACTGAACATTGAAGGAAATAATTTTTCAAAATAGTAAACATTAGATCAAGTTAATCAAACTGCAACTATAGTAAACATAGTAGAAGAAGTTTGATTTCTGTTTTCTTAACTTGTTGTACTTTTAAAGAAATCATGTTTTGGTTTTTAATTATTTACGAAACTGAACATTGAAGGAAATAATTTTTCAAAATAGTAAACATTAGATCAAGTTAATCAAACTGCAACTATAGTAAACATAGTAAAAGAAGTTTGATTTCTGTTTTCTTAACTTGTTGTACTTTTAAAGAAATCATGTTTTGGTTTTTAATTATTTACGAAACTGAACATTGAAGGAAATAATTTTTCAAAATAGTAAACATTAGATCAAGTTAATCAAACTGCAACTATAGTAAACATAGTAAAAGAAGTTTGATTTCTGTTTTCTTAACTTGTTGTACTTTTAAAGAAATCATGTTTTGGTTTTTAATTATTTACGAAACTGAACATTGAAGGAAATAATTTTTCAAAATAGTAAACATTAGATCAAGTTAATCAAACTGCAACTATAGTAAACATAGTAGAAGAAGTTTGATTTCTGTTTTCTTAACTTGTTGTACTTTTAAAGAAATCATGTTATGGTTTTTAATTATTTACGAAACTGAACATTGAAGGAAATAATTTTTCAAAATAGTAAACATTAGATCAAGTTAATCAAACTGCAACTATAGTAAACATAGTAAAAGAAGTTTGATTTCTGTTTTCTTAACTTGTTGTACTTTTAAAGAAATCATGTTTTGGTTTTTAATTATTTACGAAACTGAACATTGAAGGAAATAATTTTTCAAAATAGTAAACATTAGATCAAGTTAATCAAACTGCAACTATAGTAAACATAGTAAAAGAAGTTTGATTTCTGTTTTCTTAACTTGTTGTACTTTTAAAGAAATCATGTTATGGTTTTTAATTATTTACGAAACTGAACATTGAAGGAAATAATTTTTCTAAATAGTAAACATTAGATCAAGTTAATCAAACTGCAACTATAGTAAACATAGTAGAAGAAGTTTGATTTCTGTTTTCTTAACTTGTTGTACTTTTTAAAGAAATCATGTTTTGGTTTTTAATTATTTACGAAACTGAACATTGAAGGAAATAATTTTTCAAAATAGTAAACATTAGATCAAGTTAATCAAACTGCAACTATAGTAAACATAGTAGAAGAAGTTTGATTTCTGTTTTCTTAACTTGTTGTACTTTTAAAGAAATCATGTTATGGTTTTTAATTATTTACGAAACTGAACATTGAAGGAAATAATTTTCAAAATAGTAAACATTAGATCAAGTTAATCAAACTGCAACTATAGTAAACATAGTAGAAGAAGTTTGATTTCTGTTTTCTTAACTTGTTGTACTTTTAAAGAAATCATGTTTTGGTTTTTAATTATTTACGAAACTGAACATTGAAGGAAATAATTTTTCAAAATAGTAAACATTAGATCAAGTTAATCAAACTGCAACTATAGTAAACATAGTAAAAGAAGTTTGATTTCTGTTTTCTTAACTTGTTGTACTTTTAAAGAAATCATGTTTTGGTTTTTAATTATTTACGAAACTGAACATTGAAGGAAATAATTTTTCAAAATAGTAAACATTAGATCAAGTTAATCAAACTGCAACTATAGTAAACATAGTAGAAGAAGTTTGATTTCTGTTTTCTTAACTTGTTGTACTTTTAAAGAAATCATGTTTTGGTTTTTAATTATTTACGAAACTGAACATTGAAGGAAATAATTTTTCAAAAATAGTAAACATTAGATCAAGTTAATCAAACTGCAACTATAGTAAACATAGTAGAAGAAGTTTGATTTCTGTTTTCTTAACTTGTTGTACTTTTAAAGAAATCATGTTTTGGTTTTTAATTATTTACGAAACTGAACATTGAAGGAAATAATTTTTCTAAATAGTAAACATTAGATCAAGTTAATCAAACTGCAACTATAGTAAACATAGTAGAAGAAGTTAGATTTCTGTTTTCTTAACTTGTTGTACTTTTTAAAGAAATCATGTTTTGGTTTTTAATTATTTACGAAACTGAACATTGAAGGAAATAATTTTTCTAAATAGTAAACATTAGATCAAGTTAATCAAACTGCAACTATAGTAAACATAGTAGAAGAAGTTTGATTTCTGTTTTCTTAACTTGTTGTACTTTTTAAAGAAATCATGTTTTGGTTTTTAATTATTTTACGAAACTGAACATTGAAGGAAATAATTTTTCTAAAATAGTAAACATTAGATCAAGTTAATCAAACTGCAACTATAGTAAACATAGTAAAAGAAGTTAGATTTCTGTTTTCTAACTTGTTGTACTTTTAAAGAAATCATGTTTTGGTTTTTAATTATTTACGAAACTGAACATTGAAGGAAATAATTTTTCAAAATAGTAAACATTAGATCAAGCTAATCAAACTGCAACTATAGTAAACATAGTAAAAGAAGTTAGATTTCTGTTTTCTTAACTTGTTGTACTTTTAAAGAAATCATGTTTTGGTTTTTAATTATTTACGAAACTGAACATTGAAGGAAATAATTTTTCTAAATAGTAAACATTAGATCAAGTTAATCAAACTGCAACTATAGTAAACATAGTAGAAAAGTTAGATTTCTGTTTTCTTAACTTGTTGTACTTTTAAAGAAATCATGTTTTGGTTTTTAATTATTTACGAAACTGAACATTGAAGGAAATAATTTTTCTAAATAGTAAACATTAGATCAAGCTAATCAAACTGCAACTATAGTAAACATAGTAGAAGAAGTTAGATTTCTGTTTTCTTAACTTGTTGTACTTTTAAAGAAATCATGTTTTGGTTTTAATTATTTACGAAACTGAACATTGAAGGAAATAATTTTTCTAAATAGTAAACATTAGATCAAGTTAATCAAACTGCAACTATAGTAAACATAGTAAAAGAAGTTAGATTTCTGTTTTCTTAACTTGTTGTACTTTTAAAGAAATCATGTTTTGGTTTTTAATTATTTACGAAACTGAACATTGAAGGAAATAATTTTTCTAAATAGTAAACATTAGAATTCTAAATTATTCTTGAATCTCCAAATCGATGAAAATTTTAAAGCATGGTCTCCCTTGAAATTTTTTCCTTTTTTTTTTAAATTCAGCTATTGAATTTATGTAATTATATGTAAAGAAAACTGTGTATTTACATTTGCAAAGATTATTTTGAATTACAGATGCATTTTGTGGATGAGGTCAACGAATTTTACTTATGGATGAAAAAAAAAAAAAAAAAAATTTGTTAAGGTGTATAATGTTTTTTTCTCAATGAAGTAATAAAAATAGAATTAAGTTTTCTATTTTTTAACAGTATTCTCAGTTAACATTCTTTTATTAAAAGAAGAAATAAGGATAGATAAATCAATAGCTTATCATAATAAAATTATACTATAAAATTAACGTTAACGTGAATGTTAAAGCGTTGCAACGTTTTTTATCTTTAATTATTAATCTACATAGACTCCCTATAGTTTTCATCATCATCATCATCGTTGGAAGAACAGCCCTATGGTGGGCTAAGACCGTCTGTCTACTGGCAGATTTCGAGACAGGAGATGATTTCTTTTTACGGAGTAGGGTTGTCAACTCTACGCTCAAGTCATATGAGACCGGGACCTACAGTTTAAAGTGAATTCCGAATCACAACAAACATCCATGGTACCCCTGGGACTTAAATACAAAATCTATGGTGCCAGAGCGTTAGTCACTCAGCCGTCAGGCACTTTTTTTTTTTTTTTTTTAATTTATTTAATCTTATCAACCATTTTAAAAGGAATTGTGTAATACCATTTTAGAACGTATTCTGTTCATATGTCATCAATATTAATGTTTTTTTTCTTCAAAAACCTTGTTCTGCTATTTCGCGTTTTGAATACAGATTCTTAGAAGGCTCCCTACTCTATATTTAGAATGTTACGTAAGTTTATTAAATGATAAACCTAACACGTTCTGAGATTCGTACTTTAAAAAGATGCAGAGATTTCACAATTTCCATTTTGACACCAGCTTGCTTTTGCTAATTATCAGTTTCTAGTGGATTTTCAAATTTAATAAATTAAGATAAAGCAACCTGTATTCCTATTAATAATTCTGTTATTAATTCTAGATCAAATGTTACCAAATGAATAATAAAATTATGTTTCTATTTTCTGAAATCTTACAGTATGCTATTTATATCATTTATTAAACTTACATAGCATTCTAAATATGAAATAAATTCTTTTTGCAAAATTCTCTATCTCCGTTAGAATACAAGAATTATTTTATATTTTTCCTCATATTTATTGCTTAAAAAGATATGAAGAGTAAAATATATATATATATATATATATTAATAAGAATAGGTCAAGAAAAAAAGCATAGACTGTTATTCTAATCGCTTGTACAGGAAGTTCAAAAAAAAAGTTATAATATTTATATAAATAAAACTGATTGCTTCAATGGAAAATTACAAAAGCTTTTTGAAAAAAAACCCACAAAACGAGAAAGGGTTGTAAACAGCAACTTTATTTCAAAAACGACTCAAAAGAATTCTTTGTACATAATATTCCGTCCGCAAATTCATATTGACATTCAGAGAGGCTTTTCAAGGTCAGAGCGATCGGAAGCACTGCGTAGTCCATTATGCACTGCAGGGGAAGAGGGAGGGAAAATAAAATAGTATGAAAAAAAACCTAAATAGCATTGTGGCAGGCAGAGGAGGGAAAAAGAACGAAAAAAAAAAAAGAAGTAGGGAAAAAAAGAAAAAGAAAAAACCAAAAAACGTTCGTGATTACGAAGTAGAACCGAACCAGCACCTGACTTGTCCCTGTTTTTATGTTTCTTTTTTATTTGTTTCATTCACCTTTTTCGTTTTTCTTTTCAGCTTCGTTCTTTTTTTTTTCTTTTTTCCTCCCTTTTTTTTTCTTTCATTTTTTTTTTTTTTTTTTTTATTGTAGTTAATTTTTCCATGACCTCGTCATGCATTCCATTTGAGCCGAAAATGATGCAGGAAGTTTATGCTTTTTTTTTTTTTTTTTTTTTTTTCATACTCCAGAAATTCCACCTTTCCTCTTCCACTACCTACCTCAAACCCTCTTGAACGATTTTTTTTTTTTTTTTTTTTAAAAAAAAAAAAAAAAAAAAACACTATTACACAGTTCTCAGATTTTTTTTTTTTTTTTTTTTTCGATCTTGTTACGGTCGTCGTTCTTGAAGAAGAAAAGAAAGGCTACAAAACGAGTTATTCTCATTCTCCATATATTTATACACATTTATTGTTTATTTTTTTTTTAATATTATTATTCTCATTGTCTTTATGACAAAAATAATCACAACCGAAAATGAACAACAAAGCAAAAATTCATATCTGAATGGAGGTCGTTCTTAAGTTCTTCTCAAGCCATATTTGGATTGCATTAAATTATGGCATTCGATTATTTATTTTTATTCGTCTTTTACTTCGGTGCTTATCCTTCAAGAAGATAAAACTTGATTCGGTTGCATAAAAAAAAAAAGAAACAAAAATAAGTTTTTTTGTGAAAGTTATTAAAAGTTTTAATAAATAAATTGAAAATTATAATCATCAAGTTATTAAATTCTAAGAGAAATTGATTGTTAAGAAAACTTAACAATCGATTTAATTGATTTCAATTTTTTTTAAAAATTTTTTTCATAACCAATTAAATTAATCTTTTGATTATTAATTAAAAATTAAGAATTGCTTTTAAAAATAATACGTAAGCATAAAAATAAATAATCATATCAGTAATATTTTGTGCTCAATAAATAGTAGAAGAAATATTGGGGGCATTTTTTATTAATGAATTAATATTTATAAGAATTTTAATGTAATTTATAACATTTCTGAATATGAATTTAATAATTTAAGTATATAAACATTTTATTAAAAAACGGAATAATAAATTAGGAAGATTTTAGAAAAATATAAAATGTGTATCTTATAATAAGACAGAAAATGATGATTAATTTATGTTGATTTGAATATACTTCAATCTCCAAAATTATTAACTTTTACTATTATTTTTATTTACATTTTATGCCAACAAGAAATTCACTTCTTACACTTTTTTTCAATAAATAAGTAAATAAAACGTGAAGTAATTAAATTTTTTTTTCCTTTCAAAAATAGTTTCTTTAATTAAAATATTTTTTTTTTTTGGAAAATGAGTGAAAATAAAGAAAACTAAAAAGATATTGTATCGGGGGAAAAAAAAAAAGTCGAATATAAAATGTTTCTTTTTTACTACGAGAGATGGCTCTCTATACCTTGCAATCTATAGAATTTTTTTATCCCTTTTTTTACCTCTTCATGGATGTGTGCCGAGGGGAAAAAAATAAATAAATAACAACGTGAATCTAGACAACAATGAAATTTCTTTCTAAAATTTATTCTGCAAATGTTAGTAGTATGGAGAACATTTTTTTTTCTTTCGTTTTAAATCTCACAATTAATTTTAATGTTATATTACTTTAAACACATCTACCTATCGAGATATTTAACTCCTACTCCTACATAATACATTATTTAAATACAAAAACAGACACGAAACAAAAAAAAATTTTCTACAGTTATAAAAAGAAGAATCGAAATTTTATAACAATAATAATTTTACATTATTGCTATAAAAAGAATGAAGATTTATTGTTATAAAAAAATGAAAAAAGGTGAAGATTTATTACATAATTAACTGCTAAATATACACGTATATATGAACCATTATAAAAGAATACACCTTAACTGATATAATCTAAAATATCAATTAGTTATAAAAACAAACAAAAAAAAAGAAAAGAAATTTTATAACAATAATAATTTTGTATTATTGCTATACAAAGAATGAAGATTTATTGCTATAAAAAATGAAGAAAATTGAAGATTTATTACATAATTAACTGCTATACACGCATATATATACACGCATATATAAACTATTATAAAAGAACACATCTGAACCGATATAATCGAAAATATCAATTGAGTCAATCCACAGGCATGATCTGAATTTTATCCACAGTTTACTTATTCAAATTAAGAAGACATGATAATGACTACATCTATCAAAATCTGACTGAACAAGGACTTGGACCAAAGTTCAAAGACATAATTGAACATTTCCATAACCAATTTTCTTGCAAACCTGTCCAGCAGCAAGAACAAAGACCAGGTCTCAAGGCCAGTACTCCCAGAAGTGATGACCACAATGATGTTTTGCATTTCTTCTCGCAGAAGATCCCAACGTAATTAAGTTCTCCAGACATTGGCAACGGAATCAAGAATCGTTCCAATAAGAACAACCTCTTCGCGCCGATCTGTGATCAGTATTCTGTTTGCAGCCCCTACCTACTGAGACAATGGGGGTGAGGAAACTTTGGAAAAGGGATGTTAGAATGAACTAGGCGGAATCTTTTGAGGTGGAGGCAGATGTCTTTTGCAGCTTAAGCCCAGAAGGGAAGAATTCTAATCAATGAGATCTTTTTTTTTTTTTTGGCTTTCGACTCTGTGGCAATGAAGATTTCCTGGTGACCGTAATTGGTAGAAGAGGAGGGTGGAGGAATCTTTCTTTAAATTTTGGAAATACCTTTTTTTTTTAGGAATTGAAAAAAGGAAGGTTTTTGCTTAAATAACTGATATAAATATAATATTTTTAAACATATAAAATTAAAGCCTTTGAGAGGAAATTTTTGAGAAAAATTTTTGGACAAAGAGTTGATAATAATATATGGATCAGAAGACCCAACAAAGAAACTGAATTCCTAATTACAAATAGAGACATTGTGAGATACATGAAATCACAAAGAATCCGCTAGCTCGGACACATGTACATTGCAGAGATGAGAGAAACATCATTAAAAGGATTATGTTATGTAAATTGCTCAACAATAGGAAGTCCAAGGGTAAGGTGGATGGATAGTGTCGAAGACAACTGAAAATTGTTAACTGGAAGAGGCATTGGAGCGAGACAGATGGAGAGCTGTTGTGCTGGACGCCCAAGCCTGTACAAGGCTGTAGTGCGAGTAAAGAAGATGGGAAAATATTCATTTTATAACAATAATAATAAAAAAGAATTAATTTATTGAGGGTTTAGAAATTTTTGCCTTTACTAAACTTTTTTTTTCAGATAGAGATATGTAAATAACATAAATGAAACCTGCTGTAGTTATAATTGAATTCGAATCTCCCAAATTTCAGGATTGCAATATTTAAAATTGGACTAGATAATTTGCATAAAATATTGACAAAAAAAAGTAATAATATGCAAAAAAAAATCTGAAGGGATCTAGCTTTGAAAAGGCTCATATAAATAAATAAATCCTTGAATGATTTAAGTTTCTTAAGGTCATAGTATTATAGTCATATGTATTGAACATTTCAGTGATTAATCTAATCATTTAAATAAACATGCATATAAATAAATGATTAAAATGAAATGTTATTGAACTGATAACTCAGGAAATTTAATTTCGTTCAAATATCATTGTAATGGTCCTTCAGATTGAGACAGTTAACTTTTTCAAATTTTATTTTGCTACTGCAATACAGTTGTACTTGGTACTGAAACTGCCTTGGCACAATTCATCTCGAGAACTGTGTAATTGTACAAAAAAAATATTTATAGGACTAAAACGAAACTGGCAAAATTTGATTAGCATTTTAAGACTTCATTTTCCTGTGAAATCATCTTTTAAATTTATGTAGATTTTTTTATGTTCGCTATGTTATTTGTGCTACTCACTTCGGTACATCATTCGAAAGTATGTTGCTAACAAGTAATATAAAAAAAAAATTTTTTTAAGTCAATTCCTACTTTTTTTTTACTTTATTGCAGAAAGTCCATTAGAAATAATTTTCATTCATTTTTTAAAGTTTATCTGGCGCCATCTATGGGTAGATACATGCAACTTAAATCTAAAATTAGTTAATTAAATTTAATGAATGAATTAATATTTGAAAAAACTGTATTCACATAAAGTGTCATCCACTGCAAGTTCAAAAATAATGTAGTTGAACTTGAGTGGATGAATAAGAAGTATTTTATGAACGATTGAAAATGTGAGCAAGATGTATAGAGGGAGAGTGTGAGCTAATAGAAGGAATTGAAAAATGAATTCTACAATGGCTATTCTGAATATCCCAGAAGGCCAAGCAGCAGGCGCCTGTCCCAACAAACCCTTTCCGCTGCCCATTTTCCTTTTTTCAGTGAATTATTCATCTTTTCAGAATTCTCAAATAGCACACTTCCTTTGAAACGCTGCATCTGCCGTTTTGGTCAGTTGGTCACCACTGCTTTCACTTAAACCGCGGGCGTTGATCGAATGCCGACCATCGAAAAAGTCTGCTGACCCCCCCCCCGTAGTGAAAATCCCCCGTAGTGCAAAGGAAAAAATAAAAATGCCTTTGAAGAAAGGTGCCATCCTTAGAGTAGGTCCCCCATGTATGGTGCCACCTCACTTTAAGTTAATCCCCCTCACCCAGGATTAAGAATGTTGTTTACAAAATCTCCATCTGGGCTTTTTTACCTCCACCCCCACCCCCTATCCTCTTAAATAAGAGAATCAAGGGGAGACTTGACTGAACTAACAGATGGTATATTGTGTTGTAAAACAAATCCAGAGGTTAAAAAAAATATGATAATAAAATAAATTTATAAAAGATATTTCAGTATTTTCAATTCTTAGCCACTACTAAACCGAATCAGCTTCCCTACTGATATTTCGTTTTTTGTTTTTTTTAAATTAATTAAAATTTTGATAAATTTTCAATGGTGTAACATATTTAAGTGTTTAAGATGGAGGGTAGACGATATAATTAAATAAACTTAAATTTAGCTTTCTGATACTATACAAATCGGTAGGAAAAGAATTAATAAATATTTTTAAAAAAGCATTCAAAAGATACCAAAATCATACTTTTGTGACTCATATTTTCTTACATGTGTTTTATTGAAGTCAGTTCAATCTATATATTTAACAGGATCTTTTCAAATGCAAAATATACAAACATAAAACATGCAAGAAATTATTTTTTTAAAATTATTTCATCAATTATTACTATTTCATTGTATATATAATGAAAATAATTTTATCTATTCATTTTAAATTTAAAAAAAAAAAAAAAAAAAAAAAACTTAAAATCACATGCATGACAGAATTTCCTGTCTGATAATTTGTATGAAAAAATAAAATTGATGTTGGTAATTTCTTTTTTATATTTATTATTAAATCAATCTTCTTCACTTAAAAACAAATACATATAAAAAAAAGCCTTTTAAAATAATGACAGACATCATGAAATGATCTGGCTCATACCTATTCTTTCAAAAACATATCAATGTTTGCCTTATAAATGAACGGTTGAGAGAGCTACTTCATAAAAAAAAAAAAAAAAAAAAAAAATGAAAAAAAGGATAAACGAATTGAATGAAAATAAAAAATAAAATTAAAAAAAATAAAAAATCCACCAAAATGCCAAAAAGTAGCCAAGAAAAGCAACAAAAGAAGCCAAGTGATCCGAGAACGAATCTCGATTGGCATCCTCATTGGCCTTCTGCAGATTCAACACATAATCGACCCGTCCATCAGGTTCGAAACGAATCAGAAATGAAAAAGGACTTCACATCCGTTTATCTGGCAATAGCTTCAGACGTTAATACTACCTATTCTCCATTATTTTCACGTACCTGGACATTACATTTTTTCAGTTAAACCATTTAGTTAGGTAAAATGTTACAAATAAACGCCTAGCATTTTAAATTGTTTGCCAAATAATAATAATGATAAATAAATAATAAAAATTAGTCCTTGAAACAATATTATTAACTAAATAACTATTTAGAAATTAATTTTGTAAAACCTTTTTTTTTTTTTCAATTTTTTTAAAAATATTTTGTTGTTTTCTGTCAAAGCAAACAATTCGGATATAAAATCAAGAGTTAATTATAAACTCACATATAAAATAGATATCAGAGAATAGAAAATGACACTAAGTCCAACACTTGGGAAATTCTTTATTTTAGAGCCGTAATGAAAGTCTATTATTTTAGAGTTAGTCATTATATATATATATATATATATATACAATTCTTAAAAAGATCAAATGCAAAATAACGATTTAGTCCAGATTGAAATTTTAAATCTAAATATTTGATGTTTTATTCAATAAATTTTATTTCATTTTGAGAATAACTTTCTAACTTTATTAATTTAACAATAATTTATTTATTTATTATTATTATTAAGTTATTATTACATTCTAACTTTATTAATTCAATTTTCCCAGACGTAACATACATTCCTATGTAGATAACACCTCCAAAAATTGCAAATTTATTTAATAAAATACATTTCAGGAGATTTTTATTTTAGATTAGGTGTTTCTTACTCTGCTTTAAAAGCACAGTGTTAAAAATTGTGATATTGCTTCATAACGGCCTACTGATACTTCCAAATTAAGCAGCTGGTTTATCTTATTTTGGCAGCTGCTGTTTTGGAAAATGAATTTTAATTATTTCGTCGTTTCTTTCCCAATATTACTGCTGAATATTTTATAAAATCAACATTTATTTGAAATCCAATTATTTACACAAGTAAAGAAAAACATAAAGAAAAATTTTGTGCGTAGGAATTTTACACCAAAGCAAAATGCACCTGGAGCGATGCAGAGGTCAACAAAACAGGAAAAGAAAGAAAGAAAGTAAAAAAAAAAAAAAAAAAAAAAAAAAAAAAAAAAAAAAAAAAAAAAAAAAATTGGGGCCCGCCAAGACATTTGAACCCTGGACATGCAACTTCTAGAAAGGAACCGCTTTTCTTAACTACCTGGAAGGCAAGATATTCTAGGTAGGTCCTTGCCCTCCCATGCCCAGGTCCAGTCTCAGCCTACAGCGGAAAAAAAAGAAAGAAAGAAAAAAAAAAAATTCTGAAACCGTAAATACTGGGATCAGCACTTTTACTGCATTTTGCTTCGAAAATAAATAAATTTTGCTTTGGGGGAGAAAAGTCTTCTTTGAAGTGGCTTCTCTTCAACTTTCACAAAGAAGAAGAAAAAAGTCTGCATAAAACTCGTGGCCTTTACAGAGAGTAGATAGAAGGTTCGACCGTTGCTTCAGGTTAAAAGTGAAAAGGGCCCAAAACAAGGTGTGGAACTTTTTTTTTTTTTTTCCTTTTTATGAGGAAGAGATTATGGTGAAATTCATTTCCGAGATCCCTCTGAAAGGAAACAAACCGCAAATTGCATAATGTTTTGGTATGTCTCTATGCTTGGCATTGCCTCTAGACGACCAACCACAGTTGATGGCTGGACTCAAAAGGAAAGGTCGTCAGTGTGGTTTAAGCAAGTCTGATGTCATATGGGATGTTGGTTTGAACAGGTTGTTATTACACTTGGAAAAATTTCATACAGGGCAACCAGAACATCCAGTTTGAACAGTCTTACATTTATTAGAAATTCTAACAAAAAAAGAATATGGAGATAATTCTAATTTTAGAAGAACATTTCGTAGAATACTGTATAATATTTTAATTATACATGCGTTTATGCTAAACTGTTGTTGATCTGTATTTTGAAATCACAAACAAATGTTTTTTTTTTTTTTTTTTCCGATAAAAGATGATTAAAATAAAGAAACAAGTTAATCATTCTTAATTAAAATTCTAATTTTAGAAGATAATTTTGTAGAATATTTTAATTATACATGCGTTTATGCTTATCTGTTGTTGATCTTTATTTTGAAATAAAAAAAAATGTTTTTTTTTTTTTTTTTTTTTTTTTTTTAGATGAAAAATCAAATAAAAAAAGATTTTAATCATTCTTTTCTCTTACTCGTAATCTTGCTGCCTGATGGCCAATTGGTTAGCGCTCTGGCCTTTGCTACCATAAGCTTCAGGGTCGAATCCTGGCGGTGGCAGGAATTTGAAAACCAAACATATCTTTTTTTTTTATAAACAATTGACTCATTCATTCAAATCCTGTGAGTTATCAATCATTTGTGCCGGAAACAAATAAAAATTACAGTTAATAAATAAGATCTCCATGGAATAAAAAAAAATTTAGTACTGTGGGCTTTGGTACCAAAGGTTTCGGGGTCGAATCGTGGCGATGGCATGGATATTTGTGAGTGGTTCGGAGTCCACGTTAAACTGGAGGTCCCGGCCTAATAAGCCTAAAGTGTGCACAAAATGACAGTAGAGCGACAAACCAAACCAAACCTATTCATTATCTCAGAAACAGCTTAAAGCAAAAACAATGTTATTGAATACGTATATTTGTTAATTCTTTCTCTTAATTTTCAAATAAGATAATAAATAACATAAAAAAACTCATTATTTAAGAACACAATTCATTTTGCAAATGTCTGAGTTTGACAAAACAATAAAATATGTTATCCAATATAAACAAATAGTAATCAGTTAAATAAAAAAGTGAAAAATTAATAATTATTATGGCTTCTATATATATATATATATATATTTAGAGTGAGAATATATGGAAGAAGATAAAAGTATAAAAATAAGGCACATATTCAAATTTCGCATTGAAATTTAATCTTAAAAACAATGTAGTCACTTTATTTTAATTTAAACTATCGAAGAGCAAGTTAATATTTCCAAATACCAAAGCTAACTATTAAAAAAAACAACCATTTAAAAAAAATTTCCTTGATTGCTAATGATTGAAAATTTGTATCACAATGTTAAAACATTTTGCTATAATTTTTACTTATAAATGTTTTCAAATGAAGATTAAACTTTCGAGAATGTTATAAAAAAAAGTTCTTTAAAAAAAATTCAAATTTTATCTAAGCAAGCGATAAGCGGAGTTGTCGTAAGAGCGATACGTAAGCATATTAAGTCAACGACTTCTCGAGATATAGGCTATTAAAAAGTGGCGAGCTTAAAGAACAAAGAAATATTTTATATCCGTTGCTTGCTTCACTTTTAATACTTTCCATGGAAAACTCACAGTTAAGTTAAATGTCTGGCAGACTTCAGGAAGGGGGGGAAGAACGAAACATAACACGATCGTAGTGCGTTGGGAAGTCCGAAAAAAACAAGTAATATTAAAAAAAAAAAAATTTTAAAGTCAATTCTTACTTTTTTTTTTTGTCAATTTCTACTTTTTTTTTTATTGCAGAAAGTCTTTTATAAATAATTTTCATTCATTTTTTAAGTTTATCTGGGGCCATCTATGGGTACATACATGCAAACTTAAATCTAAATAAATAAAAAAAAAAAAAAACTGAAATTAATTAATTTAATTTAATGAATTAATCAATATTTGGAAAACATCCAGTGTCGTCCACTACAAGTTAAAAAAAAAAATGTAGTTGAACTTGAGTGGATGAAAAAGTATTTTATGAACAACTGAAATTTTGAACAAGATATATATAGGGAGAGTGTGAACTATATATAGAGAGAGTGATATATATATATATAGAGAGAGAGAGAGAGAGAGAGGAACAAGATATATATAGGGAGAGAACTATATATATATATATAGTGAGTGATATATATATATAGAGAGAGAGAGAGAGAGAGAGAGAAACAACAAGATATATATAGAGAGAGTGTGATAGTAGGAACTGAAAAAAAAAAAAAAAAAAAATCATTTAAAAAATTTTACAATGTTAAAAATTTTGGTACTTACGTATTAACGGTACCTTGGTGACAGTTGCGCCAATAAAGAGCACACGCGCCACCCTCAGCTACAGATTTGGCGCCAATCTACACTTAAAATTTTTGTTCCAAATAATAAAATATATATGAAACACTTCATTTAAAATCAAAACGCTTTCAAAATATTTTTATTCCAAATAATAAAGATTTGCGACACTTAAAAACCGCCAAGTCTGTCGCCAAGGTACCGTTAACACGTAAGTACCAAAATTTTTGTTTGCAGTTTTTTTTTTTTTTTTTTTTTTCAAATGAAGATTAAACTTTCGAGAATGTTAAAAAGAAATTCTTAAGCGATAAGCGAGTTGTGGTAAGAGCAATACGTAAGCATATTAAGTCAACGACTTCTTCTTGAGATATCGACTATTAAAAGTGGCGAGCTAGAAGAAAGAACAAAGAAATATTTTATATCCGTTGCTTCACTTTAAATACGAGAAGACATCATCTTTCCATGGAAAACTCAGTTGAGTTCCATGCCTGGCAGACTGAAAGGGGGAGGGAGGAGGAGGAAGAACGAAACATAACACGATCGTAGTGCGCCGGAAAAAAAAAAAAAAAAAAAAAAAAAACCCCACCAAGTAATATAAAAAAAAAAAAAAAAAAAAAAATTATGTCAATTCTTACTTAGGTCTGCAAAGAAAAATGTTATTTTAGTTACTTTTTATTAAATAATTACAATTAATATAAATAATTTCTTTTTTCACTCTATTGCAAAAAGTCCTTTATAAATAATTTTCATTCATTTTTTTAAGTTAAGTCTCTCTCTCACTCATTTATTCACATGTTTAATTTTCCATTTTGTTCCCTCCTTGACTCAGACTAGAACCCACAATGAAAAAAGAATCTGAAAAAGAAATTTTTTTCCAGCGATCTACACGCTTCGCCACTGACTGTATTGATTCTTAAATTTATATCCTGCTAAATATCTTATAGAAGAGAATTTTTTTCCTCCCATATAAAACTAAAATTAATTAATCAAATTTAATGATTGAATTAATATTTGAAAATACTGTATCAACATTCAGTGTCGTCCACTGCAAGTTCAAATAGAAAAAATGTATTTGAACTGGAGTGGAGGAATAAAAAGTATTTTATGAACGATTGAAAATGTGAACAAGATATATATAAGGAGAGTGTGAGCTAATAGAAGGAATTGAAAAAAAAGTTCTTAAAAAAGTCAAATTTTATCTAAGCAAGCGATAAGCTAGCTATCATAAGAGCGATACGTAAGCATATTAAGTCAACGACTTCTTCTTGAAATATAGAACTATTAAAAGTTGGCAAGCAAGAAGAACAAAGAAATATTTTATATCCGCCGTTGCTTCACTTTAAATACGAGAAGAGATCATCTTTCCATGGAAAACTCAGTTGAGTTCTATGTCTGGCAGCCAGTAGCAGGGGGAGGGAGGAGGAAGGACGAAACATAGCACGATCGTAGTGCGCGGGAAGACCAAAAAAAAAAATGGCACAAAAAAAAAAAAAAAAAAAAAAGAAAAGAAAAAGAAGATAAAAAAAATGGCAGTTTTCCACTACAATTCAGCGGTTAAGGTCATAGAGCTACTCAGATAGCGTGACTGGAACTTCTTCGCTAAGAACCCACTCGTCTACTTCGGCCCCATTTTCTGTTCTCTTCTTTTTTTCTTTTTCTTCTTTCTATTTAATGTATTCCTTTCCTTCCATTATTTTATTATTGTTATTTAGCAACCTGCTGATGGCAGCAGCATTCGGCCATAAATCCACAGCTTCGCCAGTTCCTGTTTGTTAACGAACAACAATCAAAATGGCTGCTGCATAGAAGGGGAAAAAAAAAAAAAAAAGAACAGAAGGTTTGTCATTATAAGATCCATTGTTTTCTGGAAGAGGTGTTTTTTTTTTGTTATTGTTGTTGGTGTTATTATTATTATTACTACATGAAGACGGTTCCAGACAAACTCGTTTTTCGAGCTTCTTAGAACGCGGGATGACGAGGTTACAGTGGAATAGAAAAAGAAAAAAAGAAATCCGACGAGAGAGAGACCAGAGCGTTACACCAATGACCTTAATCACCATTTTCTTTTGATTTGAAATAACATAAAAGCCTTCCTTGATCTTTCATGCACGTTTTCCTTTTTATTTTTAAATCTTTTTTTATTATTATTACTCATTTTAAATCACCTTATATGTTCACGTGAAATAATCTTACGATAGGTACAATATAAAAAGTAAAACTCGAATTAAGATGATGTGATTTCAGAAAAGACATCTAATATAGTATATAGATATATAGTATAGACATCTAATCTAAAACCAATATTTAGACTAATGAAATTAGTTTTTTTTTTCTTTTTTTCTTTATCCCAGTGGATCGACAGCAACATCCAGACTAAGTCCATGAATCGGTGTGGTCTCAAGGAAAGAAAGGAAGTGAGGGGTCAGATTCTGTTGTGATGGAGCCTCCGTAGGTAGAAGTCTGACTTGGCTCCGTGAGGCTGCAGAAGGAGGGCAGTGCCTTCCGGGAGGACTTTTAAGGGGGAACTACCTCCGCATTTGTGAATCATATAGAAGAAAACCCGAGAAACTTCCATCAGGTAGTCTGACTCATGAGGCAAGATGCTGTACATCATAAATGCCATCAAGTCTCTTTTTTTTTTTGAAGCAGTGTCTACAGTAAAGCGACCAGCGAATTGAACGTTAGCCCGTAATACTACTGAACCACGAGTAGGGCATGAAATTAGTTTTAAATGAAAACAAAAAATAGGCCCAAAAAAAGGACTTCAAAAAGTTGGCTAAGATAATAAAAAGTAGCAATAATAAATAAAAAATTAGTTTTAAAAAATGTTTATCAAAACATTTATTTTACTAGAGAAATAAAAAATATAAAACCCCAACATATCAATCTCGATAAGAAAAATTTTAAAACAAAATCCATCATTTTCTGGTCAATGACATGGGTCATTCGTATGAGTAGAACATTCATCTCGACTTTTTCAAATCTTATTAATACAACTTCCGTATTGGAAATAGAACATTGAAGATTAATACAAGTACGGATGGACATTCCAACCAAAATGAACTCGCCATGAAAGATTTCCTATAAAATTATTAAAACAATATAAAAAAAATTACTTAGAATTACATACATATTTCAAACAGATATATATGTTTTTGAATAGAAATGTGTTTTCATGGTTTAAAATGATTTTTCTTAACTATTACACCATCATCATCATCATCATTGGCACAACAACCCCATGGTGGGACAAGGCCACCTGCCCACTGGCAGATTTCGAGACGAAATATGTTTTCTTTTTACGGGGTAGGGTTGTCAGCCCTAAGCTCTACATTTATATTAGACCAGCACCGCTTAAAGTGGATTCCAAACCACTACAAAACATCCATGGCACCGCCGGGACTCGAACACGAAAAAAACAAAAAAACTATTTCATAAAGATACACTCATGTCCATAAATTAAGGATAATTCAGAATCACACAGAAATTGAACTCTAAAATAAAAATTTCACCTGTAGAATTATCACACACATCTTGAAAAAGAATATGCAAACTACAAGAAACCACCAGATGGCGCGGATAGTACGTCACAATGACGGGAGTGTAAGAGAGGAGTATATAAGGAATGGTGGCAAAGAAGTAAAATTGTTCACAAGCGCTTTAAAAGCCTTTCAATGCAATAACCGCATAGTTATGGCACAAAGGAAGCATTTGGATGATTTTTTACGTGATAGAATTATCGGACGACTGGAATGTGTACGTACCCAGCTGGAAGTATCCGAGGAACTTGGAATCGCCCAGAGTGTCATCTCCAGGCTTTGGCAACGATTCCAAGATGATGGTAATGTGAGTAGATGTTACAGCACAGGTCGCCCCCGAGTTACAACGCCGAATGAGGATCAGTATTTAGCAGTTACTGCCAAAAGAAACAGACGGAGCACAGCATCAGACCTGTCTCGTCAGCTCTCTTCAGCTACCGGTACGACAGTTTCAAGGCAGACCGTGTACAGACGCTTAGGGCACATTGGTCTATATTGTCGTAGGCCTGTCAGATGTGTTCCACTTACCGCAACTCACTGTCGCCTGCGATTAACCTGGAGTAGAGAGCATGCATTGTGGACACCGCAACAGTGGTCTGGTGTGATGTTTTCCGACGAGTCCAGGTTTAGTTTGCAGTCTGATTCTCGCCCGACATTCATATGGAGAGCGCCAGGTACCCGTTACCCCCAAGAGAACACCATTGAACGACACCGTTACGGTGGTGCAGGATGGCTCGTTTGGGGAGGAATTATTCTTGGTTCCAGAACTGACCTGCATGTTCAGAGTGTAACGATGACAGGCCACATCTAAAGGGGATGTCATTCTGGAACAACATGTACGTTTGTTTCGGGGCGCCATGGGTGCTGAATTTCTGTTTATGGATGACAACACCCGTCCTCACCGTGCAAACATTGTAGACGAATGCCTTCAATTGGAGGATATCGCCCGTATGGATTGGCCAGCATACTCACCGGACTTGAATCCAATAGAGCATGTGTGGGATATGCTTGGCCGACGAATTGCAGCCCGTCAACCCCCTCCCACCTGTCAACCGGACCTTCGGAGGGCATTGCTTGATGAGTGGTGTAATATTCCCGAAGATCAGATCGATAATTTGATACTCAGCATGCCTAGGCGTTGTAAGGCCTGTATTGCATCGTCCGGGAGATATACTCCATATTAACCCTCATACTAACCATGTTATACTGTTTTTTGTACATAAGATCTTTTTTGAAATTTGCTCCAGGGAGTAAAAATCGCAATTTTTATTAATTATGTCAAACATATAGCATCTTTTTTGCTCTTTACCTTTTGTTTAATAAATAGACTTTACAAATAAGTCAAATTTGTTTTGCTTCTGTCTCTTTCTTTGCCTGAACTTCATTATCCTTAATTTATGGACATGAGTGTAAAATAAACTGTGGCTAACTATTACATAAAGATAAAATAGTTAAATTATTATATAAAAGAAACAAGCATTGTACATCAAATAAAATACCTGATGTCATGTTTTTAAACAAACAGCTTACTGAAATTCGGAAGCATTGTTGAAATATTTTTTTCATTTTTTTTCAGTGCATTTTTCTGTATGCTCTTTATCTCAAGCGAGACAGATAGACGTCGATTTTTTTTTGTTTTTTTAAACGTCTGTTTACTCATACAATCTGTTATTGAGCTGCCATGAGATGTATTTCAATGACAATTGCTACATTCCAGCTTTTTTAATTTAAAATACACTACTGCGACATTGAATGGATAGAAGAAAAAAAATTTACAAATTTATTCATAACATCAAATCATATCCAACCTACACTTTAAAATTTTTTGCATCATTTCGCTTGTTATATAAAGCAACAGATTTTTACATATCAATTCAGTCTAGATATATATAGACCGTTGCCGTAAATCAAAAATCAAATAACAAATGGGTTGAATTTTTCAATCTGAATGAATCTTTTATGGCATTCTCTACTTGATAAAATACATGCATAATTAATAAACGATATATAATTATACATATAGGGGCCTAATGGCCCTATGACTAGAACTCTAGCGCCACAGGTTTCGAATCCGTGCGGTGCCATGTATGTTTGTAGGGATTCGGAATCCAATCTACACCGTAGTTCCTGGTCCAATATGACTACAGTGTTTTGGGGGTAGAGCTGACAATCTATCCCGTAAATGGTTCGGTTTTTCGCTTTACGCTCATTTTGTGCACACTCTATGCTAATGAGACCAGAATCTACAGTTTAACGGGGATTCCGACCCACTGACAACCCTTCATGCCATCGCCAGGATTCGAACCTGAAGCCTGTGGTACCAAAGGCCAGAGCACTAGCCAATTGGGCATCAGGCCGTCTATCCCGTTAAAAGAAAACAACTCATGTTTCGGAATCTGCCAGTAGGCAGACGGCCATAGCCCAATATGGACAATAATGCCGGGGATTTAGTTAGTTAGTTAGAGTATGTTAATTATAACAATAAATTTCTTAATAAGGGTAAGTCTTCGTGCTCACTCTGTATAATTACAATTTGCGAAAAAAAATATCCCCTCTTAAATATTTAAAATAAAAAGTAAAGCGTTAAAATAATATTTTTTTTCTTCTCATTTTGAAACACAAATTTTAATGAACGATTTGTTCTAATGGAAAACTTCTATTTTTTTAAGTAATAATTAATCAAGGTCTTAAAAGACAAATTTCTTCTTAATTCTTGAGCTTCAAAGATTATTCTTCGTTCTATTATTAGAGCGTTTTATTCGATGAAATTTCTTCAGTAATAAAAAGCTTCATCTGGAATAATTAATGTGCAAAATACAAAGATGAGTTGCGTGAAAAATTTGCATATTTATTTTCGCAAGATGCATTTTTTTATTTCAAGTCACAATTTTAAAAATGAATACGAGAGCATACTTGAATTTTTAAAGTGATAAAACAATCCTAATCGAATGTCGAATTTTTTTTAACACAAATTATTAATAACAGAATCCATTAAAAACATAACAAAAACGTAAAAAAGGAAGTACAATAGAAAAAGTTAAAAAAAAAAAAAAAAAAAGGAAAGATATTTCACTAAATTATATTAAATAACATTCTTCAATTCCCCAATAAAAGACAGCCTAGGAACAAAATAAACTATACAGGGAAGAATATATGGATGAGTTAATGGGTTTCAAAATGATGATTATCAGTCCTCCTAATTTATACTAAATTGTTTTAATACTTAAAATTTAATTTTTTTTAAATTATTTATTTATATCTTACTTAAACATAATTATTCGGAAGTAGACAAATTCTAATTAAGACATAAACTAAATAATGCTGTTTGTCTATATGTTTCTATTAGATTAAATGGAATCTAGCATTATTACTACATATGTAATGATATTCTTAACGAAAATATATCTAATAATGTAACATACAATAGCATGACACCCATCATTGGCGTAAATTCCACCCTTTACAATAGTGTATTTTCTCTTTTTCATTATTTTAATGTTGTTTTATTTAGGATCTTTTTCGAAGAACTGGAAAAGAAATTCATGCGGTTTTTTAACAAATGTTTATAATCCCAATCGCAGTATAACTGTTTTATTGACGTTGTAATGTAACAAACCGTCGTTCATTTATTCTGACATTCGTTTATTTCATACTTATCTATGCATGCCGCTATTTACACTGCAATTACTGGAATGAGTCATCACTATAGTTTCAGTTAATGAGCAATTCTTAATTTGATTTATTCATAATTAAGGATTACAATCATGAGAGCCTTGTACAGTTTGGTCATCGTCTGTTTAGATAAATTTGTAATGAAAGACTTAATGTTATTTTATAATTGGTAGACAACTATGAAATGCATAGTAAGACAGTGAATATCGATATAAAAACAAAGAATTTAGATTAAGAATTTAAGGAGCTCTGAAAATCTGTTAAAATATATACATAAAAAGAAATTTTTTAAAGCCTCTCGCGAGCTCTTTTAGGGCCATTTCAACAAGGGGTCCTATTTTGGTGGGTTATGTGAACTCAAAAGAATTTAAGGGGTTCTTTGCTTTTGAGCTTTGTTGTTAGCAATGACCCTGGGGCCTATGTGTCTTCATATTTAGCGTGGGAGTACCAACAAAATGTGACAATTCTTCCGCTTCTCTTTAAATCAAACGGGGGAAAGAAAGACAATAAAGTATAATTGTGAGTAATCTACTCATGGATGGTGGGACAGATGGCAGCTTCTGTTGTGATATAGCACTCGTAGGTAGAAGTCTGACATGCCGCTGAAGAAGGAGGGCATTGTCTTCCTGGAGGAGTTTTAGGTGGAACTATCCGGCATTTGCATACGGGCCAGAGTGATGGTGCTCGCGAGCCGGTGTTGGCCCGAGGGCTGTAGTTTGCAGGCAGACCCTTGGTGTAATCGGTAGTACAACTAAATAATTTCAAAATAGGCCAGACTGAGACCAGCACTGCTTTAGTTTGCTAATAATTGCTGTTTGTGCAAGCGGTGCCATCTGTGAAAGTGCTAAGGGAAAACCCCGAGTTGAGTAAGTGTCTGTAAGGAGAGAGTTGTGTGGCGAGACCATCCACGAGTGTGATGACTACCTCAATAAATGAGAAATTGTTACAGTCCACATCGTGCTTTTATTTGTGTCAATGAGCTATCGAACAATAAATTTTGAAAGGATTTTTGGTGGTATCAATGACAATGGAAATGGGCGAAGAAGATACAATTTTTGAACTTTACAAACTCGTTAGAGATATTGACATTCTAAAATTTATTAAACTGAACAGAATGAGATGGGTCAGACATCTCATGAGAATGGAAAGTGATAAAGCTGCTTTGAAGGTTTTCAATGCAATCCTTTTTGGACAGCGACCCAGGGGAAGACCGAAAAAGAGATGGGTCGACTGTTTAGACTCTGATTTTAATGTTATTAAGATCAAAAACTGGAGGTCCACGGCTAAGAGGAGAACAGCCTGGCTAGCCCACAACGGGCTGTTATGATGATGAGATGCTATTGTTGTTGAAAAGTATAAGAAAAAAGTATCCTGAAAAGTATAAGAAAATCAAATATCGTGGTGCTCCCGAATAACATTGGTCATGTTGATTGCCAGCTCGGAGTATAAGTCCTCTTCCGAGGGATGGTCCAGACAATGCATGGCGGCTGCAACAGCTGGGCAATCAAAGACATGATGAGGAGTAAGCTCGACATCAGGGCAGTTGCCACATTTTTGGTATTTTTTAACGCCATCAGCAGAAATTTTTATATTTTTATAGAGCTACGTTCAAGGACACAAGAGCATGCGACTCAATGTTGCACATGTATCGAAACATGCTCTGATAGACAACATGTTTTAATCAAAACGAATCGGAATCCCTTCAGCACAGACCTATTCAACCCAAACCAGACCTTTCACAAAGGCCACCCTTTCCTCGTTTGACAATGAAGCTCCAGCAGCATTTCATCACTCACTCAGCGAAACGAGCTCTGACAATGCCACCCGATCATTGGGCAACCCAGACCGATGCACTTCCTAGACTGCGCCAGCATTTCTGGAGCATGTTGAGTAACTTCCACACACACAAAAAAAGGAACTAAAGGCGCGCACAAAAAAGAACCTTTCGAAGGCACCTGACGTGACCTTTTTCCATATTTTGCCCTCCTGCTGAATTTTTCCGTCTCTTTCTTTTTTCATTCCATCTTCTTTTTTTTTTTTTTTTTTCTTCTTTCCTTTCCACCAACCACATCCCCTCCCCGTTGTTGTTATACTACTTCCTTTCAATCATTTTTTGATTTTGTTCTTTTTTTCCTTCTCTCTCTCTCCCGCCAACCTCTTTTTCCAGGATGGAAATGGGGACATGCAGAATAAAATCGAAGAAAGAAAAACACTTCCCAGGCTAGCCTGCCTCACCCCATATTCGGGCGACCCCTCCGTCTGCCCCTGCACCGACTCACTTTCATTCGTTTTTGGAAGGATGGGTGGTGCAAACGATTTTCATCCCTCCCCCCAGGCAGGAAGAGGGGGTGGACGGGATCCTATTGAGAGCCTCCCTGCGAAAGAGGTTCCTTTTGGAAAAATAGGCGAAAAAATTTAACAAACGGATAAAAAAAAAAAAAAAAAAAAAAAGGTTTAATGTATCTTTCGTTTAGTCATTCCTTCCTGACTCCGGGGTTGGATGCCATTAGAATATTGCTTCGAATTTTAGAATGGTTTCCCCCCTTTTCATTGTTTCAGATCGTTGACTCACAGACAAACCTTTGTTTTTCGATTTCATTGTGAGTGAAATATCCGAAGAGCATCGGAAGGTGACATTTATTTAAATCACATGAAGCATGTACGTTTTCGTATTTGTTTTTATCTTAGTATTACAAAAATCGAAATTTCTTGTCCTTCTTTTTCAATTCCTTCTATTAGTTCACACTCTCCCTCTATATATATCTTGTTCACATTTTCAATTGTTCATAAAATACTTTTTATTCATCCACTCACGTTCAAATACATTTTTTTTTTAACTTGTAGTGGATGACACGTGATGTTAATACAGTTTTTTCAAATATTAATTCAGTAATTAAATTTAATGAATTAATTTTAGTTTTTTTTTTTAGATTTAAGTTGCATGCATCTACCAATACACGGCGGCAGATAAGTTTTAAAAAAATGAATAAAAATTATTTATAAAGGATTTTCTGCAATAGATTGAAAAAAAAAAGAAGGAATTGACTTTAAATTTTTTTTTTATATATTACTTGTTTATAATCATTTGACTCAATCGTTCAAAACCTATGAATTATCAGTCGTTTGTGGTCAAAACAAATAAAAATTAGACTTAATAAATAAAAGCTCCATGAAAGAATAAAAAATTCGCACTGTGGGCTTTGGTACCACAGGTTTCAGGTTCGAATTCTGGCGGTGACATGGACGTTTGTGAGTGGTTCGGAATTCACGTTAAACTGTAGGTCCCGGTCTACGAGTAATCAGCCCAAAGTGCGGGAAAAATTGACCATAGAGCGACAAACCAAACCGTGAAAGAAAATAAATTACTAAAGGAACTCTTAAAAATTTTAATTGAATAAATAACATTTTCATCTACTATATTCAACAAATAAGCCATTTAAAGATATGACTGCAATTAAAACAACTTTCTTGATTGTGGGGTTGCAACTTTCGTGTGTATATGACTGTAACTCCCCTGCCTATATGATTACAACTATTGTATAGTTTCTGTTTAAATTATTGGAACTATTATAATGACAAATTCACTATGACCCAACACTGTAAATACTATTTTACCTTTTGTACATTTAAGTTTTTATTCATTTAAAATAATGGAAAATTGATCTCTAAAAAACATTTTTTGTTTTTCTAAGGCAGCTGGCAAATACTTAGACCATGATCTTTATATGCCAAAAACAAGGGCTGCACCAAAGGTTACTCACTTAGAGCTATCCAGGGGGCGCGTATAGCTTGAAGATAAGGTGCGGATGCTGAGTAATTATACCCCCGCAACGCTCTACGATTACATTAGACCGGGACATGCGCTTTAAAGTGGATTCTCTCTAAAAAACATATAACTTCCTATATAATTTTAAAATAATATATAGAGCCTATAATTCCTATATAAAACATATAATTTAAAAATCCTGCAAGTTTTCTAAACCAAAAAATATTTTCGTCATCACAGAATTCGCAGCAATACTAATGTTTCATAAAATGAACATTTTTGAACCTATAAGAGCATTTATTAAAGAATCTGGAACCATTTTTGAATTCCAAACATTCAACAACAACAATTAAAATTATACATAACAACTCAATCTTTTAACAATATAGTTGCTTGTGCATAATATTAATTTAATTAATCTGACAATTGACTTAACTTACATGTCTGGCTTGGTTACATTATTTTTCGACTTTGGAAAAAAACAGCTATTATAATTACATATATTTACCCATTCACTCTTGATCATTTTTATACCGTAAATAGTTAATAGTAGGTCTCAGTCTAACATGACAGTAGAGCGTTGGGCTGCCAACCCTACCCTGTAAAAAAAAAGACTTCTCCTGTTTCGAAATCTGCCAGTAGGCAGACGGCCTTTGCACACCATGGGGTTGTCGCGCCAATCATGATGATGAAATAGTTAATAGGAATCTCTAATCTGAATTTTAACACTTATCTTGCATTTGAAACTGCCTATTTGTTGTTTACTCTATAAATTGTCAATAAACAATGCTTATTTGTCAATAAACAATTACAATGCAACATCACAAAAAGTCCTTTCAGGGGAAGTCCCCTGAATCGAGGAGGAGTCTCCCCCCCAGTGATGGTAAAGAGTTGTTGACCTTCTCTGAATCATCAAGAAAACATTCTTTGGGAGCGAAAGCGGTTGTTGTGATTTTTATTTCAAAACTTTACTACGAAGAGCTATTTTTAGCCTACTGTCCCCCCCGCCACTTTGTGTCTGGTGCCTCCTCCGACCTTGACCCTTCCCGCCCGAGAGGTCAGAGAGCGGATGTTTTCTTTCGATTTCGTGGAAAACATTCCTCCGATGTCAACAAACTGTGAAAGAGTTTTGTGGAAAAACAACCCTCATCTCGAGTTTTTCTGGAGAATGTTATGTTTACCTGAGAAATAAATCGCCCAAATCCAGAACCTAAATGAATGAAATCTAATCTGAGAAGTTACTCGCTCAAATCTGTGAATATTTTCTGTATCATGGAGGATAGATAATATGAAATAACTCCCACAGAAAAAAACCTAAATTGTTTTATCCAAATTTAAGTATTATTGTAACAATCGTTCAATTTTTCTTTGTTTAAAAAGCATTCTAACTAACACCCTGGCACTACAACAGCTATTGGTGGTTCGAAGCCATCCACCTATTGGCAGATTTCGAGACAGGAGATGTTTTCTTTTTAATGGGCAGGATTGTCAACCCTAGGTCCAACAATCCTATTAGACCGGGACCTACAGTTTAAAATGGATTCCGCACCACAACAAACATCCATGACACCACCGGGACTCAAACCCGAAATCTGTGGCGCCAGAAAGCTAGTCACGCGGCCATTCAGGCCCTAAAAAGCATTCTAAAATATACAAATTTTATTTATTTATTATTATATTTTTTATTTTTATTTTATTTATTATTAATATTTTTTTTAGAAGTAATAAGTCATAGCAAGCTGAAATGTCTTCTGCAAGAAAAAAATGTTTCCCAAATTATTTGTGAGTTTGTATTATTTTAGTAATATCATTTTCGTGATTGTTCGACAATGAAATTCATTCAATCGCGAACGATTATATTCAATCAGGAACGATTCATTTAATCACGAACGATTGAATGAACTGCATGAATCATTTAAACATTCGATTCGCTTCTGAATATTTTAAAATTAAGGAAAAATTAGCAAAAAAAAATTACAGTCACAGGGAAATATCTCAATAAAAAAAATAATTACAAAAAAATAATAAATAATAATAAAAAAAAAAAAAGACGACTTCATTCTAATAGATATTTGCTTAGATAAAATGGTATAAGTATTAATAAAGCCATGAATATTTTTAGTTAAAAACTAAAATAATTATACATCACGTAATATTTATTGTAGCTTTATAATTATGTTATATCATACAACACTTTTAATCTAATTACAATTCTTATTCAACATTTAATTACTGCATGTAAAAATTTATTTCATTTCAAGCAACTCTTGTTGTCAACGGGCATTGCCTCAAGTAACTTTTTTTTTTTACCAAAAGCAAATAACGTGCTTTCAAAACACACAACCTACATTTGCATTTTGTTTCCTAGACATCAATCAAAATATTAGACATTGACTTTTTTTTTTTTAAAAATAGTTTTAACGGAAGGGTGGAGCTGCTGATTCTAAAATCGAACATCAATGTCATTTAATTCTGCATTAAATTATCATCTGTTTGGCCTGCTTCTGTTGCCTACTCGTATCGCAGCAGGGCCGGATTTTCCTATATGCTAACTAGGCTTCAGCCTAGGGCCTCAAGATCAAGAGGGGCCTACGTTCAAATTGTTAGCAGAATTAGAATGACACTATTCTAAAAACACTGAATCGAAAATAAGGAGAAATTCCACACGTATGACTCATAAACAAACATAAAAATGTATTGGTTAAGATCAACGCTTTCGGCTCATTGGGTCTGTCCGTTCGTATAGACTAGATTGCACCAAAGTGTAGTTCATACGTTCACCTAATTGCTATAGCAAATATTGACGTGCCTCATGCTACTAAGCTCTGGTTTGTTCTTGCATAGAAAGTGCAGATTGGTGTAGATTTTTATTATTTGAATTTTGTTTCTTTGTAAATATTGTGTGTCATGTTTGATGAGTTATTGTTACAAGTACTCTATAGGGTGCTGAGAATAAATGTCCACGACAAGTGTAAGTAATAAGTGCTCTCGACTTTTTTTATTTTATTTATTATGCGTGCCGAATTTTTTATAAAGATTCCATCACAACATGTTTCATTTAACATATCGATGCGTATCACAGTAATGATGTATTTTATTATTATCTCTCATGTAATTTACAAACTTAAAAATGGGAGGTGAAAGGGCCTCGTAAGTGGAATAGCCTAGGACCTCTTTTCATCTAAATCCGGCCCTGCTCATATCGCAGAGGGATTAATCGAAATCTTAATCATAAACTGTTCGTTTCGAACGTTTTCCTCTTTTCACGCTGGCTTTTATCGTCTGCCAGAGAATTCTTCCCTTTGCAGGAAGAACGAACGAACATTTCGCATGTTCCAAATTAATTCGAGGTTCGGGTCCTTTAAATAAACCACAGCCGAAATTTCCGCGCTTTAGAACAACGTACGGGCGGGAAAATGTGTTCTGATCGATAGCAGAGCAGACGAGAAACTGTTCGAAAGGGCGGCTCTCGCAACAAAGCTGGGCAGGAAGGAATTTCGAAAAGGTAATTTTCGGTGAATTGTAGGCGGAAGGGGGAGGATAGTTTGTGTAGATGAATCGAAATAGTTCCATTTTCTTAATTAAGGTTTATTTAAATAAATCGTTTTCGACGTTTAGAAGCTAAAAATATATTGCCTTTTAAAAAAGGAGATTTAAAATAGGTTTGGTGAAAGATATGTTGTGGTTAATTACAATCTACATGTTCAACAAATCAATATTTATCAATGATTAATTCTTAATAAGAAACAAATTACATAAAGTTCTGCAACATAGGAATACATTAATAAATAAATAAATAAATAAATATATATATATATATGTACTTATATTGTTGTTCTAATACAGCTGGCAATGCAGAGACAGTTAAAATTTTATGCCATAAGCAAGAACTGCACCGCTGTTAGTCATTGAGCACTACAGAGGGGGCACGTGTAGCTTGAAGATATGCTACGGACGTTAATTAAAACTACGCTCACAACGCTGTATGATCCTATTAGACTAGGACCTACTGTTTAAAGTGGATTCCTAACCACTACAAATATCCATGGCAATTCTGGGACCTATGGTACCGAGCGCTAGAGCCATCAGGCCCATATATACTTCTATTAATTTATACTTATAGTTATATTAAACTTTATGTAACTGTAATATAAACTTTATTATAAATATAAGTATATATTAATAGAATGAAGATGAATGAATGACGTATATTAATAGAATGAATTAATAGTATGAAGTCATTCTGCAATAGCTAAATCACTATCTTCAGTGGGTGATTTAATAAAATTATTGCGAAACTTTATACGTGTTTGTTTCACAAACGAATCCACGAATTGCTCGGAAATTCTCGTTATGATAAGGAAATAGCGTAAAGAAGTAGGAAAAGGTATTGCACAAAAAATATAGATAAAACTAGTTTCAGTATATACTGGATATCCCTTTACACATCCTCATTTTCGTGGATATTGAAAATTAAGAATACTCTTACATAAAGGAGATTTTCATAACTCACAATAATCATTGCACTTTCCAATTTCTGGCCAATTTGTTTCGAAAAAACAGTCCAGAAAATGACACTTGTAAGACGTTTTCTTTACAGAGCAATATAGTTATTAGTTTACAGTATAATATATTAGTTTACAGTATAATGTAGTTTGATTACATATATAGCTTATATGCATATAAACCTGTATGTATAAATACTTTACTATCACTTATATATTATAAACACACAACATGATAGCTAAATATCTTAATTTAAATTAAAAAATCAGATTATTTAATTTAAAAAGAATGCTTATTAATAATTATTAAAGCAATTTATTTCCATAATTTAAACAGTAACTGCTAAACTGGCGTGCAAAGTTTGGAGAAAATATTTTACAAAAACATTGTAAAGCAGTTTTCACTGCATATACATACAGCGTGCTATAGTATTTGCTATTGATTCTGAAACGAGTATAAATAAAGCCATTTTTTAAAACATATTCTTGCACCCTCTTTTTGTAATTTTTTTTTATTGTACCATTACGAAAATTTATGATCTGAAAATATTTTTAAAGAAGTAAAACTATTTGGCAAGAATGTCCTTTCTGTTTTTGCTGTGCTTTTAAATATTGAAAATCGAAATCCAACCAAATATTACAGTTTCTTCATATATTTTTCGCTCTATTCAACAATAACTATAACAAATGGAATAAATGTTTGCAAGCAATTTTCTGTTTTGACATTTGTATCACTACATAAATTATAATATCTTAAATAATAGATCCTTCATTTTCTTCTTTTTAATTTCTCGAAATATTTAATATTTAATATTTCATTTTGAACATGCATATTTATTATGTTTGCCTCCGTATAAATAATGCTGCGTGTTGATTGCTGAATAAATATTATTGAATGAATATCAGAGAACGAATCAACTTAAATAATTTTTGTAAATAACGAAACTATTTCTGAATACTCTACTCGCAAATAAGATAACGATAACATTCCAAATAAATGAAATTATCAGATAAGAATGTCAACAACGCTAAATCTAACATACATTTATAAATAGGAATTTATTTATTCTATTCTGTACAGTGGCAACAGTATAAAATTTTTAATGTTTATTAAGCATATTACCATATCAATAATCTCGTAAAATAAATTACATTGCATATCAGTTTATATAGTAATAAGTAAATAAAACAGATATAAGAATCGAGAGAATTTAAAACTCAAAACTTAAATTAATTCTAAATTTACACTTACTCAATTAATTTTAGACTCTAACTATGCTGAGAATTTTAAAAGTCAAAACAATTAAATTAATAAATAAAAGTTTAATTTATTTTCTGCTAAAGCCGATGTTCAGTAATTCTGTTGTTGTTGTTGTTGTTTCTTATCCACTTGGCTGGCCAAGCCCACGAGCCCATATGGACTCATGATTGAAGGGGAAGGAAGCAGCTTCTGTTGTGATGGAGCACCCGTAGGTAGAAGCCTGACTTTTGCTCCGTGACGCTCTTACAGTCATAGAAGACCGGGACCTACGGCTTAAAGTGGATTCCGAACCACTACAAACATCCATGGCACCGCCGGGATTCGAACCCGAAACCTGTGGCACCGAGCGCCAGAGCGCTAGACACTCGGCTATTCAGGTCCCAAATTTGCCAACGGCACGCAGTGTTCCCAGGTGGTCACCCACCCAAGTACTGACCGCGCCCAATGATGCTTAACTTCGGTGATCTAACGAGAACCGGTATATTCAGCATGGTACGGCCGTTGGCTCAGTAATTCTAAACAGAACAATAATTCTTACGTAAATGCATACAAAAGATAACACAAAAAAGCAGAAAAAATGGTTTATATTGTTTGTTTATATCTGCTGGAATCTAGGAACAATCGAAACAGATAAATTATTTAAGATAATAATAATAATAATAATAAATGTTTTTAAAGTCTTCCCAAAGATCATTTAATTTCTGTATCAAAACACAGAAACCTGTCAAACATCAACTTATTCATCTTCTAAGAAAATAAAATGATTTTGCAATTATTTTGATTATTTCCACGAAGAAATCGAGTTCTTCGGTGTAAAGAAGAAATATATATATCCGAAAGCAAGAATTTTGAAGGTCATTTAAAGGGCATCCTCTCCCTTCTAACCTTTGCAGGTTTTTTTTCTTTTCCCTTCCAGCTTACAGGGGTACAGGAAAGGGAAGGCCAGATGTTTTTAACCCTTCGAAGTTCTTTTCTTGATGGTGTTGTTATTAAAAATGATTTTTTTTTCTTTCTCGTCGTGTCGACGGCTGCTGCTATGGCTTTTGCCTTTGATCGGGCCTCTTTCCCGGGGAACAGGTTCTATTTCCCAGTAGGGATGAAGAGAAAAAAAAGAAAGAGAGAAGGGAATATGGAACAGGCACTGGCAAGAGGTTACGGGAAGGGCAGAAGACCTCAAGAGCAAATTTACATCACTCTTGGATGTTGACGAAATCCCCTCTTTTTTTATTTATTTATTATTTTTTTTTCATGAAATATTTCTGCAGATAAAATTGTTATTGGAGTCTCACCTAAGGTTATGACGTGAATTGGTTGACAGTTGAGTAATATTCGATGTTCTGGAATAATAAATCAGACAATCTCGCGTTTTATAATCCCGTCCAAACATCCCCAAGATTACAAAGAGGTCTAAGTGTACTAAAATATTATTAATTTAATTTAAAACATTAAAAACTTAATTCATTTTAAAGCAATAATATTTTTAATTATAAAAATTTAAAAGCATAATTTAGGAATTTGAGATGAGCCGGTCATCTCATGAGAATGGAAAGTGATAGAGCTGCTTTGAGAGTTTTCAATGTAACCCCTTTTGGACAGCGACCCAGGGGAAGACCGAAAAAGAGATGGGTCGACTGTTTAGACTCTGATTTTAATGTCATTAAGTTAAAAAACTGGAGGTCCACAGCCAAGAGAACAGCCCGGCTGGATCTTTTAAAGAAGGCCAAGACCCACAACGGGCTGTAGAGCCAGTTATGTGGATTAATTTAGGAATTAATAAACATGAAAGTTTAAGGATATAAATTTAACCAATCGATCCCAAAGAATGTTTAGTAGATTGGAACGAGTACTTTGTATTAAATGTGAAATATTTAGACTTAGCGAAACCAAAATGTGATTTTTTGTTGTTGTTGTTTATTAATTGACAGAAGGTTCACTGAAATTTATTTTTGTGCTTTGTGTATAATAACTAATTCGAACGTTTAGTTAAAAGGCACTATGATTACGAATATAAATTTCCAAATTTATTTTCCATTTTCTTTTTCTCGAATTACGAGAATTGGTTATCATTATTAAGAGAGACAGTCTTCGATAGCGATCTCACTTGTAGCAAATCGATAAAAGATAATTGAATATAAACACAACGTTTGTGCGAAATACTTTTTTTTTTGAAGGATATCCTTTTTGCTAGCGATTGCAGTCGCTTCCTTGTTTATTCTCGTCCTTTCAGGTAATCTTCGAATGTAATCCTTTGGAATGTGAAAGTGAAAGTAATTCGGCACATTTCACTGGAAACGAAATTCATACCCTGTTCCATCTTTTTTTATTTCAAGGAATAATGAAATTGCAGGATTAAGTTAGCTGTTTATTTTGTGAAAATTACTCTCACAAACTTGTAGAAGATTTTCAATAATTGTTATTATTATTTTTTTTTTTTTAAATTTTAACTTCAAATTATTACACAGGCCACATAAAAATATAAGGAAAAAAATCATACTTCCTATTACGACACATCACATTTAGGATCTTACAAAACATCACATTAGAACGTCTAACAAAAAGCGCTCTGACATACTTTTATGTTCAAAAGATTTAAATATTCATTTAAATCTTTACCATATACATACCTATCTTAAGAAACCTATTAAAAAAAATCATTCTTTTTTTTTTTTTTAGGATAATATTCAATACTATAAATTTAATAAATAAATATTAATTCAATAAGATAGTTGCAATTTAGAATTGCTCAATATAATTTTTACCTGGAATTCTGGATCGAAGGGGTCCATGGTTTGTGAATTTAATTATTAACATGAATTTAACCATTCATTTAAACATTTTCAATGAATAGTTAAAGTTTTAATGATGATTTCATTTTTTATGGGCATTTAGAATAATAGTTTGTATAAGAAGAAGTTTGTTTAGAATATAGTTGTAGAATAATATTTTATATATTAAGGCTTCGTGCACTTAATTGCTATCATTTGAAAAGTTCATACGCTATTTAATAGGATGAAAAAAATAATTAAAGATTACTTTATAATTGGACAGTTTTCAAATTCCGGAGTTCCAATAGAACATTTTGTATATTAAAATGTTAAAATGCTATTAATAAAAAAGAAAAATATATTGTTTATATTCTTTTTTTCAAATTCGCATTCTTCAGCCAAACGAAAAAATAAGGGTGAAAAAATAAAATCAGCAAAATATTACTTTTCATCCTTTAATTGGCAAAAATAATTTAGTCTAATTATGAAAATAAAAGATTTAATTGCCAATCATTAAATTTAAGTACTGTTATGCCAATTAAATAATTTAACATTATCTTTTATTTATTAATTTCTATACTTAATGAAAAGAAAAAAATTTATAATAAAAGAATAAAATACATTTTAAAAATTAACATTTGATTAAAATACATCAAGATATTTTACATTTTGAGAATGCTGTAAACATAAGAATTACTTAACGCAGTTAAAAAAAAAAATTTCCTTATTTTCTTCTTCATTCCATTGACAGGAAGGAAATCCAGAGTTAAAATTACAGTTGAATGTTGCAAACGCGTGATTTGTAGATTTCACAAGCATGTCATTAGTTTAGCTAGCATATAATTTTTGCATTATAATAGCATTCATTGAATCTGTTGTTGTATTTAAGACTAACCAATCGTATTTCTTGCTTCAGAAGATATTGATTCTAGTAGCATTAGCAATTAATTACTCTGGAAAAAGTTGTGTAAGTCAGATGCCAGATTTAAATTTGAAAAACTTCCAAGTTAAATTTTGAGATTTCAATTTTAGTGACCTCCATTCGAACAGGATATCATTGCTGACATTTTCAGATCTTACCTGAATAAAAAAAATAAATAAAAAATTTAGATAACGTTAGCAATTGCCTCATAAGTAAACAAGAACTTTGCTTTGAATACAATTTCGTTTCGTATGTGTTTACATTCCACTGGAATCATTCGTCATAATTATAGTTTGTAATAAAAGGAATTTTTTGTGGAAAAATAATTTTTTTGTGTGTGGAAATATAATAAAAATACAAATAACGGGGACAAAAAAAAAAAAATGGCTCACAAATTATGATTTAAACATTTTATGTTTTGAATACAAAATTCAAATCAACTTGGGCTGTTTCTTATTTTGACTTAAGTTTCCAAATGTTTAGAATATTTTTCGAAAAAAAAAAATTACTATGTTTGTCTTTTGCATTCATTTATAATGACCAAAAATTTATGAATTCCTTACACAACTAGATGAATCGTACGAATAAAAACAGGATCATACGTTATAAACGCAGAGATTCGAGAATATTATAAACAAAAGAATCGAAAATATTATCAGCAAACGAATCGAAATTATTTTAAACAAACGAATCGATAATAATGTAAACACACGAATATTATAAACGCCTAATAAATCATCATAATAAAATAAAAACAAACTTTCTTTGAAAAATTTTAACATTGGAAATTATTAAGTATTGCTTATATTTCAAAATATATAGTCACTTAATATCATAGAAATCATAGAATGGAAAATATGTACAACACACAATTGATGACTCCATTATCTCCAAGTTTAAATTTAAGTTCATAAATAGGTGGGTTTGACTATTGAATTGCAAATAAGAATATTTTTTTTACTGAAAATATATGAAAGAAGCATTATTTACACATTCAATATTAAGCAAACATTTATGCTAATATAGTTGAATTCACCCCATTTATCAATGCGACCTGATAGCCAATTGGCTAGCTTTTTGACCTGTGGTCCCATAGATTTCAGATTCAAGTCCTGGCGGTGGCATGGATGATTGTGAGTGGTTTGAAATCCCCATTAAACTGTAGGTCTCGGTTTAATTGACCAAAGTGGCGCACAAAATGACCGTAGAGAGATAAATGAATTCTCAATTTTATTTATATATTTTCACTTTAGTTCATTTAATTTAATTAGAAAGCAATGCCTTTATTAAAAATTAATAATTCAATAAATAAATAACATCCAGTTATCCATCCCAGCATTTCAACGAATATCAGGATTATTATGAGTTTGTTTCTGCAGAAAACTTTTTTTGATCAATAATAATAGCAATAATACAGTGGAATATATCTCAACCTCATACAGTATGCATGTTGCATTTTCCTTGATCTTTCCAGCATAGCATTTCTCCCGGGAAAAAAAAAAAAAAAAAAAAAAAAAATTTAGCCATAAAAACAGATGAATGCTTCTTTACATAATGCAAATTATTGCAAGGAAGGTTAATTTACCGAAAAGTTCATTTAGTTGGAAAGTCAAACCATAACTTATATTTATTTAAAAACGCAATAGTGATATATTTTAAAATTGAAATAGTAATTTCTTAAACTTTAAGGTAAATTAAGAAAAATGACTCTGGCAATTAAAAAACAAACAATGAAAGCATATACATAAATGTAGGATTCAAAATTATTCCCGCAATAAAAAGTAAATAAATAAAAATAATAATAATAATAAACGTAACCGATTTCGTCTATTCTTTTTACATAAAGAAAGAAAGACGTATAGTACAACATTTAAAGTTAGTTATGTTGGAATTTTACAAGTTTACACATTAATATGATTTATGCAAGTTTACACATTAATATGATTTATGCATTGAGAAATATTTCATTATGTAACTAAAATATTTGGATTTATTTTGTTTTTTAAATTATAGTTCTACTTTTTTTTTTTTAATAATAAGAATTATTAACGTAATATTTTTCTCATGGGAAATGTTTTTTCTTGATTTCGAAACCGGTCGGCACAGAATCGTTTTGTGTCGTCATTTGAAGACAAATGGAATGTTGATTGCCGACATTTCATCTATCATCAGAAAATGGATCTCGCTACGTTCCCCGGAGGAAAATAAAATAAAAAAGTGAAAATGAAATTTGATGGAGAAGTTTCTTAGAACTTTACGCAATTTTACACACACACACACACACTCAAAATTGTAATAGAGTCTACCCATAAAATTTAGAATTTAAACAAGAAAATTTAGAATTTAAACTTCAAGAACAAAATGCATAAATAAATAAACTTTTCTTACCATGCCTGATGGAGAGCTGTATTAGCCACATTACATTAAACAGACACTCAGCGTGATCCATTTATAACTAACGTTATTATTAATCCACATGTATATTATTATTATTATTATTGGATCACAACTAAACGGCGTAAAAAGATTAAAATTGCGGACTCAGTTTATTGAAGAATCATTGTATTTAAATGAACATTAGAAATACATTTTCTTTTTTGTAAACACAACTGTACAATTCACAACATATTCTGCAGTGTTTTTCTCAAGAATGGATGCAGTAAATTCATTCTTGATTGAGAAAGGACTTACAAAAATAATGAATTAATTGTAGTTTACAAAAATTGCTCCTCCCCCCAAACTATTGGTTTGTCGCACTACGGTCATTTTATGCACACTTTAGTCTAATTAGACGGGACCTGCAGTTTAACGTGGATTCCGAACCACTCACAAACATCCACGCCACCGGCAGGATTCGAACTTGAAGCCTGTGGTGCCCAAACTATTGGAGAATGGAGCGAAACAGTTAAGGTTAAATCTGACAGGCGTGTCCAACTATTTTACTAGAAAACGGAGAAGATTTCGCAAATTTATTTTGATGTAAACATTCCTCGAAATGAATTCCATAATTATAAATTATTATTCATAGTTTTTGTCGTCATTCATCAAAAAGTAAATACTATGCCAGTGGCTTGAATGTTTACAAAAAATTCTTTGGTAAGAAAATATAATTAGTTATAGAATTACAGTCACAAATACTCTTATTATAGTTTAAAAACCTATGGCACTGAATTACAATCGCAAATCATCTATCCATAATGAATGGATTGTGTAATTAAATCCTGTTAAAAAGTGCTATTACGCAAAATTAAAATGAGTTTTTCTTTTTTTTTTTCAAAGTCATTTGTAGGTCATAGGAACTTCCCAAAAGCTCAATGACATTCAGAGGTCGACCGTAACCCTTTCCTTTTCCCGATTCGAACGCAGGAACCCTGCGAAACAGGCTGCTGTTTTTTTTTTTTTATTTAACCTTTCTTTTATATTTTCATTTTTAACCCTTTATTCGAAAACCACCCCCGTATACGTGAATCAGCGAGGCACCTTTTTTTTCTGTTGAGGTTCTTTTTCGAGTTTTTTTCTCCTCTATGCAGCAGAGGAAAGAGGAAGGGGTTTTCACCTCGAACAGCTCTCAGGACAGGTCAGAATAAGGTCATGGCATCCACATGCTGCAGACAGGGTCTACCTATTAATTAAAGCAGCAATTTGCATGTGGCACAAAGAACACAAGAGGATCGTCCACAATTAGGCAGAACCGGTTGAAATTATGCTCTTGGCGGAATGGGTATATATAGGAACTGGTAGTGCGAGGATTTCTCTCTTTCTTCTCTTTGGGAAAAACGAATGTGGTGTCAGCAGGGCCGGATTTTCCTATAGGCTAACTAGGCTTCAGCCTAGGGCCTCAAGATCAAGAGGGTCTTACATTCAAATTTTTAGCAAAATTAGAATGACACTATTCTAAAAACAGTAAACACTGAATCGAAAATAAGGAGAAATTCTACACATATGACTCATAAACAAACATAAAAATGTATTGGTTAAGATCAACGCGTTCGGCTCATTGGGTATGTTCGTTGGTATAGACTAGATTGCACCAACGTATAGTTCATACGTTCACTGATTTAGCAAACATTGACGTGGCTTATGCTACTAAGCTTCAATTTGATAGAAAATATGATAATTTTTGTTGCCTATTTTATTTTCGTGGGCAAAAATTTTTATTATTTGAATTTTGTTTCTTTGTAAATGTTGTGTGTTAGGTTTGATTAGTTATTATTACAAGTACTCTATAGGGTGCTGAGAATAAATGTCCACGACAGGTGTAAATAATAAGTGTTTTCTATTATTTTTTTGTGCCACATTTTTTAGTACCCATCACAACATGTTTCATTTAACATATTGATATATATCACATTAACGATGTATTTTATTATTATCTCTCATGTAATTTACAAACTTAAAAATGGGAGGTGAAATGAGTGGAATAGCCTAGGGCCTCTTTTCATCTAAATCCGGCCCTGGGAGAGAGATTAGCAAAAGTAATTAAAAACAGTGTGGATAGTTTTCTGCGACCTCCTCGTCATTCGGTACTGCTTATCAACTTCGTGAATGACATGTATTGAAAAGTAGGAGCCTCGGGCTTCAATAACAAGTTTCACGCCATGAAAATGTAGCACTGCTCAGTTTGCATAGTGTCTGGGCCTGTCGAAACTTTGAATCTTTATCCATGCATAATTTCCTCGATCGCTGGCTGGCTTTTAACTTTGTTATACTTGACTATGCATATTAGTCTTATAAGCAATAACCCTGCCAATTTAAACCAGTTTGTTTTGTTTTAAAAGTTTATTTTATTCTATTTGAAATTTCTCGTGGGTGTTTGGGTGTTTCCGAATTTGCATAACAGTTAATAAGTTTAAAAAAAAAATTTTTTTTTAATTATTATAAAAGTACATTCAATCCTATACAACACGAGAAGGAAAAAAAAAAAAAAAAAAAAGGTTAAAAAAAATAATATTATATGAAACAAAGAAATAATGCAAAATATAAGTTAGATTTCAAGAACTAAAAAATGTGTGTAGTACCGTATTAATTTTTTTAACTAAGAAAAACATTGATTGTTAAGCAATCTCTAGTTATATACCAGAACGATTTTTTTTCTTTCTTTTTCTTTCTCTTAACTAATCATTTTTGAATGGTTAGAGCAGTATAATCTGCAACATATTTTTAAACTGTTTTGCTTCATTTAGCTTTTAACTATTTTATTTAAGTGTAATTAACTCATTTTCCCTTCAAAATCAATTTATTTCAAAAATTTTTTAAACGACAATTAAAAAACGGTCCTTAATTAATATTTTTTTCCCTATTATTTATGATTCGTGCTAATTTTAACGACACAGGTATTTCGAAACTGGTACGTCAGTTGCCATAGACGTCATAATGCAAATACAGATTACGTAATACAATAATTGGCGCATTAATGCAATAAGTGTATTGCATATTAATATTGAATTTTTTTTTCATCATCATTATTAATCACTCGTTAAATATGAGAAAATAATTACTAATCATTAATAATTCTGAAAAATAAGTTGTAAGAATGCTTTTTTATTGAAAAGGGGAAAAAGAAAAACTATTTATTTGTCTGTTCCTAAATTTACAAATCTTGAAATAATTTCTATGAGACCTATTTATATAATTGTTATACATGTATCGATTGAACTCGAAGTTTCCTCAAAGATTGGATGCTTAAAGTATTGATGCAAGGTTATATATAAGGAGATTGTGGGTTCAATTCCCGTCATGGGTACTTTAAATTTATTGAATGATATGTGTGTGGACATATGTTTCACTCTAATCCAGCTGACGCCATGGATGATTAATTAGATGTTTGTATAGAAATTTTCTAAAATATTTTTGTAGAAAGATTGTGAAAGATTTTATAAATTATTTAGTCGTTTAGTACAAGAACAAATGTTTATTTAAACATCTAATAATGTAACCAACATTAACTCAAATAAGACATACTCCTTCTGTCCCATAATGATAGTAGTACGTGAATATTTATAGAGGAATTATTGGCGAATGCAATTGAAGCTATATTGTAGCAAAAATTGCAATCTTCAATCAAAATCCATGTTTCATGACACATGTTCCATTTGTTTTGACAAATTATCTATTTTTAGGTTAACGTAATTATTAGGAACTATAACTATTTTTCTAATTTCGTCCGCTAATGGAAATCAATTGTTTTATTTCAATTGAACAGCAACCCATCGTGAATGAAAAATAAAAGAGAATTTTCAAGCAAAGATTGATTTAATTGCGATTGTCCAGTTCTTGATGCATTAAAAGAAAAACGAAAAGTTGCAAATTAAGTTAGCTGCAAAACTATTTCAATGCAACAGAATGACCCTATCAAGCATTTAGGAAGAAAAATGATACTAATTGTCAAGGTGAATCTTATGCTAATGTTGATTCTTTGGAAAAACAAAATTGTGGATGTAAATTCAGAGATTATGGGAAAAAAACTTAGACATATTGACCTCAGCAGACGAGGCATCCTAAGATCAGCAGCTCAGGCCACTAAAGTTTCCGAATCTGCACTATTCCAGAATTTTGAAGAAAAAAAGGAAACGAGTTTCAAAACGAGTTCCAAGCATCAACAAACCATTTCTTACAGAAAAGAATAAGAAAGAACGTGTAGAATTTGGTCTGTCTAAAGTACTTCCTGATGGAAAGTTATGGACTTTGAAGGATTATATTCACACGATGAAAACTACCTAAACATTCAAAATAAAAATTAGGCGTAATATTTTTTAACTTATTGCTTAATTTAATCTGTTTTTTTTTTATTTTTTATAATAGATGTTTCACTCTATATTTATTTGCTTTTGCTACTATCATTATGAGGGGCCTGAATGCCAATTGACTAGCACTCTAGTACTCAGTGTCACAGGCTTCAGGTTCCAATCCTGGCGTGGCAATGGATGTTTGTAGTGGCTCGGAATCCACTTTAAGCTGTAATGAGTTGAATTAATATAGGTGTTGACCGTAGGGCTGACAACCCTACCCTGCCAGAAGGCGAATGACCTTGATCCAACATAGGCTGTAGTGCCAGGGAGTTAGTTATTATTATTATGTGTCAAACTAAATTCATCATTTGATGCTATATTTATGGGACACAGGGATTATGTTTTAATTTTTTTTTTAAATTTTGAAATAAACTGCATGTTTGATGCTATATCGATTCAATAATCAATCGACATTACTCTAATTTATTTTATCCAAAAGATAACATTATCAGAGATTTCCATCCATTTAGTTTTTCCCCCTCTAAGTTAAACAGAAATATAGATATGACTATATAAAGTTTCAATCTACCTAACTGTGCGTTTAAACTTTTGACAAAATGCTTACTAAGTCATTTCTTCTTGATAAAAGTGATTTCTTCTTCTACTTTTGACGTCCTATTACGATATAAAAAGGCATCCTTATCTAGCATACCACTGTCACTTGCGCATGTGCAGCAAAACGCACAAACAATTACTACTTGACAAATGCGTAACACGTGTAGGCTAACCTACGCATCTTTTGAAAGAAAAAAAAAAGAGAGTCTCTTGACAACAGAGTGACTGAGAAAGAATTTTGATAAAGCAGTTGCAGTCCAACTTTGTTTTCTAGGTAGTGAGTGGAACTTTCGCTTTTAGTCTGAACCTGTCACAGAAATCGACATTCATTTAAGGATGATTTATTCAGTTCAGTATCTCGACAGGAAAACACTTTTACCGTCAAGGTTCTTCTACCAATTCTAAGTGAAGAGAATCTAAGTGGGAAAAGAGTGTGGACATTGCTCCTTCCGTTAAGATAAGCACGCTCAAGATTTACAGCGCGTAACAACAGCGCTGATAAGCCATCGGCGGTGTGTGCATAGGTTAACAGGCGATCACGTGATTCACCCTGCGGATCATTCACTATTTTGCAATGGTATTTTATTTTAAAGTGGGTAATCTAATCTAACCCATTGATTTCTCTGATTTAAGAGATTCATTATCATTATCTATTTATATATGAAACAAATGATGCAACTCACAGTTCAAGCGTAAAATCTCTTCTGTGTGCTTTTTTCAATTCCTTCTATTAGTTCACATTCTCCCTATATATATTCATATATCTTGTTCAAATTTTCAATCGTTCATAAAATACTTTTCATTCATCCACTCGAGTTCAAATACATTTTTTTGAACTTGTAGTGGATGACACTGGATGTTTCTTTCAAATATTAATTAATTCATTAAATTTAATTCATTAATTTTAGTGTATTTTAGATTTAAGTTGCATGTATCTAATAATAAATTTTAATTTTTAGGAAATTTCAATTTCAATAATAGAAAAATTTCAATTTTATTTACAAAGGACTTTCCGCGATATAGTGAAAAAAAAGTAGGAATTGACTTGAATTTTTTTTTTTTTCATATTACTTGCTTTTTAATAGCCGACTCTTTAAACTGAAAATCATATAGCAATAATAGCATATAATTCTTTTATGTATAATTTAATTATCTTTGACAAGTCTGTTTTTATAAGTGAAGGTGTTTAAATAAATTCACATTCTAACGATACAAACATATTTCAGATGTTTTATTGTGTCATAAACTAAAAATAACATAATTGAATTCTAAGATCATTAAGGAGCCTGAATGGCCGAGTGGTTAGCCCTCTGACGTTCGGTGCCATGGGTGTTTGTAGTGGTTCGGAATCCACTTTAAGCGGTATGTCCCGATCTCATATGTCTGTAGAGTGTAGATATGTCAAGTCAGACTTTTACCTACGGGTTCTGCATCATAACAGAAGCTGCCCTTTTTTCCGTTCAACCATGAGTCCACATGGGTTCGTGGGCATGGCCTAGATTGTTTGCCAAGTGGGATAAGAAACAACAGCAACAGGAGTATTATTATCCATTATGTTCTTTAAAGATTCTACAAATTTTAATCAGTTGAGACCAAGATGGGGGAAAGCAAATCTTCAAAATCTGTGAATTTTGAATGGCATTAACACAAAAATAGAGACATTGTGTCTTGTTTTTTGGGTTACACTTTCAATCAATTTGTAGTGTGTCTTCAATAACCAGGACGATTATTAAAAAAACACAATAACAAACATTATGAAAATTTAAACTCTGCTATAGATAACACTCCTACCAGTGTAAAAATTCTCCCTCAACTCTGTTCAACATCTATGGCAACCCTCGGCATGGAAAGAGTGCTGATGTTACAATTTGCTAACCAAAGATGCACACACAGTTGATTTATTAATACTTATTTTACCTTAAAAGTCATAAGCTTTCGATTTTTAAAGAATAGATGTCGTTAATTTTCGAAAAAATTTATTCCGTAAAATCTGCTAACATTTGTGGTATTAAAATGATAATTTAAGTAAAGTTCTTAGACAAAAAAATTATTAATATTTATAGATTGGTTGATATATAAATTTACATTACAGATAAACATAAAATAATTTATTAATTGTATACATATATACATAAGCCTTTACTTTATTTTCTTTTATTATGTTAAAAAAATATTAATAAAATATTGGTTAAAATATTGCTTCGAATTTTGAGATTTAAACCCTAATACTGTATTCAATGAAAAAAAAAAGATTCAAAATAATTTCTGTTTTCCTTTACACTGATATACTTCCAAATTGGTGGGTATCATCATCATCGGCACAACAGCCCAGTGTGGGCCAAGGCCGTCTACCTATTGAAAGATTTCGAGACGTTTTTCTTTTTACGGGGTAGGGTTGTCAGCTCTACACCCAACGCTCATATAAGACCGGGACCTACGGCTTAAAGTGGATTCCGAACCACTACAAACATCCATGGCACCGCCGGGACTCGAACCCCAGAGCGCTAGCCACTCGGCTATTCAAGCCCTAAGTTGGTGGGTATAGAGACGTATAACTAACAAGTAGTCAAATCGAGTGTTAATTTGTGTGGCCATATCGAACAACGTAAAATAATCAAATAAATACAACAACAAATGAAAAAAAGATCATAATAAAAAGATTATTTTGTTGCAGGAATATTCTCCCCACTCCAGAAATATCCATCTTTATTGCTGAAACTTAGTAACCAGCAATAGAAGTTCGTATATTTTCTTTCCTCCAAGAATTCAATAAAAGCGCGTTATTTTATTTTTTCTGGCACTTTGCCAGCCCTTTTCCTGCTCTTCCACTTTGCTAGGTAAATGGCGAGACCGGCGTTCGGGAATGGGTGGCTAGGAAGTATTTGAAAACAAAGAGGTATTTTTTTCTTTTTTGTAATATAAATCTAGTTATAAAGAAAAATAACTCCCAGAGCCAGATAAAAGCGTATATCAAGGAAAGGATGCTCAAATTAATAATTTCTGCTCGCTACAAAAATAAAATTAGATTAAGATATCTAAGCCATAAAACAGATATTTATTTGTTTACACGTGTGTCTGCTTTCATAGTTATCAAAACATAAAAAAACATTCAACTAATGCATATATTAAATGAACAGCAATATATTAAATGGACATTATTAGTCCTTGAAACTGTAATGCCATGAAATAATTATAATTGACTAACTCCCTGGCACTGCAGTCCATGTTGGACTGAGGCTGTCTGTCTACTAGCAGATTCTGAAATAGGATATGTTTTTTTTTTTTTACAAGGTAGGGTTGTCAGTCCTACGCCCAACGCTCTACAGTCATATTAGGGGCATGAATGGCAGAGTGTCTAGCATTCTGGTGCTCAGTGCCCTAGGTGTCGGGTTCAAATTTCGGCTGTGCCATGAATGTTTGTTGTGGTTTAAACCGTAAGTCCCAGTCTAATATGAGCCTAGAGCGTCACAGAACACAATCAGACTTCTCACCCCATAATTTCCAAACTGTAAAGAGGTAATTCCGCTCTAGACACAGTAATGTGGTATGATATAGTAGTAGTACTAATCACATTATACGGGTACCTGCTACTTAAAGTGGATTCCGAACCACTAGAAATATTTATGGCTCCGCTAGGACTCGAACCCTAGACCTGTGTACCGAGCGCTAGTCACTCGGTTTTCAGGCACCCATATAAGAATTATGCAATACTTTAAGCTTAAAATATAATGAATGCACTTTTAAGAATGATGAAGATTTAGAGTTAAAGAACTTCTTTTGCAGTTTGATAGCTTTAATGTTTTAATTATCATAGATGTATTATTAAAAGATGAAATAAGTATAGATAAATCTAAAACAATAGTATAACATAATAAAATTACATTCTAAAATTAACGTTAATTTTAACGTTATAGCGCTGCGACGTTATTTATCTTTAATTATTAATCTATATAGATTTCCGGTAGTTTTCATCATCATCATCAGTGGCGCAACAGTCCCATCGTGGACAGTCTGCCTATTGGCAGATTTCGAGACAGGATATGTTATTTTTTTTTTTTGCGGGATAGAGTTGTCAGCCGTACGCCTAACGCTCTACAGTCATACAAGGCCGGACTTACTGTTTAAAGTAGATTTTGAACCACTACAAACATCTATACCACCAAGCGCCAGAGCGCTGGTCACTCGGCCATCAGCCTCCCGCCGCCCCCTCGCCCTTGTAGTTTTAATACTTAAAAAATTAATAATTTAACTTTTTATTATTAGTATTAGTATTATTTTTAATTGTGAGCTGTGTGTACACTTATTTACACAGTGGAGTTTCGATTTATTTTCAAATAAAATCCAAGTTATTCTGTTTTTTTGTTCATTCTTTTTCAGCACTGTCAGTTTTGTATACAAAAATACAAAAAACCAATTTAAGTTATAGATATATTGATAAATTGTTGCAGTTTCTGCTTTTTTATCGCTTCGTTATGTTACACGATGCAGTTTTTTTTTTTTTTATGATGATGATGATGGTTTATATATTGAAAGTAAACAGATAAACATTAGCAAGCTCTTCAATATTGTTACATCATCCATTATATCTGAAATAACCTTCAACTTACACCTGTTCGCTTTTCAGTTATTCTTCGTTTCTTATTGTGTTATGTTTCATCATCAGTTTTTTTTTTTTTTTTTTTTTTTTTTTTTTTTTTTTTTTTTTGTATTATTATTTATTATCAACTGCAGAGCATCGAGAAGTGCTATAAACGCGTCACTGCGCCAGAGGTGGAAAAAATAAAAAAAATTGAGGAACGTTATTTTTTTTATGCGCCAAACATTCATGATCCTCTTTTATATTTTCAAACACTGAATTACTCTATTATTCGACAAACATGGCGGAAAATGGCATTCCGGCCATTTTCCGCTAGCTTCTATTCAAAAAACATTTATTAGTTTATATAAACCGTAAAATATTTGAACCTGCAGCTGTTTAAATTTTTTTATTTATTTATTTTTAGTTATTCTATTCACGACACACTTTAGTGTTACTATTGATTTTAAGCATCTGTAGAGAAGACATTTTCTTTCTCTATTTATTTATATTTTATTCGAATTTACTCGAAATGATAAAGTTCTGGAAAAATTTTACTATACCTTATAATTAAAATAGGCTTGTTGTTCTTTAAAATTGAAAAATGAATTGATATTCGAAACGGTATTGTTAATTATATTAAATCCAACACATTAATTGATCAATATTAAATTAAATTTATTTTTCATGTACCTGAATTCAAATAGGTTTTTTCTTTAAATTGATAATTGACAAAATTAATTGATATTGAAACAGTATTGTTAATTCTGTTTCGGGTTCGTGTCATGGATGTTTGTAGTGTTTCAGAATCCACTTTAAGCCGTATGTCCTGGTCTAATATGGCTGTAGATCGTTGGGCGTAGTAATGACAACTCTACCCTGTAAAAAAAAAAAACACATCGCGTATCTAGAAATCTGCCAGCAGTCAGACGGCCTTGACTCACCATGGGGCTGTTGCGACACTGATGCTGATGCTGATAATTGTTAATTATATTAAAAACGCATTAATTGATCAATATTAAATTTAGTTGATTTTCCATGCCATTATGTTAAAAGCTTCTATTTATTAACGTCGAACATAACGTACTCATACAAAGAAAAAAAAAATTGTAAACTTAATTGCTGTCCTTTAACACGTGTGCAACAAATTAAATATTTATATTTATAAAGAGATTATATTATTTTATAGTCAACAGAATGATCGATTTTATACAATTCTCTAAATAAATAAAATAGGTAAAATACGTATTTGTTTATGAATGTATGAAAGTAAATATTAAATTAGATAAAAATTCTTACATCTGATTATTGAGTGTATATTAGTATAGAATAGAAATATTGGTTGCTTTTTATGTAACACATAACCCGTGTGTTTTCATGGATGGAAGGGGGGGGTTCTGTTGTGGTGGAGCACACGTAGGTAGAAGTCTGACTTGTCGTTGAAGGAGTACACTTTTAGAGAGAACTACCCCGCATTTGCGTATCATATAGGAGAAAACCCTGGAAAATCCCAGCAGGAGGTCTGACTACCATGTCAAGATGCTGAACATCACAAACACCATCGAGTCTCCTCGTTTTTTAAAACTATGTTTACAACAAAGCCACCATCGGATTGAATCTCAGCCTTAATGCTCATCAACGATTTTCGTTGTCCTTGAACCATGAGTAGGGCAACGCACTTTATATAAAATAGTATGAATTTGTTATTATTTTAATAATCATAAAAAATGTGCTAGTATTTAATTATTAATCTTATAATTAGTTTCATTAACTAAAATGAAATAGCATATCAGAATTATGTAGAAATTTATTAATAAAAAAATATTGTTCCTCGTTAAAGTTAAAAAAAAAAATTAATTAATTTTGCATTTATGTTTTTATGTACCTATAAGGAAATGATTAAATTTCTTGCAAATTTAATTCCTAACCAAGATACAAATATTTAAATCATTAAAATTTGTTCTTTAAATCAGCTGATAAATTCATATTTCGTTTCGAAATTATATTTTAATTAATTAAAAAGGAAAATTATTAATTACTGTAAATCTGATGAAATCTCGTACGGCTTTTGTTAAAAACGTTTTTTATTTCGTATCTTTAAAATTCTATAACTATTTTAATTAAGTGACAGTTCTGTTTTGAAATACGGATACAATTATTAAGAATTCTTATCCTTTTTTAAAAATAAGGTTATGAAGAATTCTAAGAATAAGTTTTTTAGAAGGAAACTTTGTAAATCTTTCAAAGCATTAAAAGAGTTTTAGAAGTTCTTTGAAATAATTTCTAAGGATTCTTTTGATTTTGTGTTTTCTGAAAATGTAAAAACTGACAACATCATGAATTCATTATTTTGTAGGCGTTCCACCTAAAGGAAAACCAAAATCTATTTGAAAAAGAACGATTAGTTTCAGGGCTGTTTGAAAATATTATAAATAAAATAAAATTTGAAGTAATTTTTATTAAAATAAAAAGTCACATTTCCAAAAATATCAGCTCGTGAACAAGTTTAAAATTATTCGATTTCCATAAATTGAAAGGATATGTTAATAAATCTGCATAAATAAACGAATGGAAGGTGAATATTTTTCATTTTTGAATGTGAACTGATATTTGAGAATTTATTATAATTTTAATAAGCAAGTTAAAAAGAATTATATTTCTTTCAATGTATGCTAAATGTTTAACGTTTTCACTGGTCTATAAAAAAATATAACAATTTATAAAGTATATATATATATATATATAAATTTGCTGACTTATTCAGTGGGCTATAATTTTAACAGTATTGTTTATTAATATAATTTAAAAAAAAAAAAAGGAAGCATGCTTCTACTAATATAAGAACAACAATACTAAAATTTTCTAACTGATTAAAAAAAAAATTATCCTGGAAAACGTGACTTAGAGATGATGCATTTCTGAGAAAGTTTTCTTCAAATACAGAGAGAGTACGTAACTGTAATTGCTTGGTGCACTAAACATTATAGCGTTGGTAGACAGTAGAATGTTTATTTCTCGCAGCATTTTTTGCTTTATTTTTCCTATTTTTTTTCCGGTGAATCAAATAATTAATACAACTTCATAGATATTATACTTGAACATTTTAAAAGTGTATTCCAAAGACGAATGAACATTTAGACGATGGAAAAAAAAAGGCATTTTTGTTTCTCTTCAGAACAGATTGAAAAAAAAAATCAAAAAAGTAAAATACATTCAACAAAAGCACCAGAGGGAGCTTCATAAATTCAGCCTGGCAAACAGAATGCATGCACAAGCTTTATATCGCAAAATTTTGAGCAATTTTCCAAGATTTACGAGCACCAGAACAACGGAAAAATCGCCCTCAATGTCATCTAGAGGTCGTTGGAAAGGGACAGCTTTAACTCTTTCCTCACTCGATCTGTGCAGCTAGGGGTGAGCGGAACGTTTTCGATTCCACCTTCACTAAAAAACAAAATGAAAAAGCAGCCTTCTGTGACGCCATCAGGGGTGGAGAGAGGGCCCAATGCCCTTCCGAAGGGTGGAATAAAGAAGCGGAGAAATAAAAAAAAAATTTCTCGTTCAGCGATTGGCAACGGAAATTCCAAACATTTGCAGCTGTTTCTGAAATAATAGCTGAAATGGCGAGGTAACAGAGGACAAATAAAAAAGTTTTTTTTTTTTTTTTTTTTTTGTTGTCGATAGACTCAAGTGCACAAGACGGAAAGTAAAGGGTTGTAGTTTAAAGGTCACCTTGATATTGGTATTTAGTTCGTGTGTTATTTTAATTATACGAATAAATTAATAAATATATGAAGTGATAATTTTTTTAAAAGTTATACATTAATATCACCAGAATTTTTAGTGAAATATAGGTACCACTTTTTTTTGTTGATACTTAAATTTTGTGAGTTATTGATCGAATTATAAAACAATTTAACTAAAATATTAATTTTTCTACTTCTTTGATACTTTTTATTTTTGTTTAACATCAATTTTTTATGAAATAAATGAGATATTATCTCAAAAATTCTAGAAAGAACATATCTAAAATGATTTTTTTCTACCTTACTATAAGTTACTAAAAATGTTCCGTATATATTATTTCTGTTTGAAAATATTTGAAACTTTACTTTTTGAAACATTACTTTTTATGTTGAAGGCATTTTTAACCCTAGAAACGCTTTTTAAAATTTTCAGTGTTCTGTCTTGCAAAATTTATTACAAATATTTTCGCAATGCCTATAAAATTTAAGACTATTCATAAATTATTATTATTAAAAAAAAAAAAAAAGAAGTTCCTAATTTTTAAACTTTTTATGAGAGTATATATATTTATATATTTTACCATGTTTATGAAGAATATTCCAAAAAAAAAAGAAAGCATAACCAATCTATTTCCATCATACTCTTCACTAAACTTCTCTTTTTTGTAACAACAGATGCAATTATCATTAGCGAGTGATTCGTACTAGAGCTTTTTTTTGCCACGTGATTCAATAAGTCATTTAGTTGACGTGGAATGGCAACGGACAACTGCGTAATTTTTGCTGAGACCATTAATCTCTCTCTGACTCCCATGTTTTGTTTTGGTTTTAATTGGAGCACAACTGCTGTCTGTTCGAGTCCGACACAATCATTGCTCACAATGGATCGAACAAAAAGAAATAGAAAAAAATAATGATGAATGTTCTGGGGAATAAAAAGAAAATAATAATAATAAAATTAGTAGAACAATGTGTATGACGAAACTTCTGTATTGAATAGGTAGAATGTCTGATAGGAAAGTGTAATTATTTGAATTGTCAGAATTATGTCGCTGCAATTGTTGCGTCTTTACATGACATGTTCCTCACTATTGGAGAGAACATGAACAAAAAAAAAAGAAAGAAAGTGAATAAATAACTTTTAACGTAGCATTTGAATAAAGTTGCATATTTTTTATCAAAATGTATTTCTGTTATTAATGTCAAAAATATCAAAATATAAGAATATAATGAAGAGCCAAAAAATGAATTAAAATATTGATCCATATTTATTATTAAAATGTATATTGATTAATATATTACGTTTTTTCGACACTATTTATGAACATTATACATATAATAAATATATATATATATATATATATATATATATATATATATTAATTATAAAAACATTTAAAATTAATAAATACATTTAAATAAATGTTTTAAATTTTTTGTTTGAGAATAAACATTTAAAATATTACTTTTATAATAGAAATACAAATATTTCTAATATTATTTTTAAAAATTTAGTGTATCTGAGTATATATACCCACAACTTATTCTTCTTCATTAACGTAGTGAGTCAAGGCCGTCTGCCTACCGGCAGATTTCAAAACATGATTCACAAATATTTAATACAAAATATACAACCTCCAGAAATGTATACTTCCTGTTTGCAATATTTTAATCGTTATTGTATTAGTGTGGTAACAAAAATTTGACTTAAAACATATAAATAAGTAAAATAAATGTCAAAATAAAACAATATAGCGAACCCCAAAAAAAAAGAATTAAATTATTGATCCATAGTTATTATTAAATACATATTGATTAATACACTGAAGTGACAAAAGTCATGGGATACCTCCTAATATCGTGTCGGCCCTCCTTTCGCCCGGCGAAGTGCAGCAACTTGACGTGTCATGGACTCAACAAGTCGTTGGAAGTCTTCTGCAGGAATATTGAGCCATGCTGTCTCGATAGATGTCCATAATTGTGAAAGCGTTGATGGTGCAGGATTTTGGGCACGAACAGACCTCTCGATGATGTCCCATAAATGCTCGATGGGATTCATGTCGGGCGATCTAGGTGGCCAGATCATTCGTTGGAATTGTCCAGAATGTTCTTCAAACCAATCGCGAACAGCTGTGGCCCGGTGACATGGCGCATTGTCATCCATAAAAATCCCATCGTTGTTTGGGTACATGAAGTCCATGAATGGCTGCAAGGGATCTCCAAGTAGCTGAACATAAGCATTTCCAGTCAATGTTCGGTCTAGTCGCACCAGAGGACCAAGTCCATGCCATGAAAAAACAGCCCACACCATTACGGAGCCACCACCAGCTTGAACAGTGCCTTGCTGACAGTTTAGGTCCATGGCTTCGTGGGATCTGCGCCACACTCGAACCCTACCATCAGCTCTTACCAAATGAAATTGGGACTCATCGGACCAGGCCACGGTTTTCCATTCATCTAGGGACCAACCGATATGCTCACGTGGCCACGAGAGTCGCTGCAAGCGATGTCGTTCTGTCAGTAAAGGCACTTGAGTCGGTCTTCTGCTGGAATAGCCCAAGAAAACCAAATTTCTCCGCACAGTTCTAACAGACAAGTCCCTTGTACGTCCCACATTGATTTCTGCGGTTATTTGACGCAGTGTTGCTTGTCTGTTAGAATTTACGTCTCTTTGCAGACGTCGCCGGTCTCGGTCGTTAAGTGCAGGCGGTCGACCACTGCGCTGTCCATGGTGGGATGTTATGCCTGAAATTTCATACTCTCGGCACACTTTTGACACAGTGGATCTGGGAATGTTGAATTCCCTAACGATTTCCGAAATGGCATGACCCATGCGTCTAGCTCCAACTAACATTCCGCGTTCAAAGTCTGTTAATTCCCGTCGTGCGGTCATCATCACGTCAAAACCTCTTCACATGAATAACTTGAACAGAAATGAAAGCTCTGCGAAAGCACTGCGCATTTATACCTGTTCTACGCGATGTTACTGCCATCTGAAAATTTGCATATTGCTATCCCATGACTTTTGTCACTTCAGTGTATATAATGTTTTCTCGACACTATTTATAAACATTGTAAATATATATTCATTATAAAAGCATTTAAAATTAATAAATACTTTAAAATGATTGTTTGTTTAGGGTTAAAAACCTAAAATATTATTTTTATAATAGAAATACAAATAATAATATTATTTAAACAATTATTAAATAACATTATTTTACAAAATTTAATGCATCTGAGTATATATAACCACAACTTATATTTAATACAAAATATACAACCTTCAGAATAAGTATATTTTTTTGAAGATTGCATATTTTGTATTAAATATAAGTTGCAATATTTTAATCTTTATTATACTAGTTTACTAAAAAAATTTTAAGACCTATAAATAAGTAAAAGTCTTTAAGATATAATCCATTAAATGCTTTTTCTTCCTTGATTAATTGATTATAAATGCCTTAACTTTTTATTTTATAAATTATGAAGGAAATATTTCATTAAACCAGGACGTAATTACGAATTAATTATTTTCGGTTCAGTAATTTTTTTAAAACTTATTAAACTTTATTATTATTATTTTTTATTTAAATTAACCTTTTCGAGCAGAACTTTCCTTGAAAAATTAAAGTTATTTTCAATTATTTTTTAAAAGAAACATTTATGTAGTAAACATTATAGTTATAGAGAGATAGTTATATACATAGATATATGTGATTCAGTCAGAATTTTTTTGCATTTTTTTGTGCATTTTATTTAAATATTTATTAGGCAAATCCAACTGTAAATGATCTCTAAAATTTATTCGTAAGGTGATTTAGAAAATTCCGATGCATTTCCATTTCCTTTCTCAGTAAAAGATAATCGCTCCTCCAAAATTTTATTTCCCATATATACTTTTTTTTAAATATTTCTTTCCATATTATTCCGAAACTGCAAAACTCTCTCCAGCAAATCCAATTTCTTCCAGAAATTCTTCTTATCGAATCAATTCTTTTTTCCCAGCAGCTCTCTCTCTCCCTCTTCCCCGAGAGATTTTATTTCAAACTCTTTTCCCAAAAACTTCACAGTTTTTTTGGTAAAAAAAGTAAAATCACCTCGGGTTACAATACAAATCGATATCTTCGATAGAAAATAAAAAAAATAAATAAAACTACCTACTAGTACCACTTTTACCTGGATGGAATGTAATCAAATAAATGAATGAAAATACTATATATATATATATATATATATATATATATATATATAATTTTTTTATATATATTTATAATGAGAAGACACTTCTTTATATGAAGCGGAAATTGAAAGGTCACCTTGGATGCAGCAGGCTATATGTTTGGAATTGGAGTTGTGTTGTCGATCAATAATGATGACGTTGCACTCTCTCGTTCTTTTTTTAACAAAAGAATTAAGAAGGCGGCTCCTCTCTCTCAAAACCGGATCCACACCCCCTCCCCCTCATCATAACAGGTATGCTTTCATTAGCTCCTCATTATCTGGAGTACTTTTATTCCAAAAGAGGAATGACTCTTCAGAACACACACACACAGTTAATCAGAACCTACTTAATTTAGATTATTTATTTTGCTATATCCATATTAATCAATTAAACGTTTAAAATATAAGAATTTTTTTTTAAATATGGATTCCTTTGAAATGTTTTTTAAACCTTCCAAAGGAATCTGCTATTAAACCTTAAAATCATATTAAACCTTAAAATCAACTTTGTGATTGTTTTAAGTTTGTTATGTAAAATGCTTGTAATAAAAACTGACTATTGAGGTCTATGCATTACTCAGTTTTTAAGAATAACAAAAAGTTTGAAAGAACAAAAAATTATCATTAGAACCCTAACTAAATCCATATTAATCAATTAAACGTTTAAAATATAAGATTTTTTTTAATATGGATTAGCATTATATAATATTTTTAATATGGATTAGATTAATATATAAAAAATTATCATTAGAGCATTTGCTAAAACCATATTAATCAATTAAACGTTTAAAATATAAGAATTTTCTTTTAATATGGATTCCTTTGGAATGTTTTTTAAACCTTCCAAAGGAATCTTCTATTAAACCTTAAAATCATATTAAACCTCAAAATCAACTTTGTGATTGCTTTAAGTTGTTATGAAAAGGCTTGTAATAAAAATTGTCTATTACGGTCTATGCATTACTCAGTTTTTAAGAATAACAAAAAGTTTGAAAGAACAAAAAATTATCATTAGTACACTAACACACACACACACATCGATAATCAGAACCTATTTAATTTATATTATTTATTTTGCTATATCCATATTAATCAATTAAACATTTAAAATATAAGAATTTTTTTAAATATGGATTCTTTTGGAATGTTTTTTTTTAAATCCTTCATATTGAACCTTAAAATCAACTGTTTTAAGTTGTTATGAAAAGGCTTGTAATAAAAACTGACTATTGCGGTCTATGCATTAATCAGTTTTTAAGAATAACAAAAAGTTTGAAAGAACAAAAAAACCCAAAAAACATTAGAACACTAACACACCTCCTGATAATAAGAGCCTATTTAATTTATATTATTTATTTTGCTAAATCTGTATTAATCAATTAAACGATTAAAATACAATTTTTTTTTTAAATATGGATTAATTGGAATGTTTTTTAAAATTCTTTATATTAAACCTTAAATTCTAAACTGGAAACTTTTGAGTAATTGTTTTAATTTGTTATGGAAAGGTTTGTAATAAAAATTGACTATTTCAGTCTCTGCATTAATCAGTTTTTAAGAACAACAAGAAATTTGAAAGAACAAAAAAAAAAAAAAAAAAATTATCGTTTGATATCATTAGTTCTGATATTAATGAAAATCTATTACATAATTTATACCATTGTAACACAGAAAAACAAATGGGTTTTACAAGTTACTGATAAGATATATATTTAATCATCAACTGGTTTCAATAAAAAAAAAGTCTTCTTAAATCAATGATAACCACATTTTGTTATTGTCTTTGTAAGAGATAAGATACTAAAAAGGTGTATAAATAAAATTAAATTTTGAAACGACTAATTAATATAAAGTTACAAAGTACAAAACAAAAGGATGAAGATTTAAATAAAATTAAATCAATTTAGATGAAAAAAAAAAGATTTCAATGCAAAAATTTGCATTTAATATGAAGAAAATGAAAGTTCTAAAGCAGAAAAAAAATATTCTAAAATAATTTCTCTTAACATCGGAAATAAAAAAAAATATTCTAAATTTTTAATGAATATTTCCTAGAAATCGTTTGAAAAACATTCAGAATTCTATAGAATACGAATAAAGCTTTCTCTTTTTCCTTTAGTTGCAATATTTGGAACAATGCAAAAATTTTTTGGCAACATTGATTTTAATCTATATTTCTTGTTTTTTTTAATCCTCCATTTTTTAAAAAAAAAACCGCAAGTTAAGATTAGTTCTTTCCCAGAATCGATTTTTATGCAGTCAGAAACGAAGAAAACCGCTGATGTTCTAGGAATTTTTCATTTTTTTTCCTTTCTTTCTTTCTTTTTCGTTTTACTAGTCTCCTTTTTATTTGTTCGCAGTTGTTTACGATTAGCTTCAGATTTCCAATCAGAAGCAGAAGGCACAGGCGACAGCATAAATATAAGCGCAGAGACACTGTTTACTTTTCGCTACGGATCCTAGGAATATCGATTCTTGTGCAGGGGGCGCATGCGCGATGGAACTCAGTGCGGGGGCGGGGAGGGTGCTCTGTCCGCAAGTTCGTCTGCAGTTTCGATTGATGCACGGCAGCCAGCCTGGATTTCAGTAACAGAATCCTAAATGACCCGGAAGTGAAGCAAACAAGGCCATGCCAGAAATGTATCTTTTTTGAGGTTTCATAGCAACTTCGCCTCAGAACTGTAAATATTGAGGGTTTGTTTTAATTTGTGTGATGTCTTCTTTACCGTATTTATCCGTCATTTGTGCATATTTAAAGTGCAATATTTATGAAAGAGAAAATCGTTTTTTTTTAAATTTTAAATCTAATTTAACTCTGTAATAAAATTGACAAAATAGAACTATTTTATTGAAATGTCTGACTATTTCTATTTAAAGTTTAATTTTCTTTTGCAATTGCTTTTTGATGAAGCAAAATTTGTATAATAAAAGCGAGATTTTTATTTTAAAATATTGTACATAAGGCAGATTTTTTTATGTGAGAAAGGAACAAAATCGTCCATTTGAAATAAAATTAAAAACAATATGTTGTAATAAATGTTATGCATATTATACTAATGATGCATTTTAAAAGATTTCATTGCTAAAAGCAATTTAAAATTTATTATAAGTGCTCATTTTTGTTAAATTTATCTATGATAGTGTTTTATAAAACAAAGACACTGGCAAAAGGTCATCTTGGCCCTATGGAATTTGTTGCAGTTCCTAAGAAATTGCAACAAATTCCTTATCATTATTAAGAGTATTTCTATTGTCATTATTCTATAAAAAAAAATTACACACTATGTCAAATAAATTTCAGTCAAATCAGTAATAACATATTTTTAAAAATATATGTTATAAAAATATTTTAAGCATAAAATCTGAGAATATTTTTCATAATTTGTTGTAATTTTCTGCTTCTAATTTGAAGAATATTGTTCAGGGCTTATGACATTATAATATTAGGTTGTGTAAGTTGTGTTATTAAAACGATTTTCTAAAATATATCTTTCAAAAAGTACTTTCTATATTTCTATTTTATTTTGCTTTTATAAAATTGAAGTATAGAAAGTACTTTAAGTTTTGCTTTTATTATTTTGCATAGGGTGCAAATTGAAGGAAATTATCGACGTATCTATTAATATTTTAACTAATATGACATTTAAAAAATAATAATAGCAATAAGAATAAACTTGGTATTGATATACTTTTCCGTCATTTCTGCATATTTAAAATGCAATATTTACGAAACAGAAAATGGATTTTTTCAAAAATTTTTAAACAAAAAATCTGATTTAATTCTTTAATAAAATTATCAAAATAGAACTATTTTATTCAAATATCTTACTATTTGTATTAAAATTTAATTTTCTCCCACAATTGCTTTTTGATAAATTTTATATATATATATATATATTTTTTTTAAGTTATTATACAAAAAAAATTTTTTTTATATGTGGGAAAGAAACAAAATCGTTCATTTGAAATAAAATTAAATACAATTTGTTGCAATAAATGTTGTGCATATTATACTAATGGTGTTTTACATTTTAAAATTTTCATAAGCAACTTTAAATTTATTATAAATTTTTCATGTTATATTATTAAACATTACAGTGCTAGTTCTTTCTAAATTTATTAACGATAGTTTTATAACATACAGACACTAGCAGACCATCATGGCCCAATGGAATGTGTTGCAATTCCTAAGAAATTGCAACAAATTTCATAACTTATTTTGAAATATATATAAGTTGTAAAGATATTTTAAGCATAAATTCTGAGAATATTTTTAATAATTTGTTGTAATTTTCTGCTTCGAATTTGAAAAATATTATTCAGAGTTTATAAAAACACAATATTTATAATATTTGAACAATTTGACTTGTGCTAAATTGTGTTATTAAAACGATTCTCTAAAATATATATTTAAAAAAAGTAGTTTAATTTACTATTCTTCTATTTTATTTTGCTTTTATTATCTTGCATAAGGTACAAATTGAAAGACACTATCTATATATCTGCTAATATTTTAACTAATATAACATTAAAAAATAATAATAAACTTAATATTGATATACTTTTTTTTTTTATTAATAAGAATAAATTTAAGCCTTTTGTAATCTATTTTTAAAGATATAGAAATATATCATTGACTACTATAAAACCTCAAAAATTATCTATTTCATTTCTTTGTATGAAATAAAAAAATAATATATTATAATAAAAAAGCAAATAAAAAAATGCGATGGATGATATTATATTAATTGAATAAGAATTTTTTAGCATTGGATTCGATTTTCGTAGTAGCCAAGTACAAAAGGTATTTAATTCATCGATTTTATTTATTTATTTAATTGGTACTGTGTCTGTTAACAAATATGTGTTAATCTAAACAAACTTACAGGTAGTAATGTAATATTTAGCAACAACCAAATGGACTTTGTTCAGCCCAATTTTGTAATGAAATATGGTTTTCAACACTAAGTATTGTATTTAGGAATACTCCAACCAGAGTGACACATTATTGACAAAGAATCTCATCTGTTCTTTGTTAATGTTCAATAAAAAAAGAAAGAAAGAAATAAAACATTGAAAATTTTTTTTAATTATTTAAATGATTTCTTTTATTATTATTTTATTAAACTAAACCATAATCAAGCTTCCTGTTTTAATTTTCCACAAAATCTGAACATTTTCATCCAAAAGTGTCGGTTATGTTTTTAAACAAAATGACTGCCTTTTTAATAAAAATCATTTGATATTTAGCATGTAAATAGCAAATGTAACATTAAATTCTCTCTTTATAATTAAAATCGGATAGCAGAGCAAATAAAAATGATCCACAAAGATTATTAAACTAATTTTATAATTATTTATTTATATTGCTTCATAAATAAAATATTTTGAGAATTGTAGAATAAATTCTAGATTAACTGACCAAACTGACATGAACAACAGGTATTACAACACATAAAATGCATTTTAATTAAACATAAAATATCTAAAAATAATTTATAATGATAAAAATTTAAAATGCAGTGAAACATTTTTTTCGAAGGTCAAAATTACGAGCGATATAATGATTTAATTTCCTTTGAAATCTGAGAATTTAATTAATTTTCATAATATGAAACAAAAAAGTTGAATCTGGCAATTTTTTAAAAATTTTTATTAAATTTCTATTTTTAAGCAACATAAATACGTGGGATTAAAATGAGCAAATTCCTATTGCAAGCAAAAATACGATACTAATAATAAAAAATTTAAGCTTTATTTTCATACTTTTTACAGTAAATACTTCTGAAACAGATTCTGAAAACGTATTTCGTTTTCGAATTTCATTTTTTTGATTTCTAATGCAAATTATGATTTTTGTGTGATGAAAATTAAATAGCACATTAGAAAAATTCCGATTATTTTGAAAATCCATTAACAAAACAAGTAAGTTATTTTTATATGATTTATAACAGAAAAACCATTTACAACTTTGTTTAGATTACGCAAATGACTCATATCATTTTTGCCTGAAATCATTCATTGCAAAAATATTATAAATAAGAAAAAAAAAGTATTTGATTAGAAATTGATTAGGCAATTAAGCCATTAGCCTACTTCCTGTTTAATATTGCTGGAAAACACAATTAAAAATTCTGGAATTGTAATTGGTGTGACTGGATAAGTTTTATTTCGGTCAAGTTTGATAACGAAAACATTAAAAAAAATCATAATTAAATATATTTGAGAAACCTGGCTTAATTGTATACTATTACTTAAACCTCAAATAATGCGTCCTATTTTTTTTATGTTAATGCAATAGCAAAATAAATTTATTTCAACAAATGTTTTTTTAGTTTAAAATAATAACAAATCATTTGATTTCCATTATATTATAGAATATTTTAATTCTGTATTTAAACATATATATAGATAGATTATAGATAGTATGAAATATAGATTATATGTAAATAAAAATAAATAATACATGAAAAAGTAAAAGAAAGCTTGTGAGTTGCCTAGCACATGTTTTTGTGGATTAACAATTCGAATTTTTAGAACAAAGTTCATTTTTAAACTAAAGTTTCTCACGTACCGAATCTCTAAAAAAAATTTTAACTGCTTTTATATTAAGCAATAATGAACATAAAAGGTTTCACACTATTTTAATCAGTCACTATTTGAATTTTGATACTGATTCATTTTTGGCAATTAAAACAATAATTTGATGTATGCTTCAGTTTTTAATTCTTCGATTTTTCCATGTGTGTAAATAATTTCAAATAATGTATTAATAATTTTCCTTAAGGAATTCTTCAAAACCGTTATCACATCCTAAGACTCCGGGTAAATAAAATGAAAAAAAAAAAAAATAATAATAATAATAATAAATAAATAAATACTATTTTTTACATAAAGCAGTTACTATCTATTTTTCTTTTCAAAAATATTTGCAATTTTAAATTCAGTAAAAACATTTTTTTCTAAAAAAGTATGAAAATTTTTTTTTCATTAATAAAAAAATTGTTAAAACATTTAATATTTTTAATATATATATATATATTATTACAATAAACATGAAATTAAATGTCAAATTACAAAAATTACTTATAGCTATTATTCTGCTATTTCTTAAAAATTTTTTTAAGTGTAAGTATAACAATGAAAAAATACTAAAAGAAATAGCATAATCATTATGAATAACATAACATAATCATTTATTTACTATGTATGTAATGTATGTATGCATTCACGTATGTATGTATTTACTATGTATGTGTAATCATTTAATTACTATGTATGTTTACTATGCCTGTCATTTCCCGGTCCAAAGTGACCGTAGAGCGTAGGGATGACAACCCTACTCAGTAAAAAAGATACTTCTCCTGTCTCGAAATCTGCCAGTAGACAGACGGCCTTGGCCCACTATGGGGCTGTTGCGCCTCTGATGATGATGAATATGATGCCCATCATTAATATACATGATGATTATTAGATGTGATTTATATACATGAAATGGAATTTGCGTTTTTTTCTTTTATGAAACAATCATCATTACTGGCTCGACAGCCCGTTGTGGGACATGGCTTTCTTTAAAAGATCTAGCCAGGCTGTTCTCCTCTTGGTCGTGGACGTCCAGTTTTTGATCTTAATAACATTGAAACCAGAGTCTAAACAGTCGACCCATCTCTTTTTCGGTCTTCCTCTGGTTCGTTGTCCGAAAGGGATTGCATTGAAAACCCTCAAAGCAGCTCTATCACTTTCCATTCTCATGAGATGACCTGCCCATCTCATTCTGTTCAGTTTAATACATTTTAGAATGTCAATATCTCTAAAAAGTTTGTAAAGTTCAAAATTGTATCTTCTCTTTTATTGAAATATTAATGCTATATTCAGTGAGGTCATTACTATTTTCTTTCAACCGTGTGATCGTTTGAAATTTTATAAAAGCAAATAAAGGTTTTCTTTTAATTAAGAAAAAAAATAATAATAATAGAAATAACAAATTGAATCCACTATTAAACGCATCACTTGAGAAGAACGAATTCCTATCCGCATACCAAGCAAAAAACAAAAAGAAAATAGCAAGAATTTATAATTAAAACGACATCCAAAGTTAATTAACTCAGCTCGTGCTTCTCTGAAAAGTAATCGCTCTCCGATTCCTGCCGACGACCTTGAACGACGGCTGCTGCTGCTTGCAGAAATAATTGCTAACGGCTCCCCGACACATTGCAGCTCGAAAATTGCCTCTGCAATGAGAGCGAGTGAACCGTGAAGTAAATAGCTCTTGTAAACCAACCACCACAAGCCTCTGTTACCTACATTATACACATAGGAAGTTCGTGTTCTTGTGATATACAAGTTGGAAAATTGAACACTTTGAAAATGAAAATGGCGTGCCGTGTTAAGAAAAATACTTGTTCTAAAGTTGTTTTCAAATAATATTGGAAGAAAAAAAATGAATAGCATACTATTGCAAAAATTTAAAAACATCACCACTTAAAATGAAAGCCATCTCTCATATTTACGAAATACTTATACAAAATGTTCTGAAATTGATTTCTTTGATACACATTCTTTATAATTCGAACGGACAGTACGATTTGAATCGAGAATTAAGAAATATGGGGACAACGGTCGTACCGGTTACTGAGTTCCTGTGTGGTTTTAAGAACCTCGAAAACCTCCACATCTTAAAGAAGTTAAAATATTTGCACAAAATGGAGTTGCTTAAATTAAAGAGTAAGAATATAAAAGAAAAAGAAAAATTTAGGAAAAACATCTCTTGCTTGAGAACAATTAAAGTAAGAGATCGAAAAAGCTAAAGCTATCGGTACAACTAGGAGTCCGTTGACGATGCCCAAAAATAAACAGTTAAAGTTAAAAATTTAAATTTTAAACTAAATAAAATAAAAATAAACAGTTAAAGTTAAAATTTAAATTGTAAGCTAAATAAAATAAAAATAAAGAATTAAAAATCAAAACTTTAAATAAGAAATATGGATACTTTTTAAATTAACATTATGCTTATTGTGTATTACAAAATTGATTAATATTATTATTATTTTTTTTTTTTTTTGCCTAGAAAAATTTGTTTTGAAAATAAGACAGCGTTAAAATTGTACAATCTTTAACATCGTTCTATAACAATAGTTTATAACATGATGCTGTATAGCATGCAATTGTTATGCACATGTTTATAACATGCTATTGTTCAGTCGTTCTATGACATGATTCCAATGGCACAGTTACTGTTATTTCAATAACATCATACTGTTGGTTAGTAATCACATCAATATATTATTTACTTTAATATTTTGTTATGATAATTGTTTTATTCTAGATTTTGGAACTTGTAACTCGTATTCAGAGTGGTATCCCACATGAAAGAATGTTTAGAAGAATAACTGCATTTAAAAAAAAAAAAGACATTAATTTCAAATTTATAAATACAGTCAACTCTTTTTCCACATCCTTAAAAGTAAAGGTAAGCAATTGTTTTTATTGGCCTATCATTCTGAATTTCTAAAATATTTCAAGCAATTGAAGTGCAATTACTTTTATTTATCTTTCCTTTGAGTAATTCGCAGTAATTCATCATTGGTGTTTCTTTAAAATATTTTGAATAATGGCTTCTTCAGTGGAGCACATCAGATAAAGCATTCAACGGACGGATGGAGCAGTGAAAAACAAAACAGACACTTTGAGCAAATTAATAGTTTTGGAAATAAGTTATGCAAAATAAGTACCAAAATAAAAAATTTCTGTAATTTAAAAAAAAAATAAAGTAATTGGTATTCATAAATACTACTCAAATTTTTCAGAATTACAAACATTTTTCAGGTTTTCAAATACAAAACTGCAATACATGCATGACGTATTGTATAACACACTCTACTGATGATCCGGATCATCATCATCAGAATATTATATAGTAATCCTGATATTAGAAACATTCAGATAATGTTTTTTTTTTAATGAAACTGTTTCATATGTATTGTAATTTTATTAAAAAAACGAATCATTACGTGGATTATTAATATATCAGAATCACCATAGTACTTCAGAGTTACAGAAAAGTTAAAATTAAGAAAAATTAAAATTACACTTAAGAAAGCCTCATGAATTTGGTCACAAACTTGCACGAAAAAGAAACGTCCAAAATCATGGAATGTATTTATATATATACATTTAAATACTTTATAAGTGACAAAAAGCAAATAACATAATATAATAAAAAATCAAAAGTAATAAAAAGTAAAATGTAATGTGCAATTCAATATGTTTTTCGGTATTTGGTTCGATTTTTAGTGTAGCCAAGAACAAAAGGGATTAGAGAAATAATTTTTACTTACAAATTTGTTTCTTTTATATATATTTGCATGCCAAAAAATTGTTGTACAAAAATACGTCTTGACCCAAAACTTAATGTATTATCAAGCCACAAACACATTTACTTTGCTTAGAGAACTTTTATAATGGTTTATTTGTAATACGCTTTTAGCAATAAATATCGCAGAAATAAAAAAAAATAAATAATAATTAAAGGAAATTACAAAGATATGGAACCCTACCTCTAAGCCACCCTGTTATTAACAAAGTTTCTGCCTTTCTAGTTTGTAATAAATTAGAAAATAATAATATTAATAATAAAATATTTTTTTCTAATATTAAAATATTAGCTAAATGTTCCTTGCTCAATATTTCTCCAAAATCTAAAAAGTCTCAAAAAAATTAATTTTGTTGTTGTTGTTACCTATGGTTTTATTGAAACTCAATCTGTAAATCAAATTTGGCCATTTACCGTAGAAACAAAAAGAACATATAAACAAATCAAAATTACAGAGGTAAAACACCAGACATTCTTAACAAAAACGACCCAGATGCCTTAAAAACAGTTAAAAACAAATCAAATGTCCTAAGGATAAAAATTTAAAAAGCTACAAGCACCATCTTAAAAGTCAGGTCATGTTTTCTCTGGCTCTCCAGTAAAGAGTACACACATCACCATTCTGTTGTAAGTTAAGAGTTTCAGCCTTGAGCAAACAAGTAGAGGGGTCTTATTCATTTTCTCTGTCTTACATAAAACACATTATATCACAGTTCACAATCCCTAAAATCAGTTATATTTTTTAAGTAAAATGGCCTCCGATAAGATTGGAATAACGAGAAAAAAATTCGATGGAAGCACTGGGTACCATAATTGTAAATGGCAGATTCTTCTAAATATAAAGGTAAATATATATTTATAATAACAATAGAAAGAGAGCGACTTAGTGACAACACAACAACCTAGCCACTTCAACTTGGTAGTGGTTGATCAATCACATCATATCCCCTTTCAGTGTGTTAAAAAAAATGTATCATGTTGATAAATTTGCTATATTGCTGTTTAATAAAATTACATATATTGCTGTTTAATAAAAAAAATTGTCTATTAACGCCTAAAGAAAAGAGTTTTAATCGTGTTGGGATGAGACGTTAAGAGCTAGTACTCAATCATGGTAAGTATTGTTCTATAGAACTTTAAATTATACTCATTCGTCTTCTGTCTTTGTCAAAGAAGGATACGAAAATGTTCAGTAAGAAGGAATCTTTTGGTACCGAGTAGTTCAGATAATCAATCGATCAAATGGATTTAATTCAAATCGATTGGGCACTTAAATAAAAAAAATACTGCAAAGCTTTTTTTTTTTATGTGTGTGCAAAGACACACACACAAAAAAAATTGCTGCTTAATAAACATTGCTTCAATACAGTTAACTGGAAAAATAACATCGTATCGTGCATTTCATTGCCAAAAGAAATAGACATTCAAAATGTTATTTTAAATATAAAAAATATTTTTGTGATGGATTTTGCAAAGATGTAAACTGCATATTTTCATAGACAATGTTTTCAAACCAAAGTTTCTTTGCAAAGCATATATCTTTGCTATGGAGCACAATTTACAGGTTTAGTTTTACAGCTTTATACAATTTACAGGATTAATTATTACTATTTTAATTTTTTTTATAATCCGATTTTCGTGAAAAATTAAATTACGTTACACTTTATATTTCTAATGGATCACTTTAAAATTCAATATGAATTTATAATTCGAAAAAAATTACATAAAACTTGAGTAAATTAGGAAAATAATTACCACACATATTAGTAGGATTTAAAATAACCAAGAGTTAAAGCCTACAAAAAATATGACATTTCTTTTTAATACTTTTATATGAAAAGAAAAAGAGGAAAGTTTAAAACAGATAATTTTATTAATTCAGAAATTATGTTTATCAATTTTTACAAGAATCATTTAGAGAGTCATTAGTTAATCATTTCTAATCATAGTTGTTCTCTTTCAACTATGATTAGAAATGCCTTATTTATAATAAAAAATTATTTTAATCTACTTATTTGCATTTAATGTTCTGCTAATAATTGCAGTGATTAAATTGGAGCAAAAGATACATGCTAATAGGCAACAAAAATCAGAGCATGATTTTTTTTTGAAAAGAAATAAATGCCCAATAAAACTTTTAATATCAGCCTTTATATTATGACCTCTTCAAGAAAGAAAAAATAACTCATATTAAGTTTGATACAATAACATTTATTCAGCCAACTGGCCATTGTTTTAGCACCAACTAAAAAAACTGTATCAATATGTTTGTGCAAGCCTTATCTGTAATAAATCACAAAACACGGTACTGTTTAGTTTTCGAAGTTATAATATCGTATAAGTATACTGCCGAAAATTCAATTTTATTAAGAAAATTTTAAATAAAACTGGTTGGTAATTGGTATAATTAATGTTATTTTCATTTATTCAAGAGAGATAAAAAAAAAATCCCAATACTCTTCAAGCAATCTTAATACTAATAAAGATCCATTCTGCTTATTAAAAGGAAAAGTTAAAGTATTTACTGTAGAAGAATAAATATGAAAACCCTCCATCGAGGAAAAAAAAAAAAAAAAAAAATCTATACCTCAAAGGTCATTCAAACATTTTTTTTTTTTTTATAAAATCTTTTTAATAAGCTAAGCAATATTTAAAAACGACAGGATAGAAATTCATAAAAATGTCTGAGCTCACAAATATGTAAGTGGCCATCGAATATCCAAAACGTACACTTTACCCGGAGCGAGCACAACCCATCAAGGTCAGCTTTCCCTGCGAATGTCAAGAACGAGGTCAAACACACCGAAAGGGGTAAACAACTCCAACCAGCGTAATTTCCTTTATCGTCGGCCCAAATCTTTATTTGTATAAATCGAAATCCCTCAAAAGTACGAAAAACCGCAGTATTCAGGTCAAAGCAGGGAGGGGGGGAGGAGGACCCCACCCCTACTCCTCACTCGCAGGCTCTGATCGATCGTCTCCCATCTCCCCGAGTCTAAAGATAGAATTGCAAGCCAAACACACACGCACAGACGACACACAAGCATACATGGCGTCACCCATCCACCCGTAGCCCATTCTCTCAAGGACGAATCCAGCTGACGCATGGTCCGAGCCTTCCTTCCTCCCTCTTCATTGATCCACTGGCAAAAAGGAAAAACAGCAACATTTTCCAGTCTCCCCCTCCACCCCCGCACCTCACCCCCACCCCCTTCTTCTCTGTCAACCCCTTTTTGTTATTGGTCGGTCTTCGCCCCGTTGTTGTCGAAAGCACGCATAGCTAATGAACGGAATTTGTTTTGGGCCCAAGCTTTTATTCTACAATGGCCCGATCGGAATTCTTCTTCTTCTGCTGTAAAAAGAAAAAGAAAGCGTTCTTTCTTGAACGAACGGAATGAAATTTTAAGAAAACAAAAGAACGAAAACGTCGACCAAGTATCTTCGCTTAGAACGTTCTTTTTTTATTTATTTATATACATATACATATATATATTCTTTTTATTTATTTTTGAGAAGTTTTCCAGTCACGAATATCAAATGGAGAAAAATTGTTCTGGAAGAATCATTATTTGTTGTTCTTTTCACTACTATTATTATTTATTTATTTCTTTGTTGAAGAAGAAAGCGAATTTAGAATTTCGAACTTGAAGTAGGTCACTTGTAAAAAAAAAAAAAAAAAAAAAAGGAAGGAAAATTCCGACATGGATTCGCAATTACAGAGAAGGCGTTTTTTAAATCGTTTTCTCTCTCTCTGTGTGGAACATAAAAGAAGATAGGGGTGAAAGTTCTAGAACATCACAATTGAAGGATGAGGAATGGAAAAAAAAAAAAAAAACCGCATTCGTGGCTACGTGGAGAAAAGCTTCTTCGAAAACACTTCCGGGTTCTTCTATACTATCATCTGGAGAAAAATAAATAAAAGTTTTTTTTTCTTCTTTTTTTTTTATCCTCTTTTATTTATAATTTATCAAACATCATAAATGTCATTGAAATAAAATTATCTAGCATAAGTAAATATGTTTCATTTTGTTAAAACACTAGATAGGGAGTATTGCAGTAGTACTTTTATGCAATAGTTTGAATCTAATGACCGAAAAAAAGATTAGACATTGTATAAAATGATTCGCCATTAGAGCAGATTGCATATTTATAGTTTCCTTTTATCCTTGAGTCAACCCTACATGTAAAAAGATCTACTCAGATAAGACTATTAAAAACAACTTACGAATATGGATTGCCACACACATTTATTAAGAAGCTGGAATCAGAAGATTAGTATTTTTAGCTCTTGCAAAAAAATACCACTGGCTTAAGAAATCGATACACTCTATGTAACGATTTAAAATATCGATATGAATTAAAACTGCTTTAAAAGATGTATATGATTTCTTCCAATTTTTAATTTCAGGAAAATGATACATAAAAATCTTTAGATGAGTCTAGATTTTGTACTTCTTAAAAAAAAAAATTTTTAATTTATTTATTTTGATTTGGAACTAAAATAAAAATATAGCATTTTATTTATGAACATTTACATGCTTTGATAAAATTCAATTAAAATTTTTATTTAAGAAGAAATTAAAATTAAAGTAAATCTAAGAAAGAAGTGAAAAATTGAAAATTATTAATAATTTTATTCTAATTTGTTACTATAGTGATTTATTTTATGTAAATCAGAAGTATATCAAGATCTGAGTAAATATTACAACATAATAATCCTTTAGATGATTCAATTTAATTATTAGATCATATACTAAACGTGTAGTAAATTCCTTAAAGACGCAACTTTTTCTGACCACAATAAATGTTCTTTCCGAAGAAATGGATATAAATATAGAAAGCAAATCTAAAAAAGAAGTGAAAAATTAAAAATTATTATTAATTTTATTCTATTTTGTTACTATCGTGATTTCAGAAATACATGAAGATCTGAGTAAATATTATAATCGTTAACTCCTTTAGATAATTCAGTTTAATTAGTAGTTTCTATCATAAACTTGTAAATTCCTTAAAAATGCAATTTTTTTTCTGACCACAATAAATATTCTTCTTAAAGAAATGGAATAGGAGGACATGGATCAGAACGCCATTTTTAAAGTAACTCATTCGTCTGAGATTTTCAAGAAGAACGTGTTCGTTCATTTCCCAAATGGCTGATAATTTTTGAAAAAAGCAAATATAAAAAATTTTTATTGCTAAAACATTTCTTTTAGAAAATGAAATATTTGTTTTTATTTCCACAAACCACATGAATATATTTCGTACAGTTTATACATACTGTAATACATAAAATATATTGTAATATATACTGTAATGCATATATATATATATGTGTGTGTGTGTGTATAGTGCATGTACGTAGGATTTCTATCGATAAATTCTATTTTTTTTTCATTTTGGTTTCTGTGATATTCATTGCTAACCACAAGTTCCATTTTAAACTTAGACTGAACTATTAGACTATTTTGACTAAATCTTAATTGTTTTATAAATTAAGTACTGAAATTTTTTAGAAAAAATTATGTATTTAAATAACTAAAACAAATATTCAAACAGTAAAAATAAATAAGTAAATAGAATAAAATGATTTTTTTCTTTCTTTAATTTATTAAACAAATTATCAGCTTTTGTGATATTAAATCTAATATATGTTATGTATAAGATTTGTCTTTATAATAATATCTGTTATGTAAATTCACTTCTATAAAAATAAATGCAAAATTCTTTGTAATTTGAATTCACGTACCCGCCTTTCTTTCAATAAATATTGCCCTGAACTATTTTCATGGAAACATATTAATACTATTATCATCCGATTCAATGCATAAATATATTGGATAAACAATAAATTTGATGCAAAGAAGTCCTGACGACAAATTACCTATCACTGTATCTCTCTCCCCTCCCTTCCGCTGCCAAAATAGACTCTTCCGGATGTTGCCACAGTGATGAAGTAACGCCATTTTTGAAATTTGGCCACGCCAGCTGCACTGAGACTAAGTATCTTGTTTACATGCAAAAACCGAGGTGCGAAGAACTCGCAAATAGTTCCAACTGCCCCTGTTTTTTCATCTAAATATTTTTTTTCTTTTTTTTAACTATCATTTCCTCTTTATTACATTCCGTAAGTTCACAGTTTCGAGTTTCCGCGATATATATATATATATATTTTTTGTTAAGTATAATCTGTTCGCATGAGTTGTTTCTTTCATAAGTATGGGAAGGGAAAAAAAAAAATGTTGTTACTTTGTGTGTTAGAAGTATTTTATTCAACTTAGATTAAAAAATGTGGGAAAAGAAACTAAAGATGTCGAAAACTGTTCGCCATATCTGAATTTTTAAAACTAAAAATGTAATTTCTTTCGATTCCATGAAAAAAATGAAATAGAAAAAAATATATATATATATTTAGAATTTTGATGGAATAAAATATTTTGATATTAACTATGTAACTTCTATTCTCTATGAACATGTATTTCATAATTGAAATATAATAAAGAATTTTCAAGGAGAAATAAGCTGAAATATTAAATTATAAATAAGAAAATCGTTTTGGATTTTCATATCAAAATAGAATAATTTTGAAACTTAATGAAGTTAGATGCATAAAATGTTTTTTTCTGTTTAGATAAAATTTAAAAATTGCAATTAATTTTTGTATTAATTTTATCAATCATAACAACTATCACCTTTCGTAAAATATCGAAGAAATTTCACATGCTATTTATTTTGCGATTTAAAAAAGGAAAGAATATTAAAGAACTTGTTTGTTCCGTGAAAATAATTTATATTATATTACAATTCACAAAAGTAAAATATGGTTAAAATTAGAGATTTAGAATAGAGTATTTAAAATTTCAAAAATCGAGGGACTTCTTATTGATGAATTAATTAATATTTGTATGAATTATATATTTATAAAATAATCGATAAATATCTAGAATTGTTTCAAAACATAACTGTTTCCATTTATTATCCATTATTTGCAAAATAACTCGTTTCCAAATGCCATTTCGTCTTAATATGTAATATACTTCACTAATGTGTATACTGCATAACATAATTTTAAGTATTTAAATTGTTAAAATTTCTCGTATAGATTTCTTATTTTAAGATATCAAAAATTTCTAAAAAGGGAGAAATAAAATATTATTATAATTTTTCATATTGTTAAACTTTAAAATTTAAAAAAAAAAAATTTATTTATTAAACACAGAGTAATTTTTAAAGTTGTTATATTACAAATTAAACCTTCAGAAAAAAATTTCATCAAGAAAATATTCGTAATTTCCGGTTAACAGTTAATACCGCAGTAATTAAAAGAATTAGTGGACAAGGATATTTTACCAAGCCTTTGCTTATTTGCATCAAAAATTAAAATTAAATTCCTTAAACCATGACTCAAAATGTACAAGTGAAATTCTGAAAAGGCTTTTTTTAAAATAATTACTTCATTTAAATCCTGATGTAGTAAATCTCCTACTTCGCAGGTGTAAGAAGGCTCCATCATGATCCAGTTACAAAAAATTCTACCTGTCGCCTTGAACTAAACTATGTGTCATAATCAATTTAAAACAGAAATAAGTCTTCCCGTTGTCTTTTTCTTCATATATATATATATATATATATATATATATATATATATATATATAATATATATTTGCACTTCTTTATGAAAAGAAAACCAACGGGTGCCCGTCCTTGGCGTCTTACTGCACACATTTTTGGAATTTTTTTTTTTCTTTTTCTTCTACTTCCACATTCTTTTTTGTTTTGTTTTGTTTTACATTTTCTTTTCCATCTGTTTTGATTTTGAAGGTTGAAAAAGTGAACTGCCAACACAAACCGAAAACGATTTCGCTTTGCACAAGGTAAACAAACAAGCAGATGAGGGAGACTGTTCGATAACACCCCCCTCGCCCTCCCCCCTCCTTCTTAAACCACCTTTCATCCTGAGCTCAGGCTGGCTGAAACTCAAGGTCAAAAGAGCGCTTTTCTTTCACAGGAATGCAATTAAGCTTGGGAAACCTGAGTCCATCAAGTCCATTCCCCCCCCCCCGGGGTCATTAGAGGGGGTTTCTCTTCTTTTGCAACAGCTGCCAATGCCTCTCACTCCCCTACCCCTCTGTTTTTTGCCTCATGTAAACAGGAAAGTACATTCGCCCAAGGCCCTCTTCTCTTCTCTCTTTTGTAAAGTAGGTCTTGTGCGAAAAAAAAAAAAAAAAAAAAAAAAGGAGAAGTCGTTTGGTGAACAATCGGACATTATGTAACTTAGTGCAGCAGAGAGAGAAGTCCTGATTGCGGGTTGGTGTAGCGGTCATTCATCGCGAGGGATATAGACACTGATACTTTTGGTGCTGGAAGGGGTGAGGGGGGTTGATAGTGGTTGCAAATTGAGATGATGGGTATATAATAAATGCTTTACGCGTATCATTCCAAAATTTTAGCTTTTTAGCATTTATCACAATCTTGAAGAACGAAAACGGTGAACACGGAAAGAATTTAAAAAAAAGAATAGCAATTCTGAAGGCAATAGAAACCGGTAAATAATACTAAACTTTTATTTTAAAGGTTGACTAGTTTCCCCAAAAAATGTCAGAGCAGGGTGACAAGTGAATTGCAGCAGAGAAAGAAAGAAAAAATAAGTAAATAAATAAGTGGCACAACGTTTTCCCTTATTTCACATGTCTCCCGCTCAGACAAGGCGAGACTTTTTCCAGAAGAAGCAAGTAAAATAAAAATGAGAGCTTTAATTTCGCTTTCTTTTTGTGTCATCATAAAATGCTGCCGCTCTTTTTATTGCCACACACACAGCCACAATGAATTTTTTAACTTTATATAAATGTGTCCATCTTTTCCCACTTTTCAATTCCTACTATTAGTTCACACTCTCCCTATATATATCTTGTTCAAATTTTCAATCGTTAATCAAATACTTTTTATTCATCCACTCAAGTTCAAATAAATTTTTTTTAACTTGTAGTGGATGACACTGGATGTTAATAAGGTTTTTTTTCAGATATTAATTTATTAATTAAATTTAATGAATTAATTAAATTTTTTTTTAGATTTAAGTTGCATGTATCTACCAATAGATGGCAGCAGATAAACTTAAAAAAATGAATGAAAATTATTTATAAAGGACTTTCTGCAATAGAGTGAAAAAAAGTAGGAATTGACTTAAAATTGTTTTTTATATGACTTGTTTTTAATATATCTACTTTTCAGCATCTAAATCTATGGTGGGTGCTATATTTTTTGCCGCGTGTATTTTGCAATAAATTGCCATGAGAAGTTTTTAATTCACCCTGCGGAGAGAGAGATATATAAATTAAGAATTAAAAAAAAAAAAAATCACGATCACATTGTTGTAGTCACTGCGTTCAGAAACGAAGAGACGCGAGGAATTTTGACAATGTGTATCGATATGTATAAATAATCTCGGATCGATAATCAAGCTACCTGGTGGAAATTTTCTGGGGGTTCTTCTATACGACATGCAACTAAAACGCAGTTACCCTTAATGATACTGCATGGACGTAGGGTTTCTATCGATAAATTCTATATTTTTCCTTTTGGTTCCTGTGATATTCATTGCTAACCACAAGTTCCATTTTAAAATTGGACTAAACTATTTTTCAACAAATACTTGATTTAAATTGATGCGAAAAGATTTTTTTTAAAAATTGGTGGTTGTAAAAAAAAAAAAGTCCTAAGGAAACTTAGAGAAAATGTTCAAAATAATATTGAAAATGGGTATAATTGCATAATCTGCACACACATGGACCTACATACACATACACACACACACAAAACCAAAACTTGGATAATCTAGTTAAAAGTTATTAATCTAGTGGACAAGATATAAATTAAATAAAATAAAAAAAATGACCTATGCAACACATTTAAAAAATGAAAAAGTAGTTTTTTAAATATTTACCTTGACTTTTTAAGTGTTGAGATATTTTCTGCTTTATGCATTTCAATTTCTGTATAGAACATTTTAAAATACGTTCTTAATGCGATTGTAAAAATTAAGAACAATAACAATAAAAAAGGGGAGATTTTTATGTATATATCAATTTATTCATTTACACATTCTCATTTTAAGGTAAAAAATACTTAAAATTGTTATTTCATTGATATTACCTTTATATATATTCCTTTTAGGAGTGAATTTACACATTTTATTTTGAAAAAGAGTTTCGATTGATTTAACAAGATATTTCTCTATTTTCCGTGAGAGTTTACTGTCCGTCTGAAAATGACTTATCCAAAAGGAAATCTCTGAAGGAAAAGGAAATTCGAGAAGTAAGAATGAATTAAACATGACTTTAATTTGGTGAAGACTCAAAGAAGAAAAAAAAAGTATCCATAGCAAATAAATTACATAAATTACATGGAATGCAAAATAAAATAAAAAGAAAAGAAAAAACCCATCTTCATTGAGGGTTTCAGTTCCTTCATTGAACAAAAGAATTGTAAGGAATTCAAAATGCCTATAAAAACGAACGAAAAATAATTAAATAAATTAAGTGGATTTCACATTCCTCACTCAATTTTCCTACCCCAACATACCTTTCCTAATTAATTAGCTCGGGCTTTCCAAGTATAATTTTTTCTTAATGGAAATTCCAAAAAAAATAAAAAGAAATAACAATAATAATAATAAAATGCTCTAAAAAAAATTTTTTTTTTTTTTGTAATTGTGAATGACTTTAAATATAAAACGGCAGAATTTCATTTTCTTTCATCTTAAATGCTTTTTCATCTTATAAACAAATTTAAAAACCATTTGAAAATAAAATCTGAATAACATAAAATATATTTAAAAAAATAAATAACAATAATAGTAATATAAGGCTTTAAAACAAGAATTTTTTTTTTAAGTATATGTTTGACATTAAATATAAAACGGCAAAATTTCATTTTCTTTCATCTTAAATGTTTTTTCATCTTATAAACAAATTTAAAAACCATTTGAAAATAAAATCTGAATAACATAAAATATATTTAAAAAAATAAATAACAATAATAGTAATATAAGGCTTTAAAACAAGAATTTTTTTTTAAAGTATATGTTTGACATTAAATATAAAACGGCAAAATTTCATTTTCTTTCATCTTAAATGCTTTTTTATCTTATAAACAAATTTAAAAACCATTTGAAAATAAAATCTGAATGACATAAATGATATTTAAAAATAATAATAATAATAATAATAAAATGCTTTAAAACAAGAATTTTTGTTGTGTGTTTGACTTCAAATATAAAATGGCAAAATTTTATTTTCTTTCATCTTAAATGCTTTTTTATTGTATAAACAAATTTAAAAACCATTTGAAAATAAAGTCTGAATGGCATAAATTATATTTAAAAAAAATAAATAACAAAAATAGTAATAAAATGCTTTAAAACAAGAATTTTTTGTGAGTCTGTGTGTTTGACTTCAAATATAAAATGGCAAAATTCTATTTTTTTTCATCTTAAAAGCTTTTTTATCTTATAAACAAACTTAAAAAAATAAATGAATAGTTTAAAAAAACTAAAAAACACGCTTTTAGAGTTAATCAAACTAAAAAATAAAAAATAACTGTTAACATAAGAATAAAATGACTGACGAGAAAAGGAATGTCACTGTTCTAAAAGCGTGGGATGCTCGATATCAATCGTTATAATTTTTCACTAGTTTCATTCCGAAATGCAGAGTTAGTTTTAAAATGTCATACAAAACCCCCCACGCTTTTAGAACAGTGACATTCCTTTTCTCGTCAGTCATTTTATTCTTATGTTAACAGTTATTTTTTATTTTTTAGTTTGATTAACTCTAAAAGCGTGTTTTTTAGTTTTTTTAAACTATTCATTTATTTTTTACTTTTTAGTTTGAGTAACTCTAAAAGCGTGTTTTTTTAGTTTTTTTAAACTATTCACAAACAAACAAACATACAGGTGAAACTAATATAAAAGCGTATTAAAAAGAATCAACTGTTTTCTTTCTGAAAGATGCCTGTAAATGTTTCTTTGCAGCTTAAATAGTGTATATAAGGAGAAACAGATTTCCAGGGGAAAAAGTCAGTTACATACATACATACAAACATACAGGTGAAGCTAATAAAAGCGTATTAAAAACATTTGAAAATAAAATTTGACTGGCATAAATAATATTAAAAAAAAAAAAAAAAAAAAAAAAAAAAACAATGAAATTTTCAAAACTTAAACTATTTATTTCAACTAAATAATTTTTTAAAAAAACTGTTTTCTTTTCCGTAACAATTTTTGATACATCTTTCTTTCTTATTGTTCTTCCTTTAAGCGAATACAATACTTTAGCATTTTAAATAAAAATCTATTCTTCTAGAGAAGAATCGTTCTATTTAAATATATATATAAAAATAATAAAAAATTGAACCAAATCTGCAGAAGAAAGAGAGAAAGAAAAAAAATAAAAGGCATTTTCGTGGAAAAAGGGATATCTGACGAAATTGTAGAAAAATCTGCATTTGTTGTCTACAGCTGCATTGAGAGAGAGAGCGAGCAGATATTTGCCTAGAATAGCGTTTATTTTTCTGCAACCATAACCGTGCGTCTGCATCAGACATGTACCAGATGTTTGCAACTTGAGTTACGAAACGGCCCAATCTACATTTCTTCCACTACTACTGATAGGTATTTTTCATGTTGGGCAACCAGATGATGAACATTGTGTGTGCTGGATTACGTCATGCGATGAACCTCTTTGTTCAATTTTATTGGGCATTCAACGTGGAATGGCAATCAAGAGAGTTTCGAAGGTCGCCTGTTTATTAAAGCTCTAATCTTTTTTTTACCTTTGAGTACATTTTCTTTTATCTTTGCATTTTCCTCCTTTTTATTTAAAACCTGAGAAACTTTCATTACTCATCTGCCTTTCAATACTATCTTCTTTTTTTTTTCTTTTTTTTTGTATATATGCATATTTCAGTTGTGTATGCTAAAAATATCTGCTTATTCAAGCATATGAGTCATACTCCTTACTTCTTATCAATTTGAGACGTTTATACTTTTTTTTTTGTTTTTTTAAACAGATCCGTTATTTCTCAGATATTCTTCAAAATGAAACAGATGTCCTTCAAAGTTAAGTATTAACACATTTTAAAACATGTTTGCTATGGCTGTAAAAAACTATTAAAAAACAATTTGCTATTTTCAATTTTGGAAAGAGTATTATTTTTTGAAATTGAATGCAATTAATAAAAAAGTAAACAAAACCTATTACTAAAACTTCTTATAAGTTCACTTTCGTTAAAATTTTTTAACTGGTTTTGATTTTTTGAGTAAAACATAAAAATAATAATTTTTTAAGATTTTTCAAGTTTGTTTTTAAGTTAGTTCTCAAGTTAGTTTTACATGCAATATAGTTATGGAATAAAAATATTTAATTTTTTTTAATGCAAAACTCTTATCGTCTAACATTCAGGGGAAGGAACGGAAACTTATTTTGTAAATTTAATGAAAAAAATGCTCATAAGGTTTTTTATTTAAAAGAATGGAATTTATTACAAATCGAAATATCCTTATTGAAGAAGATCGAAATGATAATTATTAAAAACAATATTTCATGTTTAATAAATGATAATATTCAAATAATACATATTATTAATAACAAATATAAAATAGCAATAAAAAGAAAAGTAGAATATTGATAAATTTCAAAATTAAAGCAACAAATATTTATGCTAAAAAATTATAGAATTTTATAGGATGTCGTTTAAACATTTGGGCACAATTTATCTGAATTAAAATTCAAATCATTCATATAAAATTTTAAAAAATGTACTTCAATTTAAAGTATTTATTTTCATACAAAAAATATTTAATTTGCATACATTTTTTTATATACAATTGTACAATGAATTAAATTTGCATTAAATGTAGTAAATAAAATGTATTCAAGCATTTAAAAAAGTTATTATATTCGAACTGGATATTTTGTATTTATTATTTTACTATTATGTAAATTATTTTTTTCTAATTCTTAAATACAAGCACTTTATAATTACGGATATTATTTCATATATTTTGATTAAAAGCTCATTTCTTTCAGAAATTAAAATAATAAACTAATAGCAAAACACATTTTAAAATTCTCTTCCCAGTGGCAACTATTATCTTAATTAAAATACATTTTATTTTTTTAAACTTAGAGGAAAACAAGACAAGTTTCCCAAATTCCAATCATTATTAAGAATAATTTTGCCTGTCGTAAAAATGTGTCTTTTTATCTTCGACAACGTATAGTAGTGTGAAATTTAATTATCTCCTTAAAAGCATTTCGCAATAGAAATATGCCCATTTTGAAGATTTAATGCCCTCTTCTACAGATGCAAGGCCGAATTATTGCTGATAGAGTCCGGCGACTTAAATATATCTCGATTAAACGGGTTTACAAACTGCACCTCTTTGTTTCTTTCCAACAAAAAAATAACTACTGGTTTTAGAAATATATCTGGGTGGCTTTTCCATAAGTTTTGCCAATGATAATTTTACAGTTGAAGGGAAAGATTCACTGTCGACCACTACATTTTTCAATAGTTATTTTTTTTTTATTTATTTATTTTTTTTTTTTTAATTCCTACTATTAGTTCATACACTCGCTATATATATCTTGTTCAAATTTTTAATCGTTCATAAAATACTTTTTATTCATCCACTCAAGTTCAAATACATTTTTTTGAACGTGTAGTTAACTTGTAGTTTTTGAGTTTGTAGAACACTGGATGTTAATACAGTTTTTTTCAAATATTAATTAAATTAAATTAATTAATTTTAGTTTTTTTTAGATTTAAGTTGCATGTATCTACCAATCGATGGCGCCAAATGTAAGAGGAAAATTTCAACTTTAGCTATTAAGGACTTTTCTGCAATAGAGTGAAAAAAAAGTAGGAATTGACTTTAATTTTTTTTTTTTTTTTTTTTTTATATTACTTGTTCCAATAGACTTGTACTATTAAAGCACAAACGAGTTAAAGTTTTGGTAAATAAATTTAATTATATAAAGTTTTGGTAAATAAATTTAATTATATAAAGTTTTGGTATAATAATTTTGAAACGTTTTTAAAAAACAAAGTACATTTTTTTTTTCTAAATTTTATTATGCTTGTCTTGAATGCGTTTATTTTGCTTGTATTGAAATCATGTAGTGCATAAAATGTTAGTAATAATAGAAAATGTTGATGAATTATAGTATGAGCAACATTTTTCCAATCAACCATTTTTCAATGGTTGATTGAAAAAAATATTATTATTCGTATGAATTACTTTATAAATTTATTTATTTATTTTTAATTTCTTTAATAATAAACATTTCTCTATTTCTAAATTCATCACGTTAAATATATCTCGTATAAGAATCAAAATATTTAAGAATCTGTATTATTGCTTTTCTTTAATATTTAAGTTTCTTTGTATGTTATACATAAAGAAATTCATATATTTACATTAAAAATGATTATTTAACTTAAGTTGTATTGAAACTTATTTAATTCAAATAAGATTGACGAAATTAATTTTTCATTTAAAAACATTCAGTTGTATTAGGAAATTTTGAAAATTTATTTTAATTAAAAAAAACATTTATCGTTTTTAAAATTTAAAATGATTGTTAATGTTATATTATAACCTGTTTATGTATATTTTTTAAACATCAAATCAAAATTGAATCAAAATTTAAATGATTTTTTTCAGGGTTACATTTAAATCAATCATCATTCAAAAAGTATTCAAATTCTTTAAAATTTGATTACTCTTCTGTAATTGAGATTAAAAATTTAAAAATATTATTATTATTATTTTTTTGATACAGTGCGACTTTATTACGTGTTATTTAATTAAAATTTTATTCTTTTCAAAAATGTTTTATTTATATATATATGTAAATTAAAATTTCAAATGTTTATTTATTTCCTTTTATAGAATTTTTTTTTTTTCTTACTTTAAACCGTCAAGTTTCTGAAAACTTCCTTATACGATATTAGAGTATGAATTCAAGTTTTATATTTCTTGATTTTTTAAAATTAATTTTGATTAATTAGTTTTGGTTATTTTGAGGTTGAAGGCGCAATGTCCTACAAAACATATCGGCGGAACTGTTCCAAAACATGGACGGAGTTCGAAAAAAGAAGTTTCCGGAAAATGGCTGCCCGCCGAAATTTCGAAAGATTCTGTAAGTGAATTATATTTATATTTAAATAGTGATATTTTTGATGATGTGATATTTTTATTTCAATGCTATCATGATATTCTATCATAATTTTTAACAATGCTTTTATGAAATCAAAGATTTACAGGAAAAATTCTTTCCCTAATATTATAGTCATTATTATAATTATTATTATTTATTTATTTTATTATTTACTTTTTGTTACTGAATATTACAATCCTCATGGAAGTAAAATATCCGGAGAATATAAAAATGCTAACTATTTCACTGTATTATTAACATTGATTTTCTCATGATTTAAAAGCAGAATTACTTATAATGTATGATAATAATTATTCTTATTAAATTATTAGCATACATTATAATACTCTCTGAGGTCTGATGGCCGAGTGACTAGCTCACGGTACCACAGGTTTCGGGCTCGAGTGAAGGCGGTGCCATGGATGTTTGTAGTAGTTCGGAATCTTTAAACCGTAACTTAACTTTAAACCGTAGATACCTGTCTAATATGACTACTATTAGTACACCACTGTGCCTACAGCTGAGATGCCCCTTTAAAGTTGGGAATGATGTAGGTGAGAAGTCTGATTAACACTCTGACTGAAGGCTCTGCGATATTTTACGGTCATATGAGACTGGGACCTTCGGCTTAAAGGGGATTCCGAACCACTTACAAACATCCATGACAACATCGGGATTCGAACCTGAAACCTGTAATACCGAGCGCTACTCGACCATCAGACCCCCGGTATATGACTGCAGAGCGTTGGGCGTAGGGCCGACAAACTTTCCTCGTAAAAAGGAAATATCTCCTGTCTCTCCTGCCATTTAAGCAGACGCCTTGGCTCACCATGGGGCTGTTGCGTCGCTTGCTGCTGCTGATGATGATGATATTTTCTCTGCGTTGATATTAAATTTTCTTGTGAATGTTTTAAAAAATTTAAATACAAAATTTAATATTTCATAGAAATGTCATACTAATCATACATAAATATATTTTTTCTTATGAATTAGAAATTAATTCTTCCTCGTCTGGAACATTTAAATACGTAAATTAATTTTGTATAGAAATAATTCCGCTTTCGCGTGTAAGTATAAGTATGCAATATTATATATAATAAAATATATAATTGTAAAATATTTTAGTATGTATCACGTGTCCGTAACACGTGTCATTATAAAACCCGCAGATACTACTTCACTAACGAAAAATAAATAAATAAATAAAAGAATCAGATAAACACTCCAGATCATAGTTGTCGTGTTATTTTTAACTGATAGTGTTTAGTTTTCGAGCAACTGCAACGGATCCTTACTTTCTGTTGTGTGCAGTCAAAATGCAGTAAAAGCGCACAGCTGTATTTATAAAGGAGATGCTCTGTAGTAGTTTGGACAAAAATTCGTTGCGAACTTCAAACACTATCAAACCGCTATTGATCTCGTATTCGTAAGAATTTTGCCCGACTGCGCAACAGTTATGAAAACACAGATGTGCAATAGCTTCACGAACCATCTGTTTCGGTTTGGAAAAAAATGAACTAAAAATCGAAGCTTAATTTTCACAAAGCAGTAAGCCAATTTTAAAATTAAACCTTAATTTTAAAATCAAATTAAGCTTTAATTTCCGTAAAGAGTCTCTTTTGTATAAAATTAGGAAATATAGAAAAATAAATATTAAAAAAAACTTTTTTTTAGCTATTTTAACGTATGACTTTTTACTATTGCAATAATTTCCTAATACAAAAATTTTTTCGGGGAAAAAAAAATTAAAACATACAGTTGCATGTGATATAGTTTTCCACCTATAAAGCTGTTTGGTGGCTAACGCTCTGGCTTTGGTATCACAGGCTTCATGTTCGAGTCCTGGAGGTGGACATTTGTGAGTGGTTCGGAATCCATTTTAAACTGTAGGTCCCTGTCTGTTTAGCCCTCGTCTGCACAAAATGACCATAAAACGGCAAACCAACCCACAAAAGATTCGAAGTTGCAGAATAAAACAAATTCATTAATTAAATAGTGTTACAAAATTAATTTTAGACGTTTTTAAACGAGAAATAAAGAAAATGCATAAATTTTTTTTCGTTATATTTATATCAATTATATAAAGGGGCCTGATGGCCAAGTGGCTAGCGTTCTGGTACCCCATGTTTCGGATTCGAGTCCCGGCGGTGCCGTGGATGCTTGTAGTGGTTCGGAACACACTTTAAACCATAATTTCCTGTCTAATATAATTGTAGAGCGTTGTGGAAGTAGTATTACTCGCGTCCGTAGCCTATTGTCAAGCTACACATACCACCTTTGTAGTGCCAAGTGAGTAACAGCCCTTGCTTATGGCATAAAGATTAACTGTCTCTGTATTGCCAGCTGTATTATAACAACAACATATCAATATATATTAACATTATATTTCTTTTTCGTTATTTATACCTTCCTGAAAATATGGAACATGCTTAACTACAAATACGAAATAATCGATTATTTATTTGACGTTCTGAGTTCACAGAATTGTGAAAAAGTTGGAAACAAACAAATCAAAGATAAATAAAAATTTATAAAACGCCAAAACGACAATTACAATAATTATTCATACACAGAATAGTCATCGATTTGATAGGACGCGAATTAACTGTGAATCATTATGAATACTAAGCAAAAAAAAAAAAAAAAAAAAAAAATCAAATAAAAAAAAAAAAAAAAAAAAAGTGAGAGATAAATCGAAAATAGCATATGAATCATTTTTAATTTAACAACAGAGATTTCCGGGAAGTCTTTTACGCCATCGAAAGAGATGCTCTGTCGGCGAACAGTGTACAAATCATCCCTTAGTCTTGTATCCTAGATTACATTTTTGAATAAACACTGTCGGATGAGCATTATATGACTAACAACTCCAGATACTTTTTCTCTATTTTTTTTACATCCGAGATATATACTGATGCAACATTTTGTTATCTGTATTTCTATTGCGTATTTGTGAAACATCTTTGAAGTTATCAGTCCAAATAACTTTTTTTGTTTCTTCATAGTATATTCCCAGGGCCGGATTTAGATGAAAAAAGGCCCTAGGCTATTCCACTTATTATACTATTGCAATAATTTCCCAATATACAAATAGTTAATACAATAATTTCATTGTTAATACAAATAGTTTCCTAATATTCTTCATAGTATATTCCCAGGGTCGGATTTAGATGAAAAAAGGCCCTAGGCTATTCCACTTATTATACTATTGCAATAATTTCCCAATATACAAATTTCATGGGGAAAAAATTTTAAATACGAAGTTGCGTAGGATATATAGTTTCCAAGCGATTCAAAGTAGCAAAATAAAACAAATATATTTATTAAATAGTGTTACAAAATTACTTTTACACGTTTTTCATTTCCTATTTTAAGTTTGTAAATTGCATGAGAGATAATAAAACACATCATTACCGTGATATATATCAATATGTTAAATGAACACATGTTGTGATGGGTACTCATCTTTATAAAAAATGTGGCACGGATAATAAATTAAAAAAAAAAGTCGACAACACTTATTTGGACATTTATTCTCAGCACCCTATAGAGTACTTGTAACAATAACTCATCAAACATACACCACAACATTTACAAAGAAACAAAATTCAAATAATAAAAATTTTTGACTACGAAAATAAAATAAGCAATAAAAATTATCCTATTTTCTATCAAATTAAATTAAATATAGTCAATACATTGAAGATTAAATCAAATTCAATTCAGATAAATTTATTTCATAATAATTCGCATTTAAAAGTTTTAAGTATGAATTATTATGAATTTTAAGTTTTGCTAACAATTTGAATGTAGGCCCCTCTTGATCTTGAGGCCCTAGGCTGAAACCTAGTTAGCTTATAGGGAAATCCGGCCCTGTATATTTCCCATTACACTGAAAATGAATGTTTAAATTTTAAAATTCTTAATCTACAATTCATTACATAAAAGTAATGCTATTATGTTTTTCAAAATTAAATCTTAGTGGATTCATTTTAAGTTAATGCAAATAATAAAAGTAAATAGAAAAAAAATATATAATAATAATAATCCTTCAAGCCAGCAGAATAAGAAAACAAAGAGCTAGTTCTAATCTGTTATTGTGAAATGCACCGTCCCTCCGAGAGGACGCCAACAGCTCACCCCTCCTCACCGCGCGCAATAGACTCGGTCCATAGCAAGAGCAAAAGATATTTTCGGCTCACGTTCGTTTCTCTAGCTATCAATGTTGCCAGCTGACTTTGGTGGTTTTCGCGAAGGGTTGCCATATAAACATCCGTTAGCGCGGTTTTGGTGAATAAAATTAAAATTGTGAAAATATTTTTCTTTTTTTATATACGTACACCCCTTTAATTTATGTGAAATTGAATAATTGTATTGTAAAAATAGAAAATTATATAACAGATAAAAGGAACTTAATATTTATTATGATATGTGTAAATATTAATACAGATTGAAAATAATATCAAAATTATTAAATTATGAAATATTATTCTTTTTATATACGTATACCCCTTTCATTTATATGAAATTGAACAATCGTATTGTAAAAATAGAAAATTATATAACAGACAAAAGGAACTTAATATTTATTACGATACGAATAAATATTAATATAGATTGAAAATAATATCAAATTCTTAACGTATCAAAAAAGTTTTTATTTATTTATTTATTTATTATTATTATTATTATTTTGATTTTTAAACTCAAATCTGATACCGACTATGACGATGATTTTACCGACTTAAGTTTTAAAATTGTGTTTTGAACGAAAAAATATTTATATAGTATCTCAAAAAGTATTGGGATATAACACTACAAAACTTTAATTTGAGGCTAGTATTTTCAAATGAAGCATATTCTGATAAACGATATTCATGGTAAATCAAATAAAATTAATTTTATAATATAATTATGGTTACAGTTTAAAGTAAAAGAAATCAAATAAAAAAAATTCAGTTAAGAAAAATACTGAGATGGAATCGATATTTCACACTATGCCACTCAACGCTTTGGTGTGAAGGAAGCTTAATAATCCTAGAGATCTAAGGATTAAGATTTGGCTTCTGAGCAGGACATATATATCCCATCAGGACGCCATATAATTGTTCTTTATATCATTATCCTGATTCAGTTTAAAATGTCTTGAAATATTAAAATTCTTGCTTCTTACACTTTGGATTAAATTTCAGTTAAGCACATCAAAGTAGACGTATCTGTCCACTGCCCAATCAATACATTCTCCACACAAGAGCAATTGGGTTGGTACCCAGGGTTAGACTTAGTCCTAGGCTATTCCACTTATGAGGGCCTTTCACCTCCCATTTTTAAGTTTGTACATGACACGAGAGATAATAAAATACATCATTTCTGTGATATATATCAACATGTTAAATGAAACATGTTTGTTGTGATTGGTACTAATCTTTATAAAAAATGTGGTACGGTTAATAAATAAAAAAAAGTCTACAACACTTATTTGGACATTTATTCTCAGCACCCTATAGAGTACTTGTAACAATAACTCATCAAACACAACACACAACATTTACAAAGAAGCAAAATTCAAATAATAAAAATCTTTGACTACGAAAATAAAATATGCAATAAAAATTATCCTATTTTCTATCAAATTAAATTAAATCTATTCAATACATTGAAGATTAAAGCAAATTCAATTCAGATAAATTTATTTCATAATTTCTCCTTATTTTCGATTCAGTGTTTTAGTGTTTACTGTTTTTAGAATAGTGTCATTCTAATTTTTCTAACAATTTGAATGTAGGTCCCTCTTGATTTTGAGGACCTAGGCTGAAGCCTAGTTAGCCTATTGGAATATCTGGTCCTGTTTGTACCTCTCATACTTTACAGTAAGTCGTAACATTTGTGATTTGCAAAGCTGTGTTGACTGTGCTCCAAATTCTATGCTTATCTTCCGATTCAAAAATATTATATTTTTTGTTCATCCACACAAAAAAAATAACAATTTTCCATTAAAAATTTCGTTGATTGTTACAAATAAGTTTTAGCAAATATCACTGGAACAGGTTGGTTGGCTTTGTTGATAAAGGAAGATATTCTGGAATGTTTCATTAAAATGTTTTCAAAAGCTTCAGGATTTGTTGTAATTGCCTGAATCTTTTTGTTTTTGACTCTCCAGAGTTAATTTAAATGTTTTAAACTATGAAATTAGCGTGAATTCGTTCTTGCAATCCGTCTTCTGTTCTCGTTCGCTGAGCATTCTTGGAAGCGTTCGTCTTGACTTGTTTCTCAACAAAATTTCATTCCTTCAATCTAGACATAACACTGAACAAATTAGATTTTCTCATGTCAGAGAGTTTTTTTGTTATACCACCCACTAATATTTAATCTTTCGTTAATTATTATTAGGTTTAACCCATCTATAGAAAGCTCGCCATTACTGCATGCATTACGACAACATTACGTTTAAACCATAACATAATATTTAAATTTATTTTTAAAATATAACAGTAGTTAATTAAATTTTATTGAATCCTTTTAATATATTTTTTTAATTTGCTTTTTTAAAAGGATCTAAAAACATTTTTGAAGTTTGTTTGAGTTCAAAAATAATCAAAGAACCAGAACGAAAAGGGGATAATACTATAGCAAAAATTTTTCTTTATATTTTGCTTTACCAAGTGTTTTAAGAATTTACTACATAATTTTGTTTCACTTCCATGTCATTAATTTATAAAAAAAAGAAGATAATAAAGATTTTTAGATAATTAACATACGTTAAGAGATGTATGTAATTATATATATAACAGTTAAGGACCTAATACTGTTTTGTGTGTGCCTGTATACAGCAAGATTATACATATTTATATACACTGAAGTGACAAAAGTCATGGGATACCTCTTAATATCGTGTCGGCCCTCCTTTCGCCCGGCGAAGTGCAGCAACTCGACGTGGCATGGACTCAACAAGTCGTTGGAAGTCTTCTGCAGGAATATTGAGCCATGCTGTCTCGATAGACGTCCATAATTGTGAAAGCGTTGATGGTGCAGGATTTTGGGCACGAACAGACCTCTCGATGATGTCCCATAAATGCTCGATGGGATTCATGTCGGGCGATCTAGGTGGCCAGATCATTCGTTGGAATTGTCCAGAATGTTCTTCAAACCAATCGCGAACAGTTGTGGCCCGGTGACATGGCGCATTGTCATCCATAAAAATCCCATCGTTGTTTGGGTACATGAAGTCCATGAATGGCTACAAGTGATCTCCAAGTAGCTGAACATAAGCATTTCCAGTCAATGTTCGGTCCAGTCGCACCAGAGGACCAAGTCCATGCCATGAAAAAATAGCCCACACCATTACGGAGCCACCACCAGCTTGAACAGTGCCTTGCTGACAGTTTGGGTCCATGGCTTCGTGGGGTCTGCGCCACACTCGAACCCTACCATCAGCTCTTACCAACTGAAATCGTGACTCATCGGACCAGGCCACGGTTTTCCATTCATCTAGGGACCAACCGATATGCTCACGTGCCCACGAGAGTCGCTGCAAGCGATGTCGTTCTGTCAGTAAAGGCACCCGAGTCTGTCTTCTGCTGGAATAGCCCAAGAAAGCCAAATTTCTCCGCACAGTTCTAACAGACAAGCCCCTTGAACGTCCCACATTGATTTCTGCGGTTATTTGACGCAGTGTTGCTTGTCTGTTAGAATTTACGACTCTTTGCAGACGTCACCGGTCTCGGTCGTTAAGTGCAGGCGGTCGACCACTGCGCTGTCCATGGTGGGATGTTATGCCTGAAATTTCATACTCTCGGCACACTCTTGACACAGTGGATCTGGGAATGTTGAATTCCCTAACGATTTCCGAAATGGCATGACCCATGCGTCTAGCTCCAACTAACATTCCGCGTTCAAAGTCTGTTAATTCCCGTCGTGCGGTCATCATCACGTCAAAACCTCTTCACATGAATAACTTGAATAGAAATGAAAGCTCTGCGAAAGCACTGCGCATTTATACCTGCTCTACGCGATGCTACTGCCATCTGAAAATTTGCATATTGCTATCCCATGACTTTTGTCCCTTCAGTGTAAATATAAAATGTTCCCAAACCGCTATATGGAAGATGGTTTTATGGAACTCGATTGAATTTATGTCTCAAGGATTTTTTTTTTTTTTTTAATTTAAGGACAAAATAACAGTAGAGCAATATTTATTTTGTACATTGTGTCTACATTTTCTTTTTGAAATATGATTTATTAAAAAAAAAAAAAAATAACTAAAATAGTTAAAATAAAACCTAATTTACTAAGTGCACCAGTTATTTCAGGTCTTTCCGTCGGCATCGTGGAGGAATGTGCTCATTTGAAATTGTGGGGGAAAAATGTGGGTGCAGTGCAGCAGGCATCCTGAGTAACACTAAATATGCTAATTCTAGAGGTTCAACATTCGAAAACTGCACTATTACGGAATCAAAATTCAGTAATGAAAAAAGACTGGAATAGGAAGGGAGAGAGGATCAATAAAGTCGTTTGTTTTCGTGGGATGATCCAAAAAAAAAGTAGGGGCCATTGCTTTTGAGAGTTCTTTAAATACATTCTAGGTGCGTATATATATATATATATATATATATATATGTATATAATCCTAAGTTAACAGTAATGATTGATCAAATAAATCTTGTAGAAACATTTATTTTAAATAGAAATATAGTACAGTTTTAACACATTTCAAACTTGTTCTTAATATTTTTGAAAGCAAGTGCATATATATAATTAATAATAACAATTTTGCTCTTTATCATTATTGGTTAAAGAATAAGATGGGTGGTGGAATTAGTTAGAGAAACCATAAATGAAAAGCAATTAAATTGATAAGAAAAAGGACGAATGAAATTCACGACTAAAATCATTTAAGACAGGATGCACAGCCTTGTAAGGTAAGCAACTGTATGTACAGTAGTTAAAGTTATATATAAGATAGAATAAAAAGAAACAAAAAAACCAAACAAACAGTTTTATGAGTTTTTATAATTCTTAAAACAAACATTAATCCGTGATTGTGTTGCAGTGAGATCACGGGAAAGGGGGGAATTACAAGTGATGAACTGCCTAAATCCTGCCTGCCTAGCACCCTTCCATGAGCCTTATTGCCAAAAATTCACAAATCTTTATATATTTAAAAAATAGTAGATAAACATTTATTATTTTTTAGCTGTTTAATATTCTTCTTCTTTATTTTCACTTATTTTAAGACAGTCTTATTACTTGGAAGGAATTTATTCCTTATTCTGCTTACATATCTGTGAATTATTTTTTTAAAAAAAATATTACTTTGTGGTTTGTAAGGGTTAAGATGGTGAATAGGGTTACTATCCCTAATGTGATGCTTTTGCTGACAACAAATTAAAAAAAAAAAAAAAAAGATTTCCTGTATCTGAAATATATCTATATCCGGTTTTAAAGCAATTTACAGTGTAACTCTTTAGAAATCGAAATGGAATTTAAATTTAGAATTTTTTAAATTATCATCTGCGCCATCGATCGTTCGTTCAGAGATTAATTTTGGATGTTTTTTTACAACGCGTTTTTTGGATAAACAACGAAGCAAAAGGATTGCAGCAGATAGAAGCAGCATGTTCAAAAGAAAGAAATATCTAGAGCACAGAAAAAATAATAATAATAATAACAATAATAAAAAAAGGTAGCTTAAAAAAAAAACCAAGATTAGATAAAAGGAAAAAGTTCATCGAAATATTTCCGTGATTGCTTTGCGAGTCAACAAAATAAACAACCCAAAAAGAAAAAAGAAAAGAAATCTGAATTAAAATCCTGTGCGTGAGTGTGACCTTCACATTTTTTCCGCCCCTCCGACACGAAAGAGCTGCTATCAGCACCCCTCCGAAAGCAGCGCCACATAGGCTCTCCCAAACCTGCCTGTCATGTCTGCGGTGATCACGGACTAGTTCATTGACTTGGCGTAGAACCTCGAGGATGGTACGCCAAATGCTTGATCCTACTCCTCTATGGAGTATTTGAAACAAGAATCGTGGATGAAGATGAGTTAGCGCTGATGCGATTTTAAAAGAAATTTGGTTTTTGTTTTTTGTACGCGCTTTATATGATAGTTGAGAAAAGAAAAACTGCATTGATTTATGATACAGTATTTATTTTTTTATTATGAAATAAATTCATTTAAGAAGAAGAAAAAATTATTATCGTTATTTTGTGAGCAATGATTTCTCGTTAGCAAAGTATGACGTGGCTGTTTTTTCTTTTCATCCTTTACCATGTAGTTGAGATCACACGCAGAGCCTGAGATAATATTTTTTTTTTTTTTTTTTTTTTTTTTGCCATTGTTTTTTTTTTTTTTTTTTTTTTCCCCCTTTTTTTTTTATAATTTGGACTTCACCGAAATCTGTGGCCACTGCTAACAACACCTTGGACTGGAAAATGTCGCGCCGGACGTACTAGAGCAGCATGCTGCTGCCTCTAGGAAGTGTACTACTAAAAGAGTGTGTTATTTGGAGATAGCGAGTTCTACCAGTTTCGGGGATTCAACATTCCTATTTACGTGTGCAGCTTGGAATAAGTGTTTTTAAAGAATATATATATTTTATGTTTTTTATTCGCATGTGTGTGTGTGTCCAGAACCAGGAGACGACGTATATTTTTGGCGATGAGTAGTGTCAAAGCACTATCAGTAGGACATATATCCACCCCTATGTATATGGTCATGGAGAGGTAAGCTATATAACAATTAATGGCATTGACTTGAACCTGTTTGATTATGTGTTATTTTGTGTGACGTAAAACCATACCTAACAACTCTGATGATTATCTGCTTTTGAATCATTCCAATATGTTTTATCTTTGATATTAAATTAAAAATATGATGATAAATGCATTAATATATATTGAAAAATTAATTTCAAGATTTTTATTGTATTTTAGAATGCTTGATCACAAAATTTAAGAAGAAAAATTTAAATATTGAAATGCATATGTTAACAAGCTAAAGCTCTCAAGTTTTTTTAAAGATTAACAAATGCAGCAGTTTCTTAAAAATCACACTGTTGAATACTATTTTTTCTACAAAAAAAATATATAAATTTCCTTATAACTTAAATTCGATTGGCTTTCAAACTTTCAGTATTTCCGATATAGAAATATAAACAAATAATTTTTTTTCAACTCCTTTTATTTCTTAAAAAAAATTATAATGAATTTTCTAAGTTATTTAAATGAATAACTAAACAAATTAATAAAATTGCATAATTTATGATTTCTACCTATTAAGATAATATTTTTTTAACGTAAAACTTCGTTCCAACTTTACAACGCAATTACTATCGTTGTAAAGCATTGAATGACGATATCGCGAATTTTTCGCTTTACAATGGATTAATGAAGCCTTAGATTCTATAACAATTTAAAAGATATACTTCGATTGTATATAAAAATAAAAAATCGTAACTTTGAAATGCGTAGTTTAACAACATATGCGAAATAATTTCTCGTATGCGAACGTAATGCTGTAATTCACTATACAAGTAAATAATGTATATTAATATTTTTGCGATAATTTAAGGAACAATGCTGTTAATACAGTAGTACTTCGATATATCGCACAATTGGATATTTTGCGCTCTTATTAAAATATAAATATCAGCACTTTTATAAAGCTTTCCATTATAGTGCTCCGTTTTGTCTCCCTGCATTCCTATTGTAACGAATAGTTACTATATCAACGAAATTATATGAAACGATTCAATTTAATAACTTTGTTTGTAAAAAATTTTTAAATATTCTACCCAATTAAAGATAATAGATTAATTATTATGTGGTTTATAATGTTTTTTTTAAGTAACAGTCATATTTATTAGATCATTTTTTTCTTCAAATTATGATATTCAAAGTGATTATAAATATTTCAAAATGCAGTCTGATTTTAATTAAAAATTTATTCGTCATGTTATTATGTTTTTTGTTAAGTTTAATTTCGTTATAATTTTTTTCAAATGTATAATAGAAGGTATAAATTTTTTTTTTTTTTTTTTTTTTACGATGGAGATGTTACTGGTAATGAAATTAAAATTCTTCTTTTTGGACTCACCAAAGAGATGTATTTAAAGTAATTAATTTTATTAATTTAAGACGCTTGTAAAAAAAAAAGAATTTTCCGAGAAATTTTTTAAGGAAATTTTTTTTTCTCGATTTAGCGTTATGAATGCGTGAATTAATAGAGAGTTTTTGCATACCGTACGTTAGTTACCGTAAGACGTCCGTTAGCTTTTTCTCCCTAGCGCGCATGCTCATAGGAAATTGCGCATGCGTATCTGTAATAATATCTCCTATGAGCATGCGTACTAGGAAGAAAAAGCTAACGGACGTCCTACGGTAACTAACGTACGGTATGCAAAAACTCTCTAATGAGTTCTGCTAGTTACGCTTAAGTGATTAAAAATATAGTAAACTTTCAAGAACCACTTACTAAAATACATGTTATTATTTTACTATTTTATCGGTTTTTTTTGTTATCAATATTTTTTTCCAATATTTTCGGATAAGATCTCGATACTTATGTGTCCGCGATATTCCAAATTTATATGCATTAAATTAAAATTTTGAACTGGACCCCACCCTAAAAGTTAACACACAATAATTTTAATGATAAATTCATATTGAATAAGATAAATTGTAACACATTTTTTATTGCAACGAAGTTTTCTGAAAAAATTAAAAAAAAGTTTTAACTGAAATTCGACAAATATACATAACAACCGGAAATTAGTAAAGCTTAAGCGTAAATTAATATTCCAAGGTTGTGTTGCAAATTGTCGCCAATTATTTACCGAAAATTAAGAAGTCTCCACCCATCTTCGGCAGCCCACCGATGGGCCGTGGGAGGGATCGTTTTCCTAAATGGTTAATTTGTCAATCAGAAAACGTTTTTCGATTTTTCTCAGAAACGACGCATTCCGTGGTCATTTAGAGTGTTTTTTGAAACGTAGCCGTCTCCATGGGAACCAGGACTCTGAACCCTGCTGTCCACGTGACGAAGTTAAGAAAAACATTATAACGTTTTTAATTCATAATGTCCGACTGGAAATTCCCTGCGATGAGTAATTTTCCCGAAAAAAGTAACCCCGTGACAACAAAGCATTAATAATTAACATTCACACGTAAGCAGTAGTGACTCATACAACTGACCAAGTAGCCAACTGATGTGATAATGATGCATATAGTTAATATGCTAATTTATTGTTTTAGAATACTTTAGTTTCTGATTAAGTTTATCGAAGCTGCTGATTTGTGTAAATCTGGAAACATTTCTAAAGTTGAACATTTATTACGTTTATATCTCAATCTCTATATATATCGGTATTAGCAATCGATATGAGAACTTTATAAAATACACCAGTGCATTCGATTTTATTCATAAACGTCTTGTTTGCAAATTTATTTCCTTAAATATTATTTTTATTATTAATATGTATTATTTCTTATATCACTTGTTTGTTTTCAATTAATATAAACATAAATTCATATTCGATCATCGTTTCGCATGCAATCGAAACGCTATGATACGACAAAATCGTTTCTTAGCATAAGCAGCTGCCGTGTTTTTTTCGTAGTAATAAAGTTATGTAATGCTAAAAGTGCGTATTATCTTGTTTATCTTATAGATACTGATGCTTAGCGATTAAGATATTGTAAAGATATTCAAAATCGTTGTTGCTATGAGCACCTGCATTCGCGAATATAGTAAATAATCTCTGGTTCATAATGTAAAATGTTCATCTACGAATAAAGTATTTCAATCGTTAATTGAGGCTATTGTATTATTTAAATAGTCTTAATCTCAAGAGATAGATTTATAAGTTCGAATAAATATTTATGAATACGAAATGGCGTATAATAAAAAAAAATTTATCAAATTGACTAAATTCTTCGTTCGACTTCGACGCTATTAATCGCTGTAGTGAAGTTCGTTCACGATGTTATTCAGTCTTGGGCTTAATTTTGACTATTTTCGACTATTCATTTGAAGAAATGATCACGTCGACTAAATTCGACTATTTATTCGACCTATTTGATTCTAACTACGACTATTTATGTGAAGAAATGACCAAGAAAGAATGTACCAACTTATTAGGCCTGTGGCTCGTCGTTAATGTAATTTCGTCGTCAGTACGAGTTCTCTCTCCCGATCGAGAATAGTTTCCTCTGAAACGACAACTGAAATTATTTAAAAGAATGTAATTAACCTCTTATTAACTTGCTAGATTTTTGTGGTCAGTTCTGGCTGACGTTATTATTATTCTTACGATTCTTCTATTCCTTTAGAGGCAGAATACGTCGATCCATTGGAGACGCAGTTCGTCTCTGTAACCGCCAGGTATTCCTTTTTACGAAACGGTTGCATCATTTTCTCACAAGTCATATTTCAGCGCCTGTTCTTAATGTACAATTTTCAGTTCACGAACTTATTGGCTCAGCCTTTCAGGTTACCCACTGTTATAGCTGTGCTATTCCGGGATCCAAAGGGGGATCCTATCCACCCCATATGCCGGATGTGGAAACCTCTTGCATCATTACGAGGACGAACGCTGAAACGTTTTGTGGGCACCCTGCCCCTCCCTTTCCACTTTTTGAAGAAGTAAACACAGTGCTTTTTTGGCTTGGTTACAACATTTCCAACGGTTCGGTTATGTCTGCGAGCTCCGACCTTGAATAAACTCAAATAGAAATTCATAACTTTTAAAGACTGAGAGGGGAAAAAAAACAAACTGATGAAAAAAAACCCTATTCATTCTTTGGTTGCGTTGTAGGTGGTACGTGTGCTGTAAGGTGATGTCGACTTTCGGAACATCCAAGAAATGCAGATAAATATATACGTGGCAAGAGCATTTGCTATTGGGAAATAATGTTAAAAGGCGAAAAACGTGGCCATTTATTATGAGTTATGTAGGATTATTTTTTTGTTGTGGCATTTCGTGCAGACAAAGCGAAATGTTTGTTGTATCACATATTTATTCGATCGTTTTTGAATATCCATATTTGTTTTGCCTAGAGATTTTTGTTAAATATCTATCTATCTATCTAACTATATATATATATGTATGTACTGGATTTTATTTTTTCTATTTAATAATTTATTAGAACTACTTAATAATTTCCGTTCTTCGAACGATTTTATGAAGTCAAAGCGCAATTAATACATTGTACAAGACAAGATTTCTAAATAATTTAATATATTTTCTGGGAATTTTATTTATTAATAGTAGATCAACTGACATATCTTATCAAGTTTTATTAATTTATGGGAAATATTAATGTTAAAAATGTAATTTGCGTTGCTGTAAGAGACGAAAAACAGAAATATATTTCGAAAACAGAATATATTTCCGAAATAAATTTTGCGTTTGTGTGCCTCAGAAAAGCAATACCGCTGAAATATGAACTAAATTATGCAATTTTACTTTAAAAACTTGGATCATGTATTAATTATCCTTTTATCCTAGAAATACGTCTTTGCGTTGCTTGAAATAATAATAATAATATTAAAAAAATTTAACTCGTTCTCCCAGTTATGGATTCAATAGCGCTCAGACACTGGATGGAGAACGAAAGGGTAAAAAAAATAAAAATAAAAATCGCGCGAGTTAAAATGCAGCTCCAGTGATAAATGATGCTGCGCATTGTTAAGAGGAAGTCTTATTTATCCAACAGAAGGTGGCATCAGGGAATAGATATAGTAGATTCATTATTGATGATAAAAAGGCGTATCGAATATTGGAAAAGGACTGACCTTGAGACGACCTCTAATAGTTGTCCGCTGTAACAATAACTCCAGCCGAGTTATCTGATGATAGTGATTCCGAATGCTACACCCTGTGCGGAAATGAAAAGGCTGACTTACTGAATTGTTTTCCTGTTGCACACATACATACACACACACACACACTATATATATATATATATATCTTGCGTGGAAGCAGATATTAATAATCTGCTATGCTTGCTTATACCTCTAAAATGTCATTATTATTTCATACAATATAAATTGTGGCATTATTCTTTTAAAACTTCATTTTCGTTACGAGAACGTAATATAAATATTAGTAACTAAAATCGACTTTATATTTAAAAAGTTTTGATTTACATGTAAAGTTCATGATATTTTATCATCTCAAGTAAATGAATTAAGGAGAAGAATTAAAAAAAAAAATTAGTCAAAAATTTACTAAAATATAAATTAATTTTTACTAAGTATTCTCTTTAAAGAGGTTGATGTGAACGAGAATTCTCCAACATATAATAACGTAAAATCTCCAACATATATGTCATATTTTTTCATCAAATATATTTATCAAATATTTTATCTTTCTCTTCAATAGTATCACAATTTATTACTAATATTACAAATAATCTTTGCACAATCAAATAATTGGTAATTTCTATAACATTCAAGACGAGATAAAATAAATGTTATACGTTTTCATTGAGATATATTGCCAATGTTATAACAGTTTTTTCCAAAATGAGTTGAAATCCTTTTATGACGGTAGATGGCATTGGATATAGCGAACATTCGCTGAGGTACTACTCGCTCTCGTAAAAGGATCATTATAATATGGCCTTGTACAATTTTCTTTCCTTTTAAGTATCTCCTTATGCATATTGGAACGAGTTTTAAACACTTTCTCAACATCGTAACGGTCCATTTAATTTTCCAGTTTGATTTATACACGAAAGCAAAATGGAAAAAAAAACCAGTCTTTCTGTGATTGTGAGCCATGCGCTGAAGATTTCTTAAACTGAATGTAATTTGACTTTGACATTGACAGCACGCGCAGTCATCGAATCGTTTTAATCTGTGGTTTCTTTTTTCTTTCTGCCTACATATACGCATGCTGACAAACGTTTTCGCAAAAAGTCCTTGGCCAGTTTAGAAAGGTCCCTCTTTCTCTGTTTTTTTTTTTTTTCTTTTTTGTCTTTTTCCCCGACCTTTATCTGTGTAACCCTTTTTCCGCCCTAATCGAGTTGAGAGTTGTTACTCAACCCTTTTCGGCTTCTTTTTCCCCCTCCACCTCCCCCCTCCTAGCATGACCTACAATGTGTTTGCTTTATGAAAAGAGCATGCTCCGAAGGCTGGCTTATTTTACTCGTGGTTCCTTTTTTTTTTTTTTTTTTTTTTTTTGATTGCTTCGTTTTGATAAGAGTTATTTTTTTTATTATTATTATTTTTTTTGTTGTATGAACTTGTTTGCAAGACGTGTTTTGTAATGGAATTCTTTTTATTTATTCTAAAATATAAAAAGTTTCTCTCGAAAAAAATTTTTTTTTTTGTTCATAAGCAATCAAAATTGTTTAAAAAACCAAAGAAAAGATAATTAAATAAAAATAATTTATATTTTAAAAGTTACTTTTATAGTGTCCGAGGATTTTTTTGTATTATTGTATCTGTATTATTTATTTGTATTAAATGAATACTGTATTGTTATTATTTTATTCGAATTTTTTTATATCAGTTTTCAATATTCACATAGGATCTCAATTTTACGTGATTCCAAAACAGGGAAACCTCATCTTGGTTAATGCGTACTTAACAAAGTTAACATCTCCTAATTTATCCTGAACCTGGTCTATGCATCTCGAGGGTTCTATGTACTGTGAATGCTGTATATGTCTCTAAACTATACGGCATTGGCAGTACAGAGAACCACCGAGTGCCTGCATAGAATAATACGAGTTTATTTATTAAAAAATTAATTTAAGCATTCAAATATTTTCAGTAATTAAATATCGCTTTCAATATGATTAAGGGGCACAAGGAGATACACACACACAAAAGTTTAAATATTGGTAATTTGATACAATTTTGAATGGAACTAATTTTTCTAAATCAAACTTATAAATACATAAAAAAAATTTTTATATATTTTTTATTAATATTGTATCATTAGTAATAAAATTCTAATTCTTCAGATAAAATTCTACCTCACAGAACTAAAACAGTTAAATTCATGTAATGAATTATACAAATTAATATGTAATAATAATTAAACTGGGATTGCATAATTCTTTAAAATTCGTGAAATTTCAAAAACAAATTTTATTTATTAATAAAATAATAATGATACGTACCTAGAAAAATTTAATTTACGTTTATTTGTAGCTAAATGAAAAAATAAAATGAAACATTTCTTTTGAAAATCGTAGCATAATAGATAATTTTTTTTTCTTTCGTGGCAACAGCAGTTACCAAAAATCACCAAGTTATCATCGCCTATGTTAAACAAAGCAACCAGTCCCATACAAATCAATGCCAAAAGGGACCAAACCAGTTGTAAAAGTCACATGATTGTTATGTTTACCTCATACTGGTAACCCCGTGAGCACTTGCGTTATTCTATGGATCATCTCAAACAGTTCTTGGTATTTTCCAAATAATCAAAATAACTAGAAACGACATGTTTTAACCAAAGCTGGAAATCGATTTTACATAAAATACTATCTCGGTCTATCGAAAGGCTGGTAGTTGGAAAATGAGTATCGAATCGCCCATGGTCCATGGGCGATTCAATATTGGCCGGCCATCGCCCATGGTCCATCTGTTCATGTCTAAATTTTATGGCTAACCTTTTGTACAGTGTTGTGAGTACTGTTTTCGTTTGTAAGCTAAGCCTTTCTCGTACAATTTTGGAAAATGTATAATATATCAGAATTAGCGCTGGCAACTCGTTAAAAAATTGCGATTAGTGAACTTTTGATGAAACAGAGGTAATTTTTTTTTATCTTTGAATGGCTGTTTATTTTATGCGCATAATGGAATAATTGTTTTAACTATATGTCTTAGATACTTAGTATCTCTTATATATTCTTCATATTGATCTTATATTCACCACATACAAATACCAAATATAAACCCAAATACTTCAATAAATTAACAATAGAAACGATCAGTTTTGCACGTACATTTGTTTAGGTGGCTATGTTGTAATTTTCTTAATCTGCATCTTGAGGAAAAATATGTAACTCCATTGCTTTGTGAGATTACGTTTTAGGTGTAAAGGTTTTTACCTTGGCTTTTCTACAGCGCACCTCGTTATCTGTAACTGTTTAAATTCGGTAACATGTTTTCATTGTTGCCTTGCCCTTTTCCCGATAAGATAAATCGCGCCGGCCCTACAAAGCCAGCCCTGATCTGCTGACGCTGCTGTCGGTCGCAGTGCCCTTTGAACAATACCTTTTTCTTACATTATACCTATCTATTCAGTTCTCTGCTCTTTTTATTATATAATACCTTCGTGAAAAAAATTGATTCATATCAGGTAGTCACATGGCAGAAAGAAAGGGGGGGAATAATGGTATGATGATTTTTAAAGAATGAGTATAGTTCTAGCATCGGAATTGTAAACATCCGTTTTAAAAACCGGAAACGGAACGATCTATTACTTATTTAAGGTAAAGCAATTTTGAAAACAAAATAAGTGCAATAACAAGTTAGTGTGGATTTTTTTTTCCCATCTTAATTTTTGGCTTGATATTATGTAATAGAAAATTTTGAATTATTTTAAAATTAAAATGCTTTTTATTGTATGTTTTATTGTATTCACTTCGAAAACACCTTTCACCCCCTACCACGCCATTCTATTGGGATCCGCCCGACTTGGCCTCTTGCCAGTTTTCCAACTATAATTGAAATTTAATGAATTAAGCATTTAATAATGCTGTAATTTCATCTAAGTTATGCTGTATTAATATGTTAAACTAAGCTGTGATATTTTATTAAGCTTGTGATCTAAGAAGCTGATTATGATTACGCATATAGAGTTTGATTCTTTTAGTAATCTATACATAGGGTTTGATTGCTTAAGTATCTGTCCATTAAGCTTGATACTCATACTCATACTCATTCGATTGTTATAGCTGAAAATAGTATTGAATTACATAAAAATATTTATTCAATTCCTATAATAAAATGTTGCGCCATATATGACATACTATTACAAAAATTTTTAAAGCCCCTAGGTTAAAAGACTAAATTAAAAGGAAAAGGAAGCGGAGATACCAATGTAATCAAAATTATAATTAATCGTGAGTAAACATTTAAAAGACTGCTTGTGATAGAAACGCTGTTACAGTTACAGTTGCAGTTGATGTCGCCATTGCGCAAAAGAAATAAGTCATTCTTGTTTTTATAATTAATTTGAAAATAAATTTTTATTAAAATTTGTAAAATTTTAAAAACGGATTTGTTTAAAACGTATTAACGGAAATGTAAACATTTAAAAGACTGCTTGTGATAGAAACGCTGTTACAGTTACAGTTGCAGTTGATGTTTTGATGATGTTGTGATTTTTAAAAAAAAAAGTTCGAATAGAATACACTTATTTTAAATTTTAAGATATCTCGGGTATCAGTATTTATTCCAGTTTTATCAGAAAGAATTTCAAAATTGTTTTCTTAATATAGAGTTGCATTTTAGGCAAACAATTGCAACTTGTAAATATTCACCAAAGTTGCACGTTCTTTTCTTTTCCTACAAATCGATAAGATACGAAAACAGCCTCGCTATTTCAAGTATGCCATCGAAACAATGCTATATAGTCCAATAAGTATTGTACAATCCATTTTTTATCGATACTATCATAAGAGTCAATACTTCCTCGATAAATTTTTTTTATGGGGATAAAGGTGGTGAACACACAAAGTCTCAATATTAGAGAATTTGCAAAATGACCTCTTTAATTTCTTTATTCTTAAAATATTTCAAGATTGGTTTCTTAATATAGAGTGCATTTCAGGCAAACAATTGCAACTTGTAAATGTTCGACAATATTTGTTATTGTAAATATTTGCAACTTGTAAACATTCGACAATATTTGCGATATTGACAATATTTGCAACTTGTAAATTTTCTTTTCCTACAAATCGATAAGATACGAAAACAACCTCGCTATTTCAAGTATGCCATCGAAATAATGCAAATGATAAGTATTGTACAAAACCCATTTTCCATCGATACTATCGCAAGGGTCAATACTTCCTCGATATTTTTTTTATGGTGGATAAAGGGGGTGAAGAAATACAAAGTCTCAAACATTAGGGAATTTGCAAAATGACCTCTTTACCCTTGGCCGCTAACCTCATGATTCTAGAAAGAGTGAGTGGAAGAAAAAAAAAACTTCCATCATGCAAAGGAGGGAAAATTTACAATTACTTTATCGTTCTGGAGGCCATGGAAGAATGAACTGGGATCGGAGGGAGGGAGGAAGGGGTGGAGGGGTAAATGGAAGAGGTGGGATCCTTGAACGAGAAAACATAGCAGCCGGCTCGCAGCAGAAACCGGCTGCGTATAGGGTTGGAAAAAAAAAAAAAAAAAAGAATCCGACTTGCCTGCATACAACACAACAGAGATCGTTTTAGCCGTCCTGTTCAGCAGGTTTGGCAGGTAGATGGGAAAAGGGGGAAAGAGGAATTAAATAACAAAACAAAAAATCCCTAAAGGGGGAAAAAAAAGAAAAAAGAAAAGAAGTAAACGACTCCGAAGGAAAGGTCGCGTCTGAATGGGAAGGTGCCTCAGCCGAAATGATAACAGTAATAAAATAAAAAGAATGAGAGAGAGAGAGAGAAGGTAAGGAGGGAGGAAGGGCTGTAACTGGTTTGGACCAGAAAATGCATTCAAAAGTAAAAATAAAAAAAGGGGAATAATAAAATAAAAATAAAGAGCAATAGATGAGACGAGTAAATATGTTAAGCTCTTTTTGTGTTTTTTTTCTTCTTTTCTATAGTCGGAAGTAACGCAAAGCAAGTTATGTGTGTCTGCTGCCTTAAGACCATAATTATCGTTATGGACTGGTTTTGGTGTATGTATGTAGGGAGAGAGAGTTCGCATTTCGTGTTTTTCCTCCATTTTATTTATTTTTTTGTTTTATTTCTCTTCGTTGATTCAGATGATTGGTATTCGATAAGAAATGGTTCCATCCTTCGCTTTATTCGAAATCGATGTAATTTGACTTTTTGGATGGGAATTCATTGTTTTCCCTTTTCCTCCCTGAACACATTGACCTATAAGAGAGAGAGATGTGTCCTATCGATTTGTGACTGGGTTCTTTTTCATCCCTTCTGCCTTTTCTAATTAGGTGGCATTATGTTAGAGATAGATGAGGAAATAAGGGGGGGAAGACGTATGGCGTTTTAAAATTTTAGTGCGCAATTTGAGTATATGGTAGTAGGTTTTTTTGTGTGCATTATTTCTCATTGAAGAGACTTCCGGAACGTCGTTTTTAATTAAAACTTTAATTAAACGATCCTTTTATGGGAAAGAACAATGTCGGGCTTGTCTAGTGCGCATTATTAAAATAATGTACATTGAAATGACGAGATGCAAAATTGATGATAAAATTAGCTAGATTTTTGTGAAACAAATTTTGTTTTTATGTGCGTATGCGTTCCTTTAAAACAGATTTTAATATACACAATTTATCTCTTTATATAGAGAATTCGAGAACTGAATTTTTACCAACATATGTAAATTAAAAAAGATGTGTAATTAGAAGATTTATTAAATTTTTATCTTATTATCTATCTGTCTATATCATTTATAGTTAATTTTTTTCACTTGTATTTATTTCATAAAATTTTTGTCTCTTTTAATTTCGTAATGGCTATTTGATTTGTTATGCTATGTTATTATTTGTCTTATGTTATTTGTTTGGCTATTAAATATTAACTGTTGTATCTAATTGTATTAAAAATATGATATGGCTCCTAGACTATGGTTGACCTGATATATCTATATCTCTATATTATCTATATCTATCTATCTGTATATATAAATATATGCCTAGTCTTTTATATGATATGTAGCCGAGAATTCAAAAACTTCCCTCTTTATTTTTCATATTTGTTAATAATTTTTTTAAACATTTTGCCAAACAGTAATCTGTACATTTCACCAATATTTTTTCATTATAACATTTACCAAAACAAAAAAATTCACGCTCACATACACGAGAGAGAGAGGAAATAGGGAAAAAAGACGTATGGCGTTTTAAAATGTAATTTTGCGCAATTTAAATATATGGGTAAATTTTTGCATTATTTCACAAGAGATTTTTGGAACATCATTTTTAATTTAAATTTTAATTACATTATCCTTTTTGTGAGAAGAACAATGTCGGATTGTTTTGCGCGCATTATTAAAGTAATCTACATTAAAATGACGAAATACAGAAGTACTAACATTTGGTGAGGCATATAATTTTCAAATGAGCTGCAATGTTTTCGTTTTGTAATAGTTAATTGTTATCCTTTCATTATTATAAAATAAGTTAACCTATTATAATCCTCCTGTTAAACTGCAAAATAGAATGTTATTTACGGGAATGAACATATCAATTTAAACAGACTCACTACAGAATATGCATCGGTCTCAGAAACATTATCTGTAGTTTTCGCTACTAGGATAAATAATATGCGCTTGGTTTAATATATGGTATAAAACTTCTTACGAATTTTTTACTTTTTTAATTATAATTCAAGTTTTGAACAAGCCTTGAAATTTCTATAAGATAATTGTAAAATTTGAAACAAATGTCAATAATTATTCACGTTGATGAAGAATATTTAATCATAAATGAAATAATTAGCATTATTGGGATTTGTTTTACTACTGTGATATTAAATTTTATTTTATAGCAACTGTACAAAAATTTGCGTAGTGCCTTTTGTATGAAATTTCAATATTCAAATAACTATATTCTATTTTAATGTTCTATAAAGACAGAAGCCTTTTAATTTTTGTTTTGTTGTGAAACATTAGTTAAATTGAGCTTGTCGTATATATTAGCATAGTACAATGATATTATAACTAACGTTGGTATTATTTTACCGCAATTTTCTAGAATTTTGATATTGATATGGCATTTTTACATTTTCAAATGACTTTTATTAACAGTATATTATTAATATTTATTCGCAGGAAAATAGCTCGGACTCAAGAAACAAATTCCAAAAAATGACACATACTCAGTTAATGGAAATAATACTCAACACAGTGGACTGTATGTAAATAAAACTCCTTTATTTTTGGCAGTCATCAAACTCGAAGATGGAACTGCCCACATAACCTTTCACTTGAGGGTTACACTCAATTATTTATGCAGTCATCGCGCTCATGGATGGACTGCCACAAGCAACCTTTCTTGATGGTCGCTGGGGTTGAACTCAATGAATTATACAGCCATCGCTACTCATGGATAGACCGCTAACACCAACCTTTTCCTTCGGTCGCTAAGTTTCAACTCGTTTTACTTACATTCCTTCTTTCTCTCCCTGGCCCTCACCCCCTGCCAGACACCCCCACAAACAGGATGTTTTCCGGGCATAGGGCGTTGACCTCCCCTAGCGGGGGAACATGGGTTTCGACGTAACATACCGCCACCCATTGATATGTTTTACTAAACATTCAATAATATACAATACATTCTAACATACAAAATTGACAACTCTAAACATACAATAAATCATTGAAAAAATGAATATATATATGTATACATTGTACTAAATTTAAACAAATTACAAATAACACCATGAATATAAACAAAAGCACTCTAAAGGAAATTACTCTGGCATAGGCAAAAACACACACATTTTGATACTGTTCTCTTAAAAATTCCACTCTGGGTTTTTATATTAAGTACTCTGATTTTATTATCAACACCATAATAAATATCAATTATTCTGCCTAGAGACCATTTCCAAGTAGGTAAATTATCATCAACCAATAGTTAACCACTAACTCACCAATGTTTACATTGCATTTTCAAAAGACCCATTTATTTCTTTGTTGCAATTCACTTAAATAGCTACGGTGCCATTTTCTCCACACTAATTGAACTATTTTAGTTACTCTTTGCCTCTTATTGAGATTATTATCTTTTAAATCAATTAAATTAGGCTCTAAAATAGCGTTCATTGATCGATTGATCAAAAATTGGGCTGAAGTTAAACCTCGAAGTTATCACTATCAGTAGAAGTTGGACTCAATGGTCTAGAATTCAAAATTACTTCAGTTTGTATACACACAGTTAAACTCCATAATTTAAACTAGCACCTTTAACTACTCTTCTAAAAAGAAACTTTTGATTTTCTCTGTTTGCACCTACAAAATTCTTTTGCATTATCAGAGTATAATTTAGCACATTTGTCTCTACGTGCAATAAATCTTTTAAAGCAGCTATAAAGGATTCGGATGATAAATCAGAAACACTCTCAATATACACTGCATTAAACACAAAACAAGCAAATAAACATGCATACATTTTACACACAATACTCTTTCTTTGCTTACCAATTTTAACCAAAATGGTCCACAGACATCTACTCCTGAAACACTAAATAGATACTCAAGGTAACTCTATCTTTTGGTAAACTACCCATTAGTTGTGTTGACACTATAGGTTTTACTTTAAACAAATAACACATTTATGCACTATTTTTCTACAAATAGATTTTCCACCTTTAGGGCAGAATTTCTCACGTACATGACACAAAAGAGCAGATAATCCTACATGATAATATTTTATATGGTAATTAGAAATTAACATCTCAGTAAATGCATGATTTTTAGGCAAAATTATACGGTGTATTTTATCACAACTACATTCCGCATTACTCAAACGTCCACCTACTCTTAAGATTCCATCTAAATCTAAAAGGGAATTGAAAGATTTTAATTTACTCTTTGACATAAGTTTCTTATCTTTCAATAGACTTTTGAAAACTTTTCTTGTTGAATAGATTTTACCAGAAATATCTCAGCAATATTAATTTCTATCATGCATGAATAACTAAGCAATAATAATATATATAAATTATCAATATAAATAAATTATCAATTGAATAATTTAATTTAAATGACAAACACTTAGTATTTTTAATAAATCTAAATATGTAACTTAGATACTTAAACTTTTTATAATTATTACTTAAACTCAATAAATAGTTCATGAAATTTCAGTCACTTGTTTCATAAACAATTTGTTCTCACCAACACTGGATCACTCAGTTCAGAAAAGTTCTCGTCCTGTCTTTCAAGGATCTGGATCGGTTGATCAGGATACTTTTCTCCAGCCAGGAACTCTAGTCTCACCTAATGTGGTATCACTGGAAATCAGATGACAATCGATGAATTGTAGCAACTCTGATGAGCACGAAAGTCTTTTAATCAATTGATCACTTGATTTCGAATCACTCCAATAAACTACTTAGATGTTTTAAGCTTCAAGGCACATTCACAAAAGAAGTTGATGAATTCTCAAAATTAAAACACTGAGGACCATTGAAGCATATTAAACACCAACTGTAACAGATGTTATACTCTCACACGAACAGTTGAGGTTCGGCAATGGCACTTGCGGTTCAGGGCATATTCCCTTACCAGCCACCTCTGTTTCTTCGACGGTCCCATAGTTGAACGGCTCCTGTAGCTTGAACTCCTATAGACTCCGCCACATCCATATGATGGTTTACCATATCTGCTTCCTCTATCTCCTCCATAACGGAAAGCATCTCCTCTGACTCCACGGTATTCTCCTCCTCCACAGTCTCCTCGTTTATCTCCACTGGAATAGCCACCATCTTTACTGCCACGGATGTCTCCATCAGCACGGTCTCCTCGTTTAGCTCCACCACCTCGGGATGGGTCCACTCTTATCTCTGATCCGTTGATAGTAGCTCCATTCAAGGTCTTTGAGGAACAATCAAATACTCGTAATTTCTCAGGCCAGTAAACGCCGTGTTGAATTGCATGAGTATCAACTGGTACCTTTTCCTCAATTATTTTTTCGCATGTAGAATTTTCACTATCACCTGTTAATTCCAATTTCTCAAACCCTTCTATTGGGTAAATTTTTCTCACTGGAAAATCAACTCTATCTGTGGATAGTCCACAATGCTCTCTATTTACATTTCCTGTGGTGCTGCACCCAGACACCACAAAGCCAAACACAGTATTCTGAAGAATAAGATTTGAATTTTCTATTTCTCTCTCCTCAATTTCATTTTCTTTCACAGAAGTACGTGGTCGATTAGTAATCATAGGCTTTACAGGTAATGCAGGCCTAGAAGGAACTACAGGTTCTACACTGCGATACTCAATAGATTTAGGTTTCTCTTTACTTGCTTCTAACACAGATGATGATGTTGAGGGAATATGAGGGGTTCGAGTTTGGTGGAGAGAAGTGTTGTTGTTTGAATCACTTGATTTCTTAGATTCGTTCAAATTCTCTTTTGTACTGACTTTGTTAGAAACACCTTTTTCTGGAACATTGTCAGTTTTTGCACTGTTTTGCTGTGCAGAACTCTTTGACGCAAAACAACTTGAATTATAAACATTGGAAAATGGTCGGGAAGTAAGATTACACACGTTTGATGTTGGCTTCACAACTGATAATGGATTAACATTTTTCTTATTAGAAGTTGAAGAATCTAAACTATTGGGCCATGACTCATCTTCAGTTGAGGAAGACAAAGAGTCATCACTCACTCCTTTATTATAGCTAAATTGGAAAGTTTTAGCTGAATCCCTTTTCCATTTTGCAAATTCCAACTCTTTTTCAAGTTTGGCCAAATGAATTTTCTCTATCTCTATTTTTATTTCCCATTCTCGTTCCTTTTCTTCCAAAACTCGTTTCTTTTCTTGCTCTTCCGAAACTCGTTTCTTTTCTTCCAAAACTCGTTTCTTTTCTTCTTCTTCCGAAACTCGTTTCTTTTCTTCCAAAACATCATCTACAAAATTGCGCACTATTTCAATTCTGTTTTTGTATATTTCACTGGATTCAATTAGTTTGATCAAAGCTATTTTTGTTGCATTGACCGGAATGGTTAAGCCCAACTCTTCAGCTACCTCTTTTAGCTCATCTTTCTTTAGATTTAAAGTAACAGACATTGTTTATTCACTTAAACTCACTAAACAATGCACTACAGAACTTAACAAAACCTGTCACACTCAACACTCTAATGCAACACCTTAATTAACCTAAGTTAAGCAATTAACACATAAACTCAACAACAAACAAAGGCAACTAACACATAAACTCAAGCTCAAAAACTAATACAATGCACTGCAGAATTTAACAAACTGTCAAACTACACTCTAATTCGACCTTAATTAACACAACAAACAAAGGCAATTAACACATAAACTCAAGCTAAAGCTAATTAGGCAATATCCACAATCAAAGACATTATACTTTAGTAATAGACACACTATACTATATACTAAATCAAGCTAAATGTCCAATACTTTAGAATTATTAAACTTCACCTACCGAACTCATGGTAGAATGCAGCCAACGATTCGTGGAAATCCTATGAACTAATCCGTCTCCGGGAGACTGGACTAAATGTTCGATAGCTCGGACTCAAGAAACAAATTCCAAAAAATGACACATACTCAGTTAATGGAAATAATACTCAACACAGTGGACTGTATGTAAATAAAACTCCTTTATTTTTGGCAGTCATCAAACTCGAAGATGGAACTGCCCACATAACCTTTCATGAGGGTTACACTCAATTATTTATGCAGTCATCGCGCTCATGGATGGACTGCCACAAGCAACCTTTCTTGATGGTCGCTGGGGTTGAACTCAATGAATTATACAGCCATCGCTACTCATGGATAGACCGCTAACACCAACCTTTTCCTTCGGTCGCTAAGTTTCAACTCGTTTTACTTACATTCTTTCTTTCTCTCCCTGGCCCTCACCCCCTGCCAGACACCCCCACAAACAGGATGTTTTCCGGGCATAGGGCGTTGACCTCCCCTAGCGGGGGGAACATGGGTTTCGACGTAACAATTATTACATTTTTTTTGTCGTGCATACTGTGTATCCTACGTGACTATTTGTTAAATAAACATTGCATTTCTTTTGATAAAAATTTTTTAAATTATATTTTTAGAAACGCATTTTTATATAAATTGAATAGCCTTTTCGTTTGTTGTTGCTTTACTATAAATAAGTATCTTTCGAAAATGCATTGTATGAAATCAGCCTGCTTTTAAAAGTGTTTATATATTTTCTTGTGGCAATCTACATATGAATTTAACTTTAAAAAAAAATTTCTTGCGTCAGTAATAATGCAAGCAAATGTGGCAAGTATCCAAATAGATATATGAACACCAAGCTTTTTTTGTGGATAAATATTTTGCTGCTTCTTTCAACCCTACCACTTAAGCATTTTCAGTTGCGTAATGCAAGGAGTAGATACAATTAACGATTTGTTGAACCTACAACTCGGAGAAAAAAAAAAAAAAAGAAAGAAAGTTGGAGCTACTTAAATTATCTTAACGAACGATTTGGATTCTTCGCAAGGATCTTAACTCATCTATTTGGGACATCTCGAAAACGAAGACCTTTTTTTGGGTGCGCAATCCACGGGCTTAAAAATGTTTTCTTGGCTGGTGCACTTGCTGTTAAATATAACTTTGGGAAAATTAACCGTCACTTTTTTTTTGCTTTGAATGTTGACTCCCTAGAGAAAACAAGGAAAGGAGGCCTTTAGAAAAAAAAATAAAAATAAAAATTGGTGTGCATGAGGCCATGGTAATTAATCGAAGTGTGTGCCAGACAGTAAGGCGGCTGTTAGGAGTTGAAGAATGAAGGAGTTGGAAGCAAGACTTTTTTTTGTTGCTGTAGGTTGTTTATTTGTTACTTTTAGTTCTTCAAAAGAAAAGATAGGAGAGGAAAGTTGTTTTTTTCTAAGCACAACTTGTTTTCCCTGAAGACATGGATATTAACTTTGTTTTTTTCTGTTGTGCTTTTTTATCGTTCTTTGTTTATAAATTATTACTAGACATGAATATCAAAAGAAATTAGTATTAAAGAGAATGAAAAAGTTACTGGAAATATTATAGAGTGGTAGCTGTAGAGTCTTTGCTATAAAGATGCGATGTTTTTAGAAATTGTTCGAATGCGTTTATATATCGCTTGCAATAAAGAAAAAAAGAATAGAACAGATTAATTTTTGTCGAATTTTCTTTGTTTTGTTTCTCATAAAATAATGTAGTCCCAATTTTTACTATATTCTTCTAAGAACAATGATTGGTTGATTCCAATTAGATATTCGATACACAACAGTGACTATTTTTTTTATTATACATATCAAAAGGAACTTGATTAACCTCAATTTTTTATATTGAACCTGTTCCAAGTATTAAACCGATCGGCACCTTGACAGACAACTCTCATCCAAGCAGACCAAAATCAACCTATTGTTCTCAATGGAATGAATTTCTCAATATGCACATTATAAATCCCAAGGTTATAAATTACATATATATATTTTCTTAAAAAACCCGAAAAAAAAAATATCTGCCTCCAGATGTAAGATCGAAAGCAAATGGGGCATTGTTTACCAGTATGGTGCAAAAAACAAAAAACAAAAAAACAAATTGAGGTCAATGCATATTAGGCGGTGGTAGATTCTGGAAGTTAAAGGACGAGACGTGCAGTTAATAAATTCTGGTCTGCGATATGAAATTTCTCTATGATGAACAAACAATATGCGCCAGTCAATTGGTGACGCATTCGGAAATGCGGTAGAAGTATGTTTTCTTGTTTATCTTGGTGGTTTTCTCAGCCATTGGTGGAAAAGGCGGAAATGCAGTCATATGACCCGATGAGAGATGTGTGTGTGTTTTTGGAATGGAATCTCTTGGAAGATAACGAGGACATTTTGATAATGGCTTGTGTGTTGCGTAATAATTATTACAAGCGATCTGGATAAAAGTAACATTCTGTTTGTACGTTTCTTCTTTGGAAAAAGAGAGAAAAAAGAATGTCAAGGTCTTTCTGAGGCGGGTTAAGATTAGCTTATGCCTGCCTTTTACAAAATTAAAAGAATTGATATTTATTTTGATATATAGATATTATTATGCTATATAAGATGTTTTCTATTTTTTGGAGAAATGTTGATAAGGAGATTTACTACTACATGTATGGCTTGTGTTGTTTCGCTGATAGATGGATGGGCGTTTATTTTTTTAAGACATTTTTTGAATCGAAAAAATGCATTTTTGCATTCAGTTTATATCGTATATGACATATTTGCATTTAATTTATAACGAAAAAAATTTGATCGCTTTATTGAAAATAAGGATGTAATTGAAAACTTGATGTTTTAAAATTTCACCCTTCTATAAGTAACAATTTATTTATAGTTTTTCTTCCTGTATTTACGAGATTGTTCATCAAATTTAATGAAATGTTTTTTGTTTTTTTTTGTACTTTGGAACTTAAACAACCTATTTAAACACAAATCTGAAAAGTATTACATAAATTCTGAAGAACTGAAGGAAAATTTAGAGGAATTATAAATATAATAACATATTTCTCAATATGAGGTTCCTTTCTTTTTTTATCTTGTAACTAATTGGATTTTTTGAAAAAAATTAATACAAAATTTTATATTTGCCAGTAAATATCCCAAATTCATTGGACATTCAAAAGTTTTTAAAAGCATTTTTATTATAAATATATATCTACAATTTCGAATTGTTAATTAATATTTAATTACTTCCACAAAAGGGATTGATAAATTTGAGAATGAATCCTTTTGTTAATATATTAAAACTATCATGACATGGACATGAACCATTAAATGAATCTCAATTCATTATCAGCTTTTCTAAGTGGATTGTTATCTGGCATTGTCATTCGTCTATTTACTTCTACCTTTAAAATGTATGTGTTGTGGAAGTGAGAGGAAAAAATGTGAAATGCCTAGCACCATCTACCTGCACAAGGGCAATGTCCTGTAACTAGAACACTGAAACTACTGGTCCGGAACAAAAGATAGTAATGTGCCTTTTTTTTTTTTTTTTTTTTTTTTTCTTTCCTTGCCTCCCTTCCTGCTGTTTATTGCCATTATATTCGTAATGCTGTAATTTCATGAAGCACGTATACTATTCTAATTTTGACTTTTGTGGCTGAGGTTTCCTAAAATGGTGATTTGCATATCGGAATAATGATTTTTTTTTATTGAAGACAAATGCATTGAATAACATAGGGTGTTGCCAGGAACGTTGAAGTTTTAGTGCAATATTTTTGTTTTGGAATAAATTACGTATTCCACTATTAAAATTTGCTGCTTGATAAAAATTTCTTTTTCAGAAATAACTTTTAAGTTAGCAAGCATATGCTGGTATTACAATATGCATAGTATAAAATATTTGTGTTATTCGTAGGAAGAATTAAATTAAATTTATAATAAAATTTAGACAAAAACCTTAGAGAGGCATTTTCATATTCAGACAATAACACGTACTTTCATTTTCCAAGATAACAGCTCGTGTAATAGGATAATTTTCATTAGAAACATTTTAATGTCTACTTTTTTACCATATTAATTTGACATTTTTAATAAGGTTGTCTAATTTTAAAGTGGGATATAACGTTTTAATCTTAGAGATCTGATGCTCAAATAGCTCCAAACAACGTCATTTTTTATCATACACAAGGTATATTCTAATTATTAACTCTTACAAAAAGTAATATATTATTTACGCTATAAACAACTATTATCAAGCGTTAGAATAAAAAGTGAGATATTTAAACCATGATGATAAAATTGAAAGACTAATTTTCATAAAAAAATTTTTTTTTTTCAATTTCAATTTTAAACACTTTTTAAGCTTCTTTCGTAGAGTAATATGGTATAATTTTAAAACATTTTTTTTTTTTAAACCTTTGCATATAAAAGTCAAATGCAAACAAATTTAGTATCAATTGTATAATTTTAAAACATTTTGCTTTAAACCTTTACACATAAAAATCAAAAGCAAACATATTTAGTATCAATTGTATAATTTTAAAACATTTTGCTTTAAACCTTTGCGTGTAAAAAGCAAATGCAAACAAATTTAATATCAATTAGAACAGTAAAAGAAAGTCAGTTGAAAAAGAAATTATTTTTTAAAATTATATTAATGTTTTTTTTATCATTTTTAATGTACAATTTTATACAAATAACAGTAAGAAATGAATAATAATTAATAAACAAATGATATTTTATACGAATAACTTAAGTGCTTCATAACAGTTTTTCGCATAGACGTTCCATGTATACAAATTATTAAATAAAAAAAGTTATTAAATTAAAATTTGAAAATAAATTTGTTTTAAATGCAGTTATACATGTAGAAAAAATGAATGTTACTCACAAAAGTTTTTGGATAAGAACAATTAAATTCGATAAAAATTCTTAAGTTATTTGTTAAAACAATTTATAATAATTAATTGAATATCAATATATGAGTTTTAAAAACAGCTATTAATCGTCTGATTATAAATTATCCTTGTTTAAGAACACATACTTATCGTCTGGTTATAGATTATCCTTGAGCTTAAGAACTTACTAATCGTCTGGTTACAGATTCGAAATAATTTTTAATGAATTCTTGGCCTATTTTGTTCCAAATTTCATTTATTTCAGTTTATAACCGCAGCTTTAAGCAAATGTTTCGGAATTGTAGAATTTTATTTATTATTTGCAATTATAAAGCAGCTGGATCGAACATTTAACGTAGTAGACTTATTGCTTCGCCATGCTGTTATCCTGAAAGAACTTCGAGTTTCATTGTGGACCGAAATTTTCGACTGATTATTTTAAATTATTGTTTAAGACGTAATATATTTAGTGATTTGTGGTATCATTACGTTTCAGCTTAGTAACTACAACAGATGAATACATCCCTAGCTCCTTTAGCAAATGGAATAAGTTCTCTTTAAATTTCTCTGAATAATTATGCAATCATTAACTAGCTTCATATTTATTGCATGAGCAGATATTACTATAAGAACATTTTTTTTTTTTTTTTTTTTTTTTTTTTTTTTTTTTTTTGTGGTTCTTTCAGAAGAAATTCTAAATTTTCTGTTCTAATTAAGAATTTGCTCCTCGCCAGTAGGTTATGCTTGATTTATATGTTATTTGAACTTAACACACATTCTATAATTTTCTTATGAGCTATATTTTGTAGCCTATAATCTTGAATTAACATTTTTTTTTTCGAATGATGATTTGCTTTGTTGACCTTATCGATCTTGATTTACTGGTTATTCTAGTATTCATTTTTTTAACGTTTTATGATCGTAAAAACATTTAAATCTGTTTTTTTATAAAGTATAACATATTTTAAGTACAAATTAATAATTACATGCGTTTAGGCTTACCTGATCACGTCATGAAAATATTTTAGTTACATAAACATTAATTAAAAAAACAATTCATTATTCTAATCTGATGATTTTGTTTATTATAGCAAACTATGTTTTAAAAGAATATTTCTTAACTGCCATTGAAAATGAATGTAATGCAGACAATTCTAATACGAGTCTTAATCGCATACGAAAATTTTTGTGAGGTTTATTTAGGCTTAACGCTTGTGCGTGTTCTTTTGTTCAACAAACGTGTTCTTTTCATGTTGAAATTCTTATTTATTTATTTTTCTTGGAAGTATAGCGGGAATAAAGGAAACGGTGAAGAAATGCACCTTACAATATTTTTTTATAAAAGAAAATTATGTGTGCAGAACTCTGGGCGAATGATTAATACTTCTTGAGCAAATTTTTGAGATTATTATTTTTGTTTTTTTCAAACAAAAGTAATAATCTAAAGAAATATTTCTTATGATCTGAACAGAACAGAACGTATTAGTAAATATTTTATTAAAGATCAGAAAATAGATGTGCTAAAGCCATTAGCGATATTTATAATTTTTAAAATTATTATACTTGTTTATGGCGAAAAATTGTGATTTATTAAACACTCATTTTCTTGTCATAAAATATATAATTATTATTATATTTCAATATTTATGATACTTATGTATATACGAAATGTAAATTACTAATTTATGTATATAATATATATAATTATCTATATAATTTAACTATCTATATAATTAGAATAAAGTTTCAATAATTTTTAATGAACTCCTCTTTTGATTTTAAATCATTATTATAATTGCAAATTCATAAAAATATTACCTCGTCATTATAATAAATTTTCGTGATTTAAATAAAATACTTTTTAAAAATAATAATAATGGAAATCTGTAGCATGATTTAATTTATGATTTTAAAAGTATATTTAAGAATTCTTACCTTTATTAAAAAGGCTGATTCGAGGATTTTGTTTCAAAAAATCTCTGCTCTTAAAGATGTGTTATTACATTCTTTTGAAAAACCGTAAGTAATTTATTGCTAATTTTAATTTATTGTATCGTATTTTTTCCAATAAATATTTCGAACTCTTATTAAATATGATTTGGTATCTCAAAAGTTCTTAAGCGAATTTGAATTATATCTTTGTTTTTCGATTGCCATTCTGAAATTAATAAATATTGATCTTTTATTTATTAATTATAAATATTGATCTTGTATTGATTAATTATATTAAATTAAACAATATGATTAATCGTTTTAATTTAATCTAATTAATTATTATTTATTGAAATTATTTTGTAATTATGTCACATATAAATAATTTATACAATTAATTTATTCCAAATAAATCGGAATTATATTTGTTTACAGAACATTGAAAGTGAATCGTTTGTCAGAGGCAAAAAAACAAAACAAAAAACTTTGTTTACAAATTATCGTATTAATTTAGAATAAGTTTCTATTGCGAAAAAATGTTTTGGTAAGTTTATATTTCAATTTTGTATTATATTATAAATATGTGGTTGTTTACTTCAAAACGTTAAATTTCTTTTTTTATTTATTTGAAATTGTGATATTTTTTTTTCCTCTTATTTTTGTAATATAATGTTCTAAAAAATTATAGTAGCTTCTTTCCTTTTCTTGCTGTTTACATTTGTTATATTCATTAAAGAATATACATATTGAAAAGTGATGCATTCTATTTATAAATAATATACTCCATTATATGTCTCGCTATGTGATTCGACTTATTAAAAATTTTGAACTGATTTTTATTTGTGATTAAGATGAAAAAAAAAAAAAATATTTGTAATCATATGAATTTAATTTTTTGTGTTTTCTTCTTTCTTTATTTACTGTTAAAATTGCTCTTTTTACATCCACTTAAATTCGAGCTTTCTCCTCAAATATGTGTTTGTATTACATATTTTAAATATATAAAATGATTTCAAATTATTTTTGTCGTATGGAAATTTTGCTTTTAATAATGACATACTTTATTTCTAAGTAATTATTAATGTAGTGTATAATTTATTGTCACTGATGTTGGAAATCGCAGACAAATTTTTGAAACTAATTTTTATCTTTCATTTTAGAACTTTAGATTCTTTTCAATCTTTTCTTCTTATTTAATTCTTTTTTAATTTTTTTTTTTTTTTTTTACTAGAAGACTACTTCACGATCATCACTTATGTCTGTTATATGATATATATAAAATATTTATAAAAATGTTGCAAGAAATTCTTAAAATTCGATATATTTAGGAAATTTATAATTATGAGTAGAATTTCGTCTTTTTACCATTTAGAACATTGGGCAGAAATCGCATTCGTATCAACATCGCGTTTTCTTAATTAAACAGTTAGAATTTCATTTTTTTATGTATAATAAATTATATGCATTGAAAAAAAGAATTTGAAGTATGAAATTACATTGCTCTCCATTGTAACTGAGAGCAAAAGTAATTAATGGATGAAATAATTTTTATTGATTATTTTATTCTATTTAATAATTTTTTTTTTTATATTCATACCCAAAAAGGTTTATTTATAAATATGTGTTGTTCCAAATAGATTTAAGTATTTTTGTATTATTTAGCAACTGCTTTGTTCTGCTCAATTTTAAAGTGGAACATGTTTTAGGCAATAAATATCTTAAAGTTAAAAACAGAAATGTTGCATCCTGACTATCTCATCTTCTAGTCTGTAATTAAATAGAAAACGTTGGATAAAATATTTCCTATTATTGAAATTACATTTTGCTTAACTACTAAATCTTGTGCGCTGTTTTAATGTTTTGTCAAAATCTTAAAATCTTTCAATAAAATTGCAATTAGAATTAAATGAAATGGATATTACGGAGGGATGGAAAACAAATTTTTGTGCCATTTTAGTGATATTTGCTCATTATGAGTAGAATGAGAGATACAGAGTTAAATAAAGCTAAATATATTTAGAATGCCTTTGGTAATCATCAATCGTCACTATTTTATTTCAGAAACTTCGTGGCAATATTATATTGATTAGAGCCTGAACTAACAGTAAGAACTATTTTATTATTATTTTTAATTCAGTTAACTATATGCAAGTAAAGCGAAAAGAGAAGATCTTACTATCTAAGGTAAGTTTGTAGCTAATGAATAAGAATAGCATTACTTACCTTTATATGACGTCTGTGCATTATTGTTGCCACTATTAGTGTATAAACACCGTGAGTAAATAATAATAATAATAACCTCGTATGTATTTTTTATTTGTAATAATGAATTTAAAAAAAAATCGCTTTTTCGAATTTTTAATTAATTATAATCATATAATTTTACAATACAATTAATTACCTTTTTAAAATTCTTTATACGTCTGTCTATATATTGTCTGTACAGTACTGTTGCCACTATTAGAGTATAAACACCGTGAATAAATAATAATAATAAAAAAACACGTATGTATTTACTATTTGTAATAATGAATTTTTAAAAACTTGCTTTTCCGAATTTTTAATTAATTATAAACATATAATTTTACAATACAATTAATTACCTTTATTAAGATTCTTTGCAATCCTCTCTCTCAGAAAGCTCATTTCCCACCAAACGATTATTATTATTTATTATCTGTAGAATGAATACCTCGGCAGTCAATTGACGGTTGACCTTGAACAGAGACTATGGCGGGGTGCGGCTGGGAGGGATGGGGTGGAGAAAGGTCTTGGACGGACTCACGTGGCAAAGTTACATCACGGCAAGGCGCATGGTTGGTGCGTCGCCGGGGCTGAAGAAGGGCAATCGAAAATCGATATAAAGCCCTTCTTCTCCCCCTCCACCCCTCCTCGATCAATCAGCCCCGGACGCCCTTGTCTGTCTGGAATTACGTGAATGGAATGGTCTTTTGCTCTTCGTCCATCTCCTCTTTCCGTGGAACTTGTAAACAATGCAGTTTCGAACGGGGTTGGGAGATGCTTCTCTCTCCCCCTCCTGTTCGGGATCTGTCTTTGACTTGTAATTAATTGCGCTATTGAAGGAGTTTTAAAAGTTAGGTTAGGTAGTGAAAGGTTTCGTGTTTGGTGTTTTTTAAAAGTAAAGAGAGAAAATGGAATTTTTATTATAAAAAAACTGAAACATTTGAAACATCTTTTATAGTGAAAATTTGTAGTAAGTCTTTTTAATATACACTTCTTTTAAGAAGATTTATTGTACAATGGGATATTTATTTATTTATTATTATTATTATTATTATTTTTTATTTTATTTTTTTTGCTCTATTTATATTTCTGAATGGTCAAACGTTTTGTAATGTATATGATATTATTATCTTACCCTCATTATAAAAGACATAAAATATAAGTGTGTAATTCTAGATGTCTGTTATTTTAAATAGAAACTAGATATACCACAATAATGCTTCTATATTATTGAATAATTGTACAATTTACGTTAGAATAAAGTGAGTCGGTAAGTACCCTAAATTTGTAATTGTATATTTTTGCAATCGAATCTCGTAAGTAAATATTTAATTCTTATATATAAATGTTAAAATAATTGAAGGAAACTAAAACTTTTTATTTTATATTACACGAGTTAAAAAATTCTTAGTTTTGTAATACATTTTTACATAATATAAACAATTTTGCCATTCTTTTTATATAGTTCATTTTATTGGCTTTGAATGTACTTATTGGCATCAAGTTTTAAAATTATAGCAATATCTTGGCTTCCTTTTTAAAGTTATTCTTAAATAATTATAGGGGGAAGAATTAAGAATTATTATTCTTAAATAATAGTTCTTAATAATATTAATAATAATAATTATTATAATAATAATAATAATATAATAAATCAGGGTTTATTTGTACAATTTCTTTCTTTTCTTCCGTAGTTATTCGATCTAATTTACATTGGGAGATTTTTTATAATAAATACATCGGGGACAACTGAACATTGTGCCTTGACAGATAGAGAAGGGAGGTACTTTCAAGTACATCTAATCATAATTGTGTGACTATGGGAGAAAACCCAGAAATTCCCATAAGGCAGCATTGACATTATCAAGGGCTAACCTGGTTTTTATAATTCCATGCCTGTGTTTTTCTTCTTTACCTCAAAATTAAAATTTATTCAACTTTTGAACATTTTTAAAACTATTTTTTAATAATAAATTAAATTTTTATAGTTATATCTCTCGGCTTTTGATACCTTTTGTTTTGATTGTTTAAAATGTTTCTATCTAATCAGAAATAATTGCATCAAATATTTCATCTTTACTATTTAGTAGTTATTGGAATAGATTTTATTTCAATGACACTTTTTTTTTTATTTATTAATTTCATGTTATGATTACTAATTTGTTTATAAAATTTATTCAGAATTTATCGCTCTGTTTGTTTGATGGCACAGTTTTGTACTGACTGTTCTCTCGTATAATATTATTTCATGATTTACTATTAGTATCAGCTATCACCTGCCATCATATCTAGAAGTGTTTGAAAAAATTGCTTATAAAATTTGCCAGTTTTATTTTAAAAAGTCATTTAGTCAGCAATTTTTGTAAACACTTCTAGATTTGGTTGCAAAATTAAAACATTGAATACGATCTGCTTCTTTTAAAATAAACATTTAAATATTAGAAAAATACGGTATTGAGTTTATTTGAATTTGTTACAAATTGAGAACTTCTTGCTGTAACATACATTATGTCTGGTTTTATCAGCTATTCCGTTGGAAAGGTAAACATCCGGTTGATGGGCGGAAACGGACGAATCGATTACTTGTTAGGGGTGCAAGTGAGACATACGCGGAGCAAAATAGTTAAGAAGAAAATTTAATAGTTATCGTGAAATTTTTTTTCATTTAATTTCTCTTGATATTATGCAGTTTAAATTTTTAATGTTTGGAAATGAAATTATTTTTATTATAATTAAAATAACTTCCAAAATTATCTTTCCCTTATATTGTACCTTTGTTTTTGAATTCATCTGACTTGGCCTCTGGCCAATTTTACGCGCGATAATTGTTCCAGCTATATCTACATTATTTTATTTATTTCCTACCCTAAAAGCAAGACAATAACTCTGTTCACTGTGAAATTTATTAATCAACGGTAAATATTTCTTTTTAAGCTGTGCAATAAATTAAAATTATTCCAGGATGTGTATAAATGTTTTTAAATAAAAAAGATTATATTTACTTTCCGGCCAGCTATCGCATGAAAAACTTGCCATGTTCGACTGATTCAAATACAGCGATATAAAAGAAGAGAAAGGTGATTTCAGAGAGTTTAAATTATAATAAAAATAATTTTCTTTAATAACTAAAATTTTAAATTACATTATATCAAATTAAAAATAAGATAAAATTCCAATAATTATTGAATTTTTTTTTCTTTTAAGTTGCTTTTCGTCACTATGTCTGACAACCCCTGACAAGTAAATTCGTACATTTCCGTCTTTAAACAGGATGTTTGCCTTTACGCTTAATAGATGGTAGAACTATAAAATTAGTGTTCTGAATGAAGAAGTACATTTAAAAAAAAAAAAATTAAATTTCTAGTAAGGACCTTTTGCCTTTATCGTACTATGACTGTAGACCTGAGATTAACCGTAAAGTTGAACATAATAACGTTATACACAATTGCAATTATTACACAAACTGGCTGTATATAAAAATTATGACGATGTTGAGACGTGTGTAATTGACTAGGGGAACAAAAATTGTTAGTCCTTGCATAAAACTCTCCTTATTATACCCCCTTATTTGGAAAAATGAACTCTGATCTGGAATTTCAAGGTCAAGCGTGGTGGTCAGCTGGTCACTGGTCACTGCCCAAGGGCTGAGGGGGGGCTTCTCATACACTACTTAAGGCTCGTGCTCACCAAGGCGACAAGATGCAAGCGACCAAAATTTGACCTCACCGCGGTCGCCTGAAACCGGTTTGCAGTTCGCCGCGTGGAGTAGCCCAACTTTCAACTTCAAGCGGTTTTTCACTATGCGTAATGCTATTTCTGACGTTTCGCTGTGAAGGGGTCGAAAAAATTTGGTCGCTTGCCTCTTGCATCTTCACGTCTCTCGCCTCGGTGGGAACGAGCCTTTACCTTTAACACTAACGTGAGGAGGGACATTTTTCTCATGCACTAGGCCTAGTACGAGGTAGGAATATTCTAATTTAGTATATCGTTTGTCTTTTTAATTATAATTGTTTGTTTGCTTTTTCGTTGTCAATTACTAATTTGTTATTGTTAATAATGGGAGTGAAGTTTTCACGCCAAAAACGTTGTGCGTGCAATTTTCCACGTGGTTCCTTTCGAGCGTCTCGCACGTAAGTAAATTCTATAACAATTTTCTTGAATTGTTTACGTAATACTTTCGCCAATACTTTTGTACTACATGATTTATATGGTTTTTTTAAAAATTATTATTCAAATCTTGATTAAATAGTTCCAGAATCTCCTAACTTTCTATGTTTACAATATTCATTTCTGTTGTATTAAAAATAATTTATTTTCATAGTATAAGCAGTTGCAAAATGTGAAATCTTCTATGTGAATGTACTATATGTAATTTTACCCTTTTTACCATTATCGCTAAAAAAAAATTCCACTGATTTTGCTACCTAAGTTGTTTGCGTTTCACCATTGTCGACTCACTACGAGGTCTATTGTATCAATCGTACATACGATTTGTAAAATCGCTTCTATCGTTCAAAAATGGAAGTGAGGTAGTCGCTATATTTATATATCAACAATTTGTACATCAGTTATACGCAGTTTCAAAATCTACGGTATTAATTCGCCTGGTTAATTTAGATGGGCGTGTATTTGTTCCTAAATTTAACTATTAAAGTTAAATGTAAATCCTTGTATACATCAATAAATATCCTTGTTATTCTAAGCATTCAAGATATATGTTATTCTTGTTATTCTATAAGATCTCACCTAATTTAAATAAAAATGTAAATATGTTACTGTAAATAAAATTGAATCCTCTTGTAAAATCTTATTATATAAAATGATATAATATGCATAAATACTTCCTTTTTATCTGAACTGTTTATAGTGTTAGTACTATTTAATTTTGTTGATTATTTTAATTTCCTCTAGTATATTAAATGGTACATATTGTCAAATTAATTGAGCAATTACATAGAGCGTCTATTTCAATGCTTTTTGTGTTAAGTGCTGTTCTTATGCCCACACGTTGTTTTACTTGGAATCAAAGTAAAAGTTAATTAAAAAATTCTTTTATTCAACATGATGATTCTGGGATTCAATTGTCGTGCCACTCATTATTGTCGTGTCACTCACCTTAGCATTTTGACATATTTGCTTTTGTATTTAAACGTTACTTTCAATATAGTAAAAACAATGTAATGTAAAAGCCTAAAAACAAACATCGAGCATTTCTTTGTTGTAATTATAAAATGTCGCAACTTTTGTAATTTAAATATCTCTTGATAATCAAATCGATTTTGTTTATCGTACTAAGGATTTAATACTTATTGAAATTTAAATACGTGAAATTTCACTTGTGGTTTATAATTTGTTGTTTTTAATATTAAGCTTCGTTTAATATCAAGCGTTTAGTGATTTTTTTCACTAAGCTATAAAATTTACAATTATGACTACATTTTCAACCTTTTTTCATTTTTCCATTATTTATTATGTAATTTATGGTATATACATATATTTATTACTAATTTTTATCAAGTTTTATTTTCATTATATATAGAAATTTTGCAATGTTTTCTAAATTTTACAATTTACAATTATAACTACGTTTTCAAATGTTTATAATTTTTTGAAATTTTAAATTAAATTAATTTACGTCAAAAATTACGAATTACATAATTATTAGTATTTGTGTTTTGTATTACCTTTTATTCCATATCGAATTTTTGTTATATATTCAAAATTCTATGATTTCAAGCATTAATTGGTATTTTTTATTATGGTTAATCTTTATTAAATATTAATTTTATTTTTATTAAAACGTCAAAATTTTATACTTTCAATGTAATTGTAAAGTATGCGAATCTATATCTGGAATGTTTTTAATGAGTATAATAAGTAAGGATTATTTATGTTATATTTCAAATATCTAAATATTTGTAATCCATATATATTTTGCATTTATAGATTTTATATTATTTTTTTTGAGGAAGTAATTAAAAAATGTTCTTAATGTATAATGTGTAATGTAATAATGTGTTGAGTTAAAAATGGTATGGAAATCAAAATGATGAAATTATTAATGATCAATAACAATTAACTTATTGAATTATTATTAATTACTAAACAATTTACTTATTGAAACCGTTTCAATGTTTCAAGTACCTTAAAAAAAGAAAAGTAATTTATTTTTTGCAAATTATTCGTACAAATCATTCTTATTAATTCTAAAAATCATTTTTATTTTCTGATTCTTATTAGTTGCTTAATTTTGGATAATAGTGAAAAACTGCAAATTAAAATTGTTCGCCTTATTGAATTTATTTGTCTTAGTTTTTGTACAATCATGCTTGATATGTTAGTGCTTTTTCATTATTAAATTTCCCTCTACCACGTTATTATAATTTGTGAGAAAATTTAAATTGAGTCACTCTAAACAATTCTTTGTATAACTTGCTACAAAACATATATCATACAACATACATTCCCCCTAAATAATATATATAAATTGTATAAAAGTAAATATATAAAGCATTAGTTTTTTACCACTTACCAACGTGTAAATTGATTAAATGTTGACAAAACAAACAGCATTCGCATACTCAGTATTAAATACATTGTACGACAAATTGACTGACTTTTATCAGTAAGGATATTTTTTTCCCCTCGTAAATAAAGAATTAATTAATTAATTTTAGAAATTATGTAATCTAACTTCCATGAAACATGTTATATTATTTCTTTTAAGATTTGTACAATTTAATAATAAAAAAATTAAGTACTTTGAAAAGGATTTAAGTACAGTTTTGTATAATTTATCTAGATAGAAAATAATAGATACAATATATTTTATTTTGTATGCTTTTGCAATGACTTTATTATGCATAAATTAATTATGCGTGTAATTTTTTTTCTTATTTTTAAATTTGGACAACGAAATTTTATCCCACATTGAATTACTCGGTTGATAACATTATTCTATTTCGTTATGTTGTAGATTAGCATGATGGAGTTTTTAATTAAATGGTTTTTAATTAGTGGTTTTTAATTAAGCTGCTATGGTTTTATTGAAATGTATTGGAAGGTAAATATCAGGCTTGTGAGCACCACTTAGAATTATTGCATGTTATTGTTGATGATATTTGTCAGTTGCGTTAGATTTTCGGCATTGGAATTTGTAGTTCAAGTGCCGCTTTTCCATGCTTATTTGCGAGCGTGATATCTCGTGATTGTGTTCAAGTGATTTTTGAGAACTGTCAGCTCAATTGGTGTTACTCAATATTTTCACTAAATGAGATACATGCTCTCTACATATGCTAGATCGGATTCTTGTGCTACATTGCTTGATTGTATCGAGATAAGTTGAGATGTTTATGATTTTTTTGAACAAGTTGGAGAAGAATATTCGTTAATATCCACTTTTTTAAAGTGTGACACTTTAAAACATGAAATGTTAATGCGTTAAATCTTAATTATTAATCATTCGTACGCATAAACTCAATTCAACTGTTCAAAGTATTAAATATTGGACTTTGTACGATACCACCATTTCATAATATCTGTTTCCTTTTTTTAGAGTTTGTGTATGTCTGCTTATACATGGCTGTAATTTACATCCAAATTTCACAAAAATTATCAAGGATTCTCCTAATATAAAGCTTAGATCAGTTGGGGAGAAAAAAAATTTCCAAAATTGAATCAATATTCATTAAAAAATTGACTTTTTTCTTTCTAAATTTGCCGATATTACATGAAGTAGAACAAAAACATTCAAAAATGTATTCCAGGTAGTTCCAGCATTTCCAATTTTATTTGCAATCGACATGATGGCATTTTTGGCTACGTGTCGATCGATCCTCTTTGCACGTGAAATGTTGCTCATCCACTTTAAATGAAACTCTAAGCCTGCATCCGTTTAAATAGAAGCGAAATTTATTTGCCAAGTAAAAATTTGTAATAAAACGAATGTTATACACTTGAAATTTTAACTTAATGAATCCTTTTTGCGCAATGAATACGAACGAAATCTTGAAGGGTTGATATTTTAAGATACAATTTCAAGGAGGTCGTTAAAAGAAGTATCAAGCTCTGAGGATCTCCCTTCTCATTTTTATATAGACTTGATCTTAGTTGATAGTGTAGGCGTGCGCTTTTGTGTGGGTTTAAAGAACTTAACGAGAGATAGTTGGAATGCTGCCCAGAAATTTTGTGTGCTTACAATGGCGTGGTTCTGACTTCCAATGCAAAAAAGGAGGAAAACAGTTTTAACCTTGTGGTAATTTTTCCGTCTGTTAGCCACGATTGCAACATTGTCCTACATGTTTTTCCATAGACTTCTTTTGATTTTTTTTTTTTTTTTCTTCTTTTTAAACGTTTCACTGTCTTGGACGCATTTTTTTTTTATTCATTCTTCGTTTTCGATCTTCCTTGAACTTTTTTGATTACTTCATTCTTTTCATCGCCTAATTTTTGTTTTGTTTTGCGGAAATTTCTTGTAAGTGATTCGTTTCAGTAATTTAGTTTTGAAAATGGATGGTTGGAGGACTTTGTGTGTGTGTTGCTGCGGAAACGCGTCATAGGTTTAGAGCTTTGGCTGATTATAGTGTTTAGTCATGCGTGGAGTGGCGTCGTAACTGTAACTAATCAGTCTAGTGCCAGTATAAGGATAAATAAAGGTTATAAATGAAAAATCCCCATGGTTGTTGTTTAAAAAAAAAAAAAAAAAAAAACATTAAAGAGTTAATTATTTGCCAACGAGGAATGCCAAACACCATTTATTTATGGCTTTTCTTAATACTAGACGGCAACTGTTAGATTTTTATGTACCTTTTCTTCTTTTATAAATTTTTGAGACCATAATCGTGATGAATGATGATCTCTGTATAACTTAGACGGCTAGACGTTGTCTGATATTTTGAGATATTTTTTTATAAAAAGAAACGAATACATTTCGGGTTATTGTGAGGGTCAAAGTATAACACAGAATTCAGACACATTTCGTATTAATTTATAAAATGATTTTAATTTATAATAATTATATTTCAATTGAATTCGATTTACGAAATTATTAAACATACTTATGTCCAATTAAATTAAGATGATTTGTTGATGCTATTAACACTTTTTTTTTGGAAATCAATCCAATGCATTCAAATGTGACAAATGCAAATGGTGGATAAAAGTTAATCGAACAGAAACGCATCACTAATATATGTAATTTTTGCAAGAATTTAGAATAATAAAAACGTTATATTATAGTATAATGACAATTTTAGTGGAGGATATAACAATTGCCACAGGGGCTGATGGCCGAGTGACTAGAGCTTTTGCGCTCGGTGCCATGTGTTTCTAGAGTCCCGGCGGTACCATGGATGTTTGTAGTGGTTTGGAATCCACTGTAAACCTAGGTTGTGGCCTAATATGGCTGTAGAGCGTTGGGCGTAGAGCTGATAATTCTACACCGTAAAAAGTCAGCGTCACAGAACCAAGTCAGACTTCTGCCTATGGGTGCTGTGCAGAAGAACAGAAGCTGTGCCCCCCCCTCGATCATTCCATGAGCCACATGGGTTCTTGGACTTGGTCTAGATATTGCTGTCTATAAGGTGGGATAAAAAAATTACAGCAACAACAGATGTAGAATGATACATGTGCAGAAATGAATGATGTGCTGAAAACTAATAAAAGACTAGTATATTTTCATCTGAACTTAAATTTAAATGTGAGTCTACATTTTTTCAGAGAACAATTTGTATGTTTGTTTAGTACTATATTTATAAATGGAAAGAAAGTTCGTGTTCATTTTTTTTTTTTTTTAGAAAGAAAGACAAAATAAACTTTAAAATGCTGTCAAGAAATCTATTTAAATTTCTTTTTTCTACGTCACACTGTAACATCCACGTACCACGCGAACTTCACAAAAACACAAAAATACTTTCACTTCCTAGTTACTATAAATAGTTTTGTTGGCATAAAATACGAAGCTCGCTTAAAAAAATTGTCCCCCGAGAGTTGTGGTTGACCTAGGTTTTTATGTGCCAATTTTGCTCTTCATGTGTCTATTTATATACTCGTTAGGAAGTCGCGCATCATTGCGCATTTCAATTAATTTTATTTCCGAAATTAATCTGAAATGTGTCCATTTCTTTTCATCGGTTGTTCGTGCATATTCATGTGGAAAAAAAAAAAAAATTTTTTTTTAAAGCAACTTACAGTATGTTACAATGAGTTAATGATTTATGTTAACAGTGATTGTTGTTTTGATAATATTCAAATTGGACTCGAATGAGTGTTTTATAACTTTATTAATTAACATTTTTGAATAACTTTGTATTCTTTGACATTTGTATATCTGTATCATGGCCAACCCATTGTGTGAAGTTTATTTTCCCGTCTTATCAGCAACGGAAAAAACCATAAAATTCTGTTTTGAAATTAAATATTCCATTCATTGTGCTTACGATAGAAGACGACTTATCTCTCTGGCCCCGGACTACGCCAGGTTTTGCATTATCCACTCAAGTAAAAGGGGAATCAAAGAAAGTTTATTTCCTGAAAATGTTTTGAAAATCAGCACTTCTTAAAACGCATTGAACAAATTTTGATAAGTTTTAGACAAAATACCTACAGACCTGTGTTGTGAAATTTATTGCATTGAAGTCGCATTTTTCGCATTATATAGTAACTGTTTAAAAGATATTTTATATTTTGTTTGCTGTTTTACACCGTATTTGATTAACGACTTGGACAAGAGCCCAAAACCGTGACTGTCCCTTTGAAACCGGGACGTACGGCAAGCCTGTTCATGTCGCCTTTGAAATTGTGACCGCTCCCAGCTTGGGGAAGGGGGTTATATGCCGTGAGCATTTTCTGTAAGAAGCATTGAATCCGGCTTCTTAAAGGTGTTCTGTATTAAACATGATATTTGAAACTTATGTTGACTAACTCAGTGATCTATATAAAATTGCTTATAAATTTTGATTTCATTGTTCCGATACGATGTTGTTTATAATCGATTGAATACAAAATTATTCATTTTTTGTTTTTATTGTGGCAATTTTATATTTAATACGTATTAGTTTATATATTTATGAAACACGTCTTTGTCAAAATATGAATAATTATTATGCACAAATTAAGTTTTATTAAAACTTTTCTCGATTTTATTGCGCTAAAATTTCGGAATTATTGACTGTAAAAGTCGATACATTAAATCATCATAAGCTTTAAAAATATTGAATGTCAATGAATTTCAGTTTATCGAAATGTGTTGCATGTAAAACCGGAAATCTGGTATTTCTTGTATCAGCTGCACTTTGTATAAGAAAAAAAATTGGATCCACGTATCAGTTTCTTGAGTAATCAAAAACGAGATGTTCCCAGACAGTTCTGAAATTACTCTTTGTAAAAAAAAACGCCGTCGACATAAAAAAAAAAAAGTACAAAGAAAAAAATTTATTGATAAAAAAAGTGCAACTTCCTTCTTGTGTTTCGTGACGTCATTAATTAACATGAAAACATCTGTTTGGTTTCTTCCTTTGTGATAACAAAGTGTGCTGATTGTATTAAATGGAAATCTATTGCAATTTCTGTTACTGTCTCTATATATTTAGAATGATGACTTCAGATTATTCCAAATCCAATTCAAAAGTCTTCAAACGGTTCAAAATAATTAACAGATATTATAAGTAGCATTTTTTTAAACCTTTTTCATGCTTATATTCATCTCTTGAGTGAAAGTTAATATCTCTATATGTTAATATATGTGTGTACATTTAACATGTTAATATGTGTGTATACGTTTAACATGTTAATATGCGTTTGCACGTTTAACATCTTAATATGTGTGTGTACGTTTAATATGTTAATATTTGTGTGTACGTTTAACATGTTAATATGTACGTGTACGTTTAAAACGCAGTTAATCCTCTCGAATTTTAATGTTTAGTCTAATAAATATTAAAAGCACTGCTGTGCGAACAACAATGACTTTGTGCTTTTTTTTTTTAACATGTATAATTATAACTACTTATCAATATTTTTAGATATTAGAGAGTTTTTGCATACCGTACTTTAAAAATACGGCATGCAAAAACTCTATTTAACTCTTGAAAAGGAGGTTTTCATGGTTTAAAAACACATAATGGTTATACCAAAAAATTGCGAGTAATACGATTTACCGTTTAATTATTATCAAGAATAAAGAAAATTCTATTCGTTAATGTGATGCATTCTGTCGAATCGTTAATTGTCTATTACTTACTGAAAATATTAAAAGAAATATTCCTGAAGTCATAATAATAATAATAGAAGGCAAAGATTCAAAGAAATATTCCCGAAGTATGGGGAGAAATCATTTCTCCGAACTCAGCAATTCCAAACATATTCATTCACAGTAGGTGTAGTAGCAACTATTGATCCAAAATGGATGCAGATGGTCATTTTTGTTTACGTTTGTAAATCTTGGAAAATAAGCCTAACCACAGAGTGGAAAAAACTCCCTTTGTCAATTTGACCCCTGCTGCACGAGGTCGGAAGTGGCGAAGGAAGCAAAGTAACCTGCTTTTTTCATCTGCCCCCTTTTTTGTATTTTTGTTCGGCTCCACCTTCAGTGGGGAGAGGAAGTCGTTGCACCTGGACATCCTTTTCCTGCGAATGCTCTTTGGTTCTTCAGAAAGAAAAACTAGGTGTAATGTTATTGTTGAAGGTCGGTTTGCCCTTCAACATCGATTTGTTTACGTTTAAGAAATTAAATTTCGGGGGCAAAAAAAAGATAGAAATTTAAGTTATTCAATTATTATTTTTGCGTCTACTAAGAGCTTGGTGTAAAATTATTATTGATATATGATGAATAAGTAATTTTTTAAAGCACTTTCATATGAATGTAGCAAATAGTGATTATAATTGCTAACTATTGATTTGAACATAAGTTAGCATCGTGATGCTCTTGGCGGCATATGTGGACATTTATTTTTTTATAATTGTATTTAGTATCATTAATTAAAATAACAAAAATTTGATAATAAATTATTCACTACAAAATCTGTCTTCAAGAAAAATAAAAATCTGATGGTTTAGCTGCACCAATTACAGTATTTACGGTGTACAGTTATGAAAGTAGCGTTAAGTAGTGTTTCGAGTGTCAGTGTTGTTGGATTATTTGAATAAGTCGCTTATATTTGATAAAAATACCAAATATATGAAATATATTTAGTTTTAACAAATGCCTGGACTAGTAATGAATAATTTATGCTCGAAATGTTCACTTATAAATTACTATTAACGCACAGCGGCTACAAATGTGGACATTTTGTGGTTTATTGTGCATTTTTATTGTTTTCCCTCATTTATGTATTTGTTTATTTTTTTACTTTTAGAATTTCTGTCAATGTAAAATGAATAAATCGCAGTAACACAAAAAATTAAGCAATAATTTTTCTCAAAATAAAAAAAAATCGACCTTGAAGAGGTTAATACCTAAAATCCCAATTTTTCCAATTACTATTACGCAATTTCTAATTACTATTACGTTTGCACATTTTTCTTTCATAAATCTCTACGAATATGAATTCTCTATCCTTTAGTTTAGAGGGAAAAAATTAATTCAGAAAATAGTATCGCAATCGTCTTCTTGCGAACGTGTACTGTAAGTTTTTTCCCTTATTTTTGTTAAAAAGGAGAAGTATTTATGCTATAAATATTGTACTTCTGACATTGGAAATATTTATCAGCGAGACTTGTAAAACGAATTTTTCTATTAACGCCTTTGTATACATACAATCGAAGCTGTTTTGCTGAAACTTTACTTGTGCATTAAAATTTTTTTCTATTATAATAAAAGTTTTAAGAATTCTTTTTTATGTCGCTTAAAATATAATGTTGACTTTATTTTCTGATTTGTTTTTCTTATAATGTCATTAATAAAATTATTGAAAATCTATATTTTTATAAAATTTATTAAAAGTATTTTTATTTATTTTATATTGTTTTATATTTACACATTTAAGATAAATATTTTAGGATGCCTTTAAACGAAGTTCATATCCACCCTTTTTTGTTGATTTTACAGATACGAATTTATTTTTTAAAAAATTACTCAAATTATTAGTTATCTGTTACTATTAATTAATTACCCTGTACATAAAAGCAAATTTGAAAAATTAATTTCTGCTCTAGTATAATTATAACGCTGTTTAATGATCTAAATTAATAATTTTAATTTATGCTAATCACCTGAAAGAAAAGGAGTATCTACAAATAAAAAAATTATTATTATTAGATTTGTTTTCAAGCTGTGAAATGGAATCTTTGTTTTACAAAAATTTATTTTCTAGGTACTGGAAAACATAATTTGGGGATTTTTTTACAGTCTTTTAATTAATAAATCAAATTCATTTTTCCATTCCATCATTTTAATTTTTCAATAGATTAAAAAACTGCCTGTGCACCTACTAGCACTGCCCCCTTTCTCTTGTTAAATTAAAAGCAAGTTAAGCACAAATGTAGCTTTGCCTTTCTTATTGTGATTTGCGTTTAGTCAGCTGGCGCCAATAAGAGGGGAATGACGTCACTCGGCCCCGCCTACTGGGGGAGTTCCTCGAATCATAGCAACGCCTCGGCGAAGGGAGGAATATGGCATGAATGGTCGGAAATTTGGAACATCTTCCTAATTTATACATTGAAAGTTATATTTTTTCTCCACATGAAAAAAAGAAAGAAATTTAAAAAAATAAAAAAGGAAATACCGAGAATTTAACCTCCTTTCTGGGAAAATGGTTGTTTGTGTAAACAGTTCTTTTTTTTGATATTTTGTTCTCTCCTGCGCCGTTACAAAGTGATAAAAACCAAAAGGATTAACGGCTTCAAAAAAAATTTCGATAAAGAAACCGTTCGCAGAAAGGATAAAAAGGATGTGGCTTAATTTAAATAGGAGGAGGCAAAAAACCCAGTTGATATTAATGGCAGCTTTGTATGTTATTAAAATTTAAATTGTTTCCCCCAATGTTTGTTTTTGTTGATCTTGAAATAATGAAATGTTTCGGAAAGAATATTTATCACATTTTCAGAAAAAGTATAAAAAAAAATTTAGTAATTGTTGTTATTTTACTAGAATTATTAATGCTAATACATGGAATTTAATTACATTAATTATTATAAAAAAATGGAACGTTTGTCGTCGTAAAAATTGCACTTGAATTAAACTATTGCATTAATATAATGATCATTGAATAAATACTTTTAAAAATCTTATTTTTTTAGCACTTACGAATTTTGTTTTAAATTTTTTTTGCATTTAGAGGTCATATTATAAAATCGTTTTCACATGCTTTTCATTTCTTGAATGGATCAATCATTACTAATAAATTACGCAATCAGTGAATATATCAATAATACTGATATTTAACACAAGCATTGAATATATCAATAATGTAATTCACACAGTCAGTGAATCAATTATACTAATAATTCGCGCAATCATTGAATATAACTATAATAATAATTCCACGCAATCATTGAATCAATTAGACTAATAATTCGTTCCATCATTGACTATAGCAATAATAGTAATTCACACAGTCAGTGAATATATCAATAATACTAATAGTTCACACAATTATTGAAAATATCAATAATACTAAGAATTCACACAATCATCGAGAAATTCGATTCAAATTATACAAACGAAATAATATTACATATTTAAAATCTGCAAAGCTGAAATCTAACGTTGCGATTGTCGATCGATGTAACCGAAAATTTAATGATTTGATAAATTCTAATTAAATTAAGGAAATCTCGAATTGAACTATTCTAAAATAAATTTCTTTTGCGCTGAATTGTATGTTATTTTCTAATACTTTTTATGTATTTTTTGTTGTATATTTTTAGTTAAAGCTATGAAATGCATATCAACATTTTTATTATATTATTACATAAATTTTTTAATGTCATTATTTATTTAAATTTTGGTTCTATTTCTTCTTTAAACAAATATTGTACTTTTTGTTTTTGTTTATAGACTTGTATTGATTTTAAGTATTTTTTGTTGTCAGTACTTTTTGTTTGCTATTCGTTATAGAAGATCATTTATGTTATTCGTAATCATAAACTGCAATTATTTAAAAAAAATATTAATTACTAAACTTTTTTTTAATTATTTTTTTATAAAATATTTATAATCTAGAAATTTATCCCAAGAAATAATATCCTTTTTTTAAAAAAAAAAAAACTTTGATTTTCAAAATGTGCGCGGTATGAAAACCGATGACTAAAAGAATTATTCATTTTACTCTTGAATCACATAATGAATTAATTGTACCAATACCTAAATATATACGTAACTATTTTCCAGTAATTGAACGTAATTCGTTTGGCTAATTAATTTAAAAAAATTATTTTATCTGTACCGTTTACTTAAATAATTAATGTTTTAAAATCAATTCTAACGAATATTTAAATATTGAACGTATATATTGTTATGATTGACCGTTTAAATGTTTAATAAAATTTTCCGTATCTAAAAATTCTTTTTTTTTTTCATTTTTAGTTCTCATGCACTCAAAAAGAGCGTCCATTGGTAAGTCGCAAGATCTATTATCATTTTTATTTTTTACAAAAACAATTTTACACACTATTTTGAAACACTTAATTCCTTCCAGTTGTATTTGAAATACAACTTCTACACACTATTGAGACATTTATACAATTTTGGACACAGTGGATATTGCTACTGGATTCATTATCATATAATTTTGGATGTTTTGTATTTGTTTTACGTGTATAATTTTTCATTTGTGCATTTCTTTCTCTTGAATTCTATTGTATGTACACAAATATAATTTTCTAGTAAATGTGTATAATGCTAAGTTTGAAGAATATTTGCGCAGTATTTACGGAAAATGTTGAAGTATTTCGAATCTATCGAATATTTTGTATATTCTGTGTAAAATGTATTATTCAATCTTAGAATAATTAAGTACTACGTTATTTACAATATAGATACAGATTGAGTTATTCATTTTCAAACATTGTTGTAATTTCAATATTGTTTGATAAAAGTGTAACACTTATTACCACGCTCTAACGCTTTGAAACCCATGAGCATTAACAGTATTTATTATTAGTAAACATTGTCATTTTCTGTTTTGATGAATTCGATTTATTCAGGGATGGTAAATACTCACACAAAAACTCTCACACTATAACTACTTAATAATATTCACACTCACTCAAGGATAGTAAATGTTTACGCAATAACTACTTCCTAATACGCATACTACTCACACGTAAAATATTTCCAATTAAAATATAATAAGAAATTAGATTCGATTTACTCAATAGCAAATACTCACATAATAACTCTCACTCACACAATGACTACTCAATACTCACATGTACTCAAGGATGGGAAATACTCGCATAACAACTCTCATTTGCACAATAACTACTCAATAATACTCACAATATTCACACATATAAAATGTTCAATTAAAGGAATATAATAAGAAATTAAACTTGATTTAAAGACTTTAAATTCGATTAATTCAAGGATGGTAAATACATAAAAGTTCTCATTCACACTAACTACTCGATAATACTCACACATACTCAAGAATGGTAAATGCTCACACATACTCAAGAATTGTAAATACTCACACATACTCAAGAATGGTAAATACTCAAGAATGGTAAATACTCACACAATACCTACTTAATAATAATACTCACCCGTATAATGTTTCCAATTAAAAGAATATAATAAGAAATTAGATTCGATTTAAGGAATATAAATTCGATTTACTCAAGTATGGTAAATATTCTCTCACTCACTCTATAACTACTCAGTAATACTCACATCTACTCAAAGATGGTAAATACTCGCTCGTATTAAATTAATAATTAAAAGAATACAGAATTCTGTAAAAGCATATATATATATATACGTTTTATTAAGTATGCTTTAACAGAGTTGTATATGTCGGTGAACATGGGTAACGATGATGGATGTATAATATAAACTATTATTGTATTTGAATGGGATACTGAGAAAGCTCACGAAATTACGTTTCTGGTTATATTTTTATTTTCTCTGCAATATCCTTTGTTATTTTTCTTTTTTCCTTGAATCAGTCGCAAGAGGAAATTTTTTTTCTCTTTATTTATAAATCGTATGCGACGCGTAATCGTACCATTAAAAAAAAGCAAGTCTGGTAGTTTTCCCCAATTCAATCTCGTCCAGTAGGGATTTATCATTCATTCACTTCCCCCTTGTCCTACAGACACTTTTTTCTTGGTGGCATCCATGAGTGCGTCTGGTCTGCTGCCTACGCCATTCGTAAATTGAGTCCCTTATTCTTATGTCATCCCGACATTTTTTTTTTTTTTTAAAGCCTGAGATAGCGACCGAGATTTTGGAGAGGGAATAATGAGCCTATTGATTGTCCCTGTGTGCCCCCCCCCCAATCAGCGAGCGTTGTCTGCCAGAATCCACAAGAGCTTCGTTTCCTGTAACGCCACCTTTTGCCCCATTGTCTTTAGGAAATGGGAGATAATTCACTGCTTGTCTGTTCGTCACGAGATTAGGCCTGCCTTTTGTCTGCCTGCAGTCAAATCCAAAATCACGCACGGTGGAGGCGGAGGATTCTTCTTCTTCTTTTTTTTTTTTTTTTTTTTTTTGTGTGTGTTATTGAATTCTTTTTTCTTTTCATGTGTTAGTCACGGTAGTAGTAGTAGTGTTTGGAGTTGACGATTCTTGTTAGTTTTTATGTACCGGACACCTCTGTCGGACGTTTATGGTGTCGCTTTGTTTAAGTTGACGAAGGATTATACCGAGTTAGATGACCAAGATAATGATGTAAATTAATGATTGTGTTTGCAAAATGGCGGTATTATTTGTATTTCTCGTTGTTTCCGATGCATTATTATTATTTTAATTTTTTCAATACGCAGCAACAGTATTTTAAGTCGCCTCGATGGTTGCGGGTTTTATAAAAGTAAACACTATTTTGGACAATTACGGCATTGCTTGTTTAAATTTTTGGGAGAAAATAATGATGTAAATGAATGATTTTTTTTAGCAGAAATTTTTAAGGGGATTATCGAATTAAATGGCAAAAGTAATAAAGTAAATGAATGATTTTCGTTTTGATGAGAAAGGTTACTTTATTTGTAAACCCCTTAATTGCTTAGAACAGTTTCAGTCTTACTTGGTTGTTATTTTCATTGATTGTTATTATTATTGCTTCTAAAGCGTATAACATCAATAGGCTTAATTTTTGGCGTATTTATTTTAAGTTATTGGCAATAATAGTTTAATATTTCGCTTTTATATCACCTTTCTTATTTCCCTGTGCAAAACAAATTGACTTTGAAAGGGATGATTCAAGAACTTTTCAATTATTTTATCAGTATCGTATCAAATAATTTTTAGTGATTTTTAAGTATTTCATAATATTTATTTTTGATTAATGAACTCAAAGCAAAATGAATAATAATCTTAAAATTAAAACTGATTGATAGAAATTTAAATGAAACTTTTTGAAGCGAATGTTCATAACAAGTAATGATGATATATAAAATTAACAATACGTATACAATATACAAATACGAATAAAATTAACAATACATACGAGTAAGTTAATCGTCGAATATAACTTACTCGTACATATTGTTAATTTTTATATTAATAATACTTTAAAAAAATAATTTTTACTTATTCTAAGAAAGATTTGTATTTGTTTGAAAATTATCGATACTTAATATCGACGAATTGTTCTAAATTATTCTTGGCAGCAATTATTCTTCAACACTTAAAATTAACAAAAGCAATATCCAGTAATAAAAGTATGCCTTCCTAAACATATGAGTAAATAGTTTTCGAAACGGACATTTGTAATAGGTTGCACTGTTTACGCTTCTCGACTGTGAACAGTTTAAACAGCTGCTCTATAACGTAACGAGCTGTTTGTAATCGCGAAACACATCTGCTTTATTATTCTTTGTTGCGATGAATTAAAAATTTTTTAACGAGACTGTGTCGCAAGAAGTACATTTTATTGTATCGTAGGTAAACATTCTAAAAAGGAACTTGTTCTGACTCCTAAAATAGCCTTATCTGTATTCCGCTGGCAATTGGCGTATGTTAAGGAAATATTATAAAAGTATTTTGTTTTTGATTAATACAGAAATTTTCTTTTATAAACATTAAATTATATAGCAACCACTACCATATTTGATCAGAATAACTATACTATTAGTTATTTCGATCAACTATGGTAATGGTTGCTATATAATTTGATGTTTTATAAAAGAAATTTGTGTATTAATTAAGTAAAAGTATTGTAAATTAAGTATTTGTTGTAAAACATTTTACAATATTTCTTTTGGGTTTTTAAGATAGTAAATGTTTAATATTACTTGAATGCATCGAATGTATGCAAAATTATAATTGGACGAAGAACATATATTCCTTGCCCCTACAAAAATATTTCGTACTTATTCTTGTTCTCAATTATATATTCAGAATATTTCAATTCTAATACATCTGAAGCATTCTAGCTAAGGATTCTGAATAGATAATTATTAGAAGACAGCTTTTTTTTTTTTCCTTTTCCTAAATTACCTTTTATTTACATCTCTCCGATGTTTACATAAAAATGGCCTGAATCAGTAGTGCCTCACTCACTAATCGCAGCCCGCGCAATTGTTGTTCGATAAAGAATGCTTGTCTGCGGTGCAGGATAGTTTAAATAAATGGAAATTGCTGGCGCAAAAGTATGGGTGTCTGTGGCATTGTCACGCTGTCACTTAAATTGTTTACCCATGGAAAAATTGTGCCTGATGGCATCGGGCTCGTAAAAAATCCTCAAAATCGTTCACAGAAAAGACAGAGGAGCCTGCCTCGGCTGAAGGTGACCTTGAAGCCAGCTCGGCGTTGCCATTGCGTGATGTCCCCCCTCCATCACTCATCTGTTTGCCTTTTTTCTTTTTTTGTTCATTATTCCCCGCGTGTTGGTATGGATGGATGTGTGTGCCTGTGCACTCTGCTGTGAATAGGAACTGTATTCAGTCGGCCATGAAACCCCTTTTATTTTTGTTGTGCTTACTTTTTTCCGTGAAAGTTCGTTAGCTCTCGCTTGCTGCAGTGTAGTGTGTGTGTGTGTAGGAAATAGAATGGAAGGCTGGTTATGCATACGCGACAGTGCAATTTTTTTTTTTATTCTTTATATATACATATTTTTTTTTTACTTCTTTTGTCTTTGGGATTGTTCATTTTGATTTTGTTGCTACCCTCTGCGAGTTGAACTCAATGGGTTTATTTCTGTGCAATCACTGTAGAGGCTGTGAATTCGTGCATGTCATTGTATGTTGATTGCCCACCACCCCCGCACAAAAACTCGGAGTGCCCACTTCTTCTCTTCTGTTGCCACGCATCGGCATCGCAGTTGTAGTAGGTAAAAGTCGTCAGGTGGCGGTGGTGTTACGCAATAGCTGTGATTTTTGATGCGCCTTTTTTACTTTTTGTAGTACAACTGTAAAAATATTTCTCGAAGCAGAATTAAGGAAATAAAAATAGCTATTCGAAGTTAAATAATGAGGAAAGTCTTTTAAGAACAATTAAATGAAATGAATTGGACTCCATTTTGCTGTTGGGATATAGTAGAAAATTAGATTTATGTTAGAATTTTCTTATTATTATTATCTTATTCTTATTTTCTTATGTTCAACTTTTTATTTGGAATTTATGATCAGTTATTTTGATGTATATTTCGTGGAAAACAGGCAGAAAGGATTTTGACACATATTACATAATTGGCGAATTGGAATAAAAATTAAGAAATTGGAGATGGTGATTAAAATACTAACATTAGATGAGAAGCACTTAACCTTGCTGTAAATTAAAAATATCTCGTACAAAATATGGTTTAAAATATAATTTCAAATATAGCGTTTTACGAAAATATAAATTTTTTTTTTTTTGAATGAAATAACGTAGTAATAAAATGGCTATCTTACGGTTTAGAAATGATTTTTCGTAAATTGTTTGCATTAATGGAAGGATATTCATGTATTTTCAATATTTTACGAAATATATTGTTGAATTAAAAATTATTGATCAATGAAAAAAAAAAAAAAAAAAAACCATTTTGCAGGAATTGTAAACAATATATGTTGATCATTGATTAAAGATTAATCAAATTGACTAATTAAGGCTTTTTCGTACAGGATCAGTTATCGGGAAAACAGTAAACAATCGAGCTGCAATAAAAAATTCATTATAAAAGTAAAAAAGCAACTGAAAATGAGTAGTAAAACGAACTTTCGATAAACAACTACAATTGCGCCTTTTAATTAATGATTAAATTTATGCTGAAATTTTATTTCCATTTTCTCGTTTGCTTTCCTTTCAAATCTATTATTTTTGAAAACTGTTTATCAAACAATTTTATAACACAAATTTTAAATTTATTTTTTGAATTTTATTTTTCCCAAAAATACTCTTTTGAGTTGAAATAAATATACCAAAGCGTTATGAGGTGGTTAACATGCTTATAGAGGCATGAACCACTTACGTATAATGTTGTGGAATCAAAAAATATATTTTAAAAAAACTTTAATTAAAAGTAATTTAAAAAGCAAAAAGTGTAATTTAATCAAGTTAATAAATGAAGCGTAAATTAATTTAATTATAATTATAATTAAACATAATGTAAACAAGCAAAAAACATAAATTTATTACGCTTTTAATTCATTTTATTACTGAATGTTTGAAAATTTCATTTTTATTAAGTAAATAGTAATAATTGATAAATAATTATTTCTAACTGAAATTTTTGTTGATTTGTTCTGCTAAAGAAATGAAATAATTTTATGAATACATAATATATGCAAAACTATTAATTAAAGATGAATTATTAAAAGTATTTTTTGTGTTTAATACCTTCCTTATAATTATTTAGTATATAATAGCAGTTAAATAGGGACTTTTAAGATTCTCACTTTTTTTATTTATGGATAAAATAAATTCTTCATGACTGGTGGTGCAAGACTGCATGGTGAAAGAATTTTATGCTATTTTTCAAATGTTAAAGTAAATAAAAAAAATAATTTTAAACTAACATTATTTAAACTAAAAATTATCAAAATAATATATATATATGCAAGTAAGGTTTACCAATGTTTTTTCATTGCATATTTGTTTCAAATTTTTTTTGTGTATTTAATTGTCCAAATTAACCAAGTAAATCGAACTAGTTCCTGCCTCCTTATTTTGCGTTTATTAAAATTTTAATGAGTTTCAAAATTATCGACGTCTATTGATGCTGCATTTTTAGTCGGTCTCTTACACCTTTATGTGAATAAGAGATTACTTTACCCGCTGATATATTATATACACATGATGTATTGCTCAACCATAATCATAAATAATAACTAAATATTAGTAATTTCTGACAGAAAGTTTTTAAAGGATCATCTAAGCATTTATTAATCAAATAGTTGAATTAACAGAAACTTTGGAATAAAAAGAATTTTGTAAATAATAAACAGTGATAGCAGCGATTTTTCCGTTGAATTTATATGTTTGAAAAGCATAACGGTTTTATTCATTCACTTTAACCGACATTCCTTTTGTAAATATTTGCTGATAATTTGTTTTGATATATTTTTTTTTAAACAATTATTTACAACAATTCCATTCATCGTTCCGCAAAGTTTAACTTCACCGTCCAATCCTAGATTCCAAATTAATAAATAAACAAACAAACAAATGAAATTTCCTTTTCTGTAACCGTCGATCTGGAACTCTGCTTTTTAGCCCGCAGTAATCAAACTTATCTCACGTTTTACGTTGAATGACAATTGCCATCTTTTGTGGATAACCTTGAAATGTCCTTGGGAAAAAAAGCTGTTCTAGACTTGTAACTGCAAACCTCTCTCGAACAGCAATTTAATGAATCTCTTATCAGGATAATGATGATCATTTCGAGTTCGAATACCTAATGAAAAAAACATTTCACTAAAAGGAAATGAATTTGAAATAAAACTAATCAACTCATTTCTCAGAATTAAATTCGTTATACTTCTGGCATGCCAAAACATTTAGGTTGATTTATCATTAGCCTATCTAATCATTAACGAAAACGATAACAGTATAAATAGTTCCATTTTCGTCGTTGTAATGATGAGTATTGGGAATTTATACGAAAACATTTACTTTTGCAAGTAGTAATTCTATACCCTTTCAAAATATTTTCATTCCTAATGTAGTGTTAACACATTTTATATTTATATTTAATTTAGCTCTTTTTTTTTTCCCATGGAAATTCAAAAATTATTCTTACGTGAATACCACTTTCTTCATTATATTTTGATTGGCAAATAATTATTATTTTTACGAGTTAGAAGTTTTTAATTTTTACTAATTTATTTTGGTAATGCTCTTTCGTAATTGTTATGATAAAAATGCAATTCTCAATTATCTTTTAAAATTGTTTTTATAGTATTATCTAAAATATTTTATATTTTCTGATTATTCATTATAGTAATTAATTTAAAAAGCCTCTTTATAAATTGTTTAACCAACTATTAATGATTTAATATAAATTGGTTATCGTCCAGTGTCATGTGTATCCATTAGTGCTGTAGTAAATGTTAATGAAAAGATAATATAAATACAAATCATTTTATATCCCCAAATGAATTAGATTTTGAATTGTGATGCGTAAATTGCGCAATGAGTAAATTGTATCAAATGAAATAATTAATATTGAGTTAATTTTAGAGCGATTTAACTGGATTAATAAATTCATACTTAACTTAAAATGTTATTAAAAGGCGTCTATCATTTATCATCTGGAAACATTGACTTATGGTCACTGTGAAATAATATTATTGTTAATAGTTTTCGATACTTATGTTTAAATATATATCCAAAATATCACTTAAATGAATGATTAACTACAAACCTTTTAAATATTTATCATCATTATCAGTGGTGCAACAGCCCATGGTGAACCAAGTTCATCTGCCTACTGGCAGATTTCGAAATAAGCAGATGTGGTCTTCTTTTTTACGGGGTAGAGTTGTGAGCCCTACGCTCAAAGCTCTACATTCATATTAAACCGCGTCCTACGGTTTAAAGTAGATTCCGATCCATTATAAACATCCATGGCACCTTCGGGATTCGAACCCGAAACCTGTAGCACCTAGCGCTAGTCACTCTGCCTTCAGTCCCAGTAGGTTGATTAACAGGAAAATACTAAAAATTCTTTCTAGAATAAACTATGTTCTGGAAAGAATTTTTAGTATTTTCCTGTATTTAAAATAAATTTTTTAAATATTTTGTCAATATTTTATAATGATTCATCTCTAATATTACAAATTTTATCTATAATCAGTTATCTATGAGTTGTATTTAAAAAAAAAAAAATCATTTGTTCAGATATAAACAACAATTGTTGAAAAATTAATTTATCAATTATGTTTTCGTCATGCTATCGCTATGTTTATTTCATTTGATTTAGACTAGACTGAGTAATACGGGGAAGTGTTTAGAAGGGAAAAAAAAAAAAAAAAAAAAAAACCACAACCCATAAGTACCATTAAACATATATATATCCTTTTTGACCTACATTCTTAATGAGTATCGAATTGTTTTCATTTCATTTCTCTCTCCGGTGCACTTTGTTAAACAAAAAAAAAAAAAAAAAAAAAAAAAAAAGAAGGAGAAAAGGGGTGATCTTTCAATTCGAAAAAGCATCGCTTGAGTATTTTGCTGCAAGAACATTCTGCTTCTTCGTGTTCTCTCTATGGGCTTCTTTGTTCAACTGAAGGGGCCAGTAATAATGACCTCCTTTTAAGATTGCAAAAACAACGTAAGCTTTTAAAAGATTTTTTTGAGAAAGAAACAAGTCCTCAGACGAGATTAACTCTCCAATTCCAAGGACATCTTTTGTAAAGTGGTCTAATCCTGCTGGTCGAGACGTACAAAAAAATAAATAAATAAATGATCAATATTTACTAGAAAGGAACTTTTCTCTCATGTATAGACAGAATCTTCAACCGAACGTAAATAAACCGCTTTCTTATTTTTTTTTTTTAAGAAAGTGGTTAAATCTTATATTTTTAAAATTAATTGTGGGAAAACTTCTAAAATTCCATAAATAAAAAGAATTTCTGAACGTTAATTAGTGATTAATTTGAATGTTCTGATGCTCAAGCCATTTTTCTGGAAAAGGTTTTTATTGGTAGACTGAATTAATTTATTATTAATTGTAAGAATTAATTACCTCTTCATATTTAGATTCATAAACTAATTTTTAATGAACAAATAATTTTTTATATAAAGATTTATTATATAAAAAACGAATGAATAATGTTATATAAAAAAACGAACGAATAAATAAAGACATTTGATTTAAGAAATTTAGCGCAGTATTTTGAATTTGTATTTTTATTAAATTTGTAAACTTGGAATATGACCTTGAATTGACCTTCACAAAACAAAATATTATTAGCTGTCAAATTTCGTTTTTATGCAGCTTATATAATGTGGTTCCTACTATTTCGAATTTCATTTTCATTTTGTTGTTTTTTTTAAAGTAGACACTTTAAAAAAATGGTGAACATTTCATGTGTAATTATGAAAATTCTGCGTATTCATAAAAAAACCCATAATTTTTTAATTGTTTTTGTAATATTTATTTTATAATTAAATGTATGATTGAGAAAGATGTATTGATTTAACAATAATGTAACATATTGAATTTTAAATAGAATATAAGATATCGCATAATTATTTTTAATTCACAAATAATGCTAATTTGATTATTTAATATAATTTGTATAAAGTAAAAATTATTGCATTTAATTTGAATGTAGATCATAAATACGAAATTTTATAGGGTTTGCTAGAAGAGTATTAAAAAAAAATAGCATCAAAAGTCTATACATGCTATGAGTATATATTTTTAGTTTATATATAAAACTGATGTTTCAAAGTTTCCTGTAAAATGTTTTTGAAAAAGATAATAATTTCCCTAAGTTCCATGTTATTATCCAAAAATGAATCAACTATTATTATTGTAAAATAATAATAAGACATTTGTAATACGGTTAATTTATTTCTCTTTACATGTAGGAAAATTTTTTTTCCCTATCAGTTCGTTTATTTATTTATTTAATTTTGTTCATTCTTATTTTTTTTGTACTAAGCTGGTGTATAAGGTCATTTCCAAGGACGATTTTCATGTTTCTTTTCAAAAAATATATTTGATTGATACACTTGAGTTAAATTTCTATGGTTTTATTTTATAATCGTAAATTATCCAGTGGTACTGGAAAAACGTACCATAACCATTCCTTACTTGGAATTCAACTGGTTATTTTCGTTAAAATGGTTCCTCAACTATTAATCAATGTATAAGAAATGACAGACCGATATAAAACGCTATTTGTAATTCTTAATGCATTTCTGTGCCATGGTAACATAACTGTTTGTATTAGTTCGTTATCGATTTTGTAATGAGTAAACGACCCTTTTTATAGTACCATTTTATCGTTCTTTCACAGATTATTTTTGTTGATTTTCTTTTTAATTCTTTCGTTTTTAGTTGTAACTATTTATTAGTAATGCAGTGGTGCTGTTTCTGCTGGTGCGTATGCAAATAATTATTTCCTTGTATTAGTGAGATCAGAGGTCACTGTCGTTAATTATTGGATAGTTGTTAGTGTGAAGGAGGAAAATCGTGAATAATCCCAAATGGAAATCGAACCATAAATATTTTTTTTTATAATAGCTTATAAAATTACTGATTAAGGTTGAATGAATAATTTGACCACGTGAGAGAATTCTTACTCACCTTGTTATAAATAATATTTAAGCTTTATTCGCTTGTTCAATGTTTTTTTTCTATCAAAATCTACTAAGGTCTCTAGGGTACTACTAATTTTTAAATGTAATAAAAAAATAACGAGGAATTTAGAAGTATAATAAATAATAAGGAAATAATTAATCTTGTTATATAATGCCCTTTATTAAATGCAATCATAATTTTTAATTTATAAATATATTTTTTTTAAAATTTTACTGTTGTTTTTTCCATTTATATTTTATATATAATATTTATATTTAACAATTAGGAATGATATTTCATTCATAAAAATTAAAAAAATTTTCATAATTTCTTGCAAATGTTAGTTTATAAAATTATTAAAAAAATATTAAGGTTAATGACTATTACAATTTTTATTTACCATAGTGTTGTGCTAAATAAAATATTTATACTTTTCTACGATCTTTTTTATTAATATGATTCATATATACGTTGCTTTAATCAAATAATAATCATTTCAGACTTGAATTTTATGTATTATTAATCATGCACTTACAGATCGAATTATAATCAATGGAAACTTTAATGCTAATATTATGTTTGCTATTAATTAAAAACATTACTGAACCTTTAATAAATATGATTTTAAAAGAAATTAAGAATCTTTATAAAAGAAAAATTAAGAATAGTTATATTTTTTTTCTAAAGGAGAATTGTTCTTGCAGTAAATTTTTTCCCCCTTTAAAATTCTGTATAAATTTTGATAGTGTTTACGATGCAATACAAGTAAATATTTATTCCTTAAAATGCACTCAACATTTTCGCGATAAAAAAACAAGCATTTTTTTTTTATGTCTTTGTTTGAATTTAAAATATGTTTTTAAGAACTTTTATCCTTGAATTTGATCGAATGATTTATTGTTCCTTGGAAATCTGGAGCTTGAGTCATAGTGCGGGGAGGGTAGAGAGAGGAGGGGGAGAAAGATATTTTTCTTTCCCTGTGGGCGATAGATCACTTTTAAAACCTACCTGGGTGCGTGCGATTCGTCAAAGGTAGACGCAGTTTTCTCCCTCCATTGTTCTATTCTTTCGTTTAGTTTAAAGGGTAAAAGACCTCCCATAGCACATGAAAAATTTGCCTGAGTAAAGATGACAAACGATTTACTGTGATATTATCTCATTCCTTTGTTCTTATTTCCCTTTCTCTGCACGATAAATAAAGTTGCCTCAATAGAAATAATAATAATAATAGTAAAAGAAAGAAAGGAAAAAAAAAAAAGAAAAAACGTTCCGATTTCTTTGTATTAAAATCGTTTGTCGAATTCAATTTAAAATCGAATGAATAAAATTAAGATCATGGGATTTATATTCTTTTAGCATTTTATTAGTAGCATTATTTTAATAATTTAACTGTCAGTAAATTTGTATATATTTTAAGATCGAATGGATTTTTATTTTAATCATTGTTTTACTTTTCAATTCCTCCCTTTTTTTTATTAAGATCATGGTATTTATATTCTTTTTGCATTTTATTATTATTATTATTATTTTAATAATTTAACTATCAGTATTTGTTTAAATTTTAAGATCGAATGGATTTTTATTTTAATCATTGTTTTACTTTTCAATTCCTCCCTTTTTTTTGTTCTATATTTTTATTAACGTGTATCATTTTTTTAAAATGGTTTTTAAATTGTTTTTAATCTGAATAGAAAAAATTTAGTTCCAGAAGTTTTATATTTAACAATACAAATATTTTCCTGGTATTCTTCTACAATTCGCCTTTTTATTAAATGTTAATTCTATACCTTATGTAATTATAAATTATTTTCTAATATCTTCTGAACTCGCGTATGTTTATTAAATGAGAACGAATCGTTAACTCTTAAAATAATTTATCGTACATGTTTTATTAAGTAAAAGTTCAAAAAATTATTAAATGTTTTATATTTAATTGTTAAGGTTACACGATATTTATTTATTCTCTTTGATTAAAACTATACTATATTTATTTTTGCTGAAGTGGCAAAATCTTGTGATTGTAGAATTTTTATCAATAAAAAAAATATTATTTCATCACAAACTGCAATATTTCCACAAGTTATATCTCTGATTTTTAAATTAGTAAGAGAAGAGTTCTAAATAATTGTTCTTACAAATTAACCATTGTTGATGCAATTGATTCTGAAATATATTCCGCATAGAGGAATTTAAAAAAATAAATAAAATAAATCATTAATTATTAACCTATATTCCAGCCACTTTACTTTTAGTAGTTGGAAAACATTAATATCAACCCAGAAAAATAAATAAATAAACCAGAAATAAGTAATATAAAAACAAATTTTTTAAAGTCAATTCCTTCTTTCTTTTTCACTCTATTGCAGAAAGGCCTTTAATAATTTTCATTAATTTTTTTTAAAGTTTATCTGGCGCCATCTATGGCTAGATGTATGCTACTTAAATCTAAAAAAAAAATATGATTAATGAATTAAATTTAACTAATGAATTAATATGTGAAAAAACTGCATCAACTTCCAGTGTCATCCACTACAAGTTAAAAAAAAAAAAAAAAAAATGTATCTGAACTTGAGTGGATGAATAAAAATCACTTTATGAACGATTGAATATTTGAACAAGATATATATAGGGAGAGTGTGAGCTAATAGAAGGAATTGAAATAAATAATTAAACCAGAAGAGAAAAAAAAAAAAAAAAAAAAGAGCACCCCCAACACAGCCCTGAAGTTCAACAGCAGACGACGTCCAGCGCCGGTTGTGAAAGCTGTGCTAATTTGCGTGATAACCCGTCGTAACACGTACTACCATTACGCAGAAATAAAAAAGCAAGAAAACAAGGTCAGATTCAGCAGCGAACGTTGTTTTTGAGCTATCGTCTGTTGAAAGTTAGTTGCCTCATCATCGCCGCTTTCGAGGTCGCTTGATTTCTCGGAATAGCTCGCCTTTTTGCGATAAAGACGTCATCTTTTTTAATGATTTATCTCGCTCGCATTCATTCGCTTTTGTAATCTTATCACATTGTGTCATGCCGCGTGGATAGGAAGTAAACGAACCGGCTGTGGATGTACAAATATAAAACAAAAGTAAGAACACAGAAATTGGGAAAGAGAGAGAGTTCGAGTTCTGCGAAAAGAAAAGGAACTTATAAAAATACATAGTACGTGTAACGATTTATTGTGAAAACGATACAATAAAAATGAAAATAGAAACAGATAACGTACTTTATATTCAAAACAAAGTAAATTATCGGATGGGCCGATATGCAGGTTACCCATAAAACTTAGAATTTTATGTAAGAACAAAATGCACAACAGGCATCTTAAGAAATAAATAATAAATAGTAATAAAAATAAATAAATGAATTAAAAGACTTATAAAATTCCAAACGATTTTCTTTTCTTCAAAAATTAAATTTTTATTCTGAAATGAAATGTTCTTTGCTTTCACCAAATAATTTTACGTTATATAATTATTAGAACAGAAAAGAAATTTAAATAAAACCAATAAGAACTCGTGAAAGAAATAAAAAATTAATCAATACGAATAGCTCATGAAATAAATTTAAAAAGAAATGAAATGAATAAGAAATGTTGAAAGTGGTGAAGGAAACAAAAGCTGAACAAGGACACGAAAAAAATGATAAAGGAAACCGATCCATGGTCCCCAAAACATCCCCCGCTATAAATTTTATGGATATATCTTCTTTTGTTAAAGGTTAAAATTTGGCTTAAAATTTTTATTTAGTCATTTGTTTTTTATTTATTTTTAAATTCAATTGAAAGGTTATTAATGTAACTGATATAATACTTATTAAGGTTATATAATATTTTCAATAATAAAAGTAAGTTAATCTGTTAATTTTTAAAACTAATTACATAACAGCTGTCAATAATGGGAGATCTAAGACATTTTAATATTTCACCTGAATTTAATTTTACCCAAACATTTAGATAATAAATTTAAATGTAATGATAACTAATCTAACGTAAACTGTGTAATAAGAAAACAAAACAAATATTACGTTGCTTTCAAATTATTACATATCTGTGATAAACTATTTTATAATTTTGGATTAATTTCAAATAAAAGCTTTAATACTGAATTAAATCAATTCATAATTAAAAAACACATTTCTTTTTGTATTATATTGTTCGTATGTTCTGAGGAGCATTTAAGATTTGTGACGAAATTAAAATAATTGTGGATTACTTGTATGTAAATGTAATAAGCAAAGAGCCGAAAACTTTTATGCAGTAAAGATAGGTATATTATAAACTTTTTCTCTGCCACCATCTTTGATTCATGAAATTATGAAAATGTTTTGGATATTTGCTCATTTGAGAACATTTTCTTGGGTTTTGATGACTGAGAATCTATATCAATATTTACATTTTATCATTCGTTTTGTTTATTTCAAATTTAAAAGCATATTTTTGTGTTCTTCGAATCTCCAATATTTTCTGATCTATTCAATTTAGTTTTGAGCAATAGTCGGTAGGTTGAACAATTTTTCAATGAATAAAATAAATGTTTTGGAATTAATGATTTTTAGTATTTGTTGTTTCTATTAAATATATATAAAACAAAATTTGAAAAATATTTTTATGAAGTTTTAACTGTATAAGTTTTAGTTAATGCAATACTTCAATTTTGAAAACTTTAAAGAAACAAAAACGTATCGCAATTATATATTTTGAAGCGTTTTATTTAAAATGTTATAGATATAAACAAAATTAAAAAAAATATATATATAAGACTTATTAGTTATTTGAAGATAAATGAACTATCAAATCGTTTCGTAAAAATTTTCTTTTGTATATAAATTTAAACGTCTCATTTCTAAAATTCAATAATCTCTAAATCATGTAAAAAAACTTGATTTAGAGTTTTTTGACCATGAAATAATTATATTGTAGATAAAAAAAAAATCATTTGAATGGACGTTGTTTCCTTAAACATTCTATTTAAATTTTTAAAAGTTGTCAAATGTTTCGAACCAGCGATTTTCTACTTTATCTGTAATAAATATGTAACTTTTTCTGATGTGAGTTCAATTATCAATTTTCGACATTTGCTTAGAAAATGAAAATCTCAATCCAGATTTATTATTTTTTTTAAATGGATAAATCATTTACTTTACCAAACGAATATATATATATATATAACTAGATTACTGAAAATAATTGCTGAGTACACTATAATATTGTTTGAATATTTGTTATTGTTTCTACACATTTCTTAACTGCAAACGATAATGATAAAATATCGCTTACCTGTTTTTTCTTCTCCTTTCTGGTTCTTACCGGTTTGGAATTGTTACGAAATTATTCTGTTTAACGACCATCAAGATGTAAATAAAGATAATGATTTTTTTATATTATCTAATTTCGTATTTTTTTTGTCATGGAATTCTTGTTTTTATTTTTATATTATTTTTGTTTATAACAATATATTTTCGTGTTGTCCATAACAACCCTATAGTAAGTTGAAAAACAATAATTGATAAAAAATTTTAATTGTAGTCTAGAATTCCTCTTTTGTCCGATTTTTTTTTTGCTATAGACGAATTTTGTCGTAGCTATTTATTTCTAACGAATTTTCTTTCGTAGCTAACTTTAATCTTTATAAATTATATATTTTTATGTTGACAAATTGCTAGTAAGAATAAATATATGCCTTCCGTTTTCTTTTATAAAAGTTATTTATTACTCTCATATTTAATAAAATCTCACATTTTGAAATTGTGAAACCAGTAATTCTTGTTTTCAAATAATGAAGTTCAGAAGCCGCCATTTTTTTTCTCACAATTTAGTTCATTCATTTATATAGATTTCTGTTTTGAATATATTTCATTGAAATCATTTTTTGTTTTTAAGTAGTGGTATTAAAAAAAAAAAGAAAAAAAGTTGACTAATATGGTTGATTTGGGGAATATCTTTATTTAAAATTGGTCGCTGATTCTCCAATTTTATATTTGTAGATTTTGGACAATATATATAAACATATATATCGTAAACATGCTGTCATTTGCTATATACCAGAGATTTTTAACCTTTGAAAGTGTTTTCGAAGAATATTAGAAAATTCAAGGCCTAAAGATCTTTAGCATATGTTTATTCCCTATCTTTTATATATATAATGAAATTGTGATTTACAAAACATACGAAGTCCCAAAATATGAAGCATCAATTATATATTTACACTTCGACCTAATATCTTACTCGTAATCTGTGGTCTATTGCAATAATATGACGATTTAGCTGCGAGATACAAAATCCATTTCCTTTCAAAAAAATTTTTTTTTTATCATATAAAAATAAAAAAAAAAAAAAAAAAAAAAAAAAAACTCCAGCCAAAACGGAAGCGGATGTTCATAAAATACACCAACTGTTAAAAAATAGATATCCGTTGCTAAAGATAAAGTAAATTTAATTTATTGTTAAGAAAGCTATGTTAAAAACTTGTTGGTTTAAAATGATTTTAATCGAAATATTTTTTTTTACTGTTATAAGATTTAATTTTGTTTCATCATTTGCCTGTACGTAATATACATTTCTAATTGGTTATATCTTCATTTGTGAGTGTGTGAATTTTTTTTTTTGGTTTTTTTTTTTCTTTCTGTTGTAATTTTAAAAGCTTGCTTTTAACTTTAAAAGATCTTTTTTAAAGCTTGTTTATAATTTTAAAAGCTTGCTAACTTTCTATTGTAATTTTAAAAGATATCTTTCTAGTATAATTTTAAAGATTTTTTTGTGATAAAGAAGAATGTTTCACCTGCCAGTGCAAAATTTAGATGTTTCAATGGATGAATTACTATTCAGGAGATACTATTTAAATTTTTTCGATGAATGGTATGGATTTTAATTTAATTTTATTTAGCATTTCAATACAAAATGCTGATGGAATATATGTATATTTTATATTAAAAACTCATATTATAAGATTTCATCAGTTTCAATCTTAATAATACTCTTTTCTGTAATTAAATTTTTTTAAGTTGTGAGTTGTTTACAAATTCTGTTTCGTTCTAATTGAAATTAAAATTCTGTTCTAATTAAAAGTTCTGTTTTTTATTTTATTTCTGCTAAGAATTTTTTATTTTCAAAGTTTATATTTTGATACTCATAAAATAATATTATATTCATTGGCAGACATGTTATTGATTTAAATTAGACAATGAATTAAAAAAAAATAAATAAACGCGCGAAAAAAAGCATTAATATAAGTCATAAAAAAAATGCTAGTCACGTGCTCCCACCACATCCGGGTACCGCGAGGAAGCAGACCGTGCTTACCTGACCTTAGAGAGGGCATCGACCTGAAAGTCCGATATCTAGGTATTGTCAACAAACTTTCCTTCATGTTGAAACATCAGCAACAAAAGAAAAGTATGATTAGAATATGAAATGTATCGATTCCTTTTCACAGATAGATGAATTTTGGATTAGGAAATTTTTTTTTTTTTTTTTTTTTCAAGGGCCTTGGCGATTTTTTTTAGGGCACGATTTTGTGAGGAATATTTAGGAAAAATGTGACTCTATCTAGTAAACTAAAAGGTAATATTATTGTTAAGAAAAATACATCATTACTGAATCTTTAAAGAAGGCAAAGGATTTTAAGATTTAGTTTGAAATGAATACTGTATTGTATATTACAAAACATACAAAACTAAATATTTTCTGATTAATAAATAAACTATTTAAAATAACAGTCTTAAAAAAAAAGTGCGCTTGCATATCTTTATAAAGCATAAGTACTTAAAAAAAATAAAACGTATTTAATATTAAAAAAATATATAAATATCTATAATCTATTGCGATAAATTGCCCATGAATCATTCATGAACATGCTTATTTTAAGGGGGGGGAAAGAGAAAATAATCCTTTTTATGAAATATTAATTTTATTGCTATCGCTATTTGTGATTTTTATTCCCATTAAAAGTTATTATATATTTGATATCTTTTGAAGTGGAATTTCTCAAGGGAAAATGAAAATTCTTTTCCAAGGGAGGGGGGGGATTGTTTGGCAGTAATAATTAATGATATTCTACTTTACTTAGTTTTTATAATATATCAAAATTCTGGATTCGCATAAAAATAAAAAAAAATTTATAATGTTCTAAAATAATTAATGATTGATATAAATAATTCCAGAGTGAATTATGTTACCCCAATGTTCTGCATTGATATTCAACGGGCAAGTTGTAACGTGCCCATAATGGGGGGGAATAATAACCCACCCAAATAAAGTAGAATTGAGCTGTTGTTGCGTATGTTAACTTTCCGTTAACGTTTCATGTTTTACGGAATCCTCGTGAGAATTATCTGAAATTAAACGTTAATCTAAATCAACGTTTTTCAAAGCTTTACATATGGATAACTTCATAAATCATGGACTTATTACAATATGTTTTATGAGGTAAGTAAATATTAAAAAGTAAATCAATTTAGTAAATGTTAAAAGTTAAGAAAAATAAATGTACAAATGTTTTAAACGAAATATTTAAAGATATTTCACATACTTTTGTTATATATATATAATTCTTCTGTACATGGGTTTGTCATTGAATTTCTACACGGTTACAACGATTTTGATGATGTATTTGACAAAACATGGAGAATGTTTTTATGCTATTCCCTTTGTTGTAAGTCGCCACCAGATTGTTGAACAACCAAATCGGTATGAAAATTGGTATTCGAGTATGGAAAATAGGTTCGCGCTATGTACTTTATTGTTACTTGCCAGCAGGCTGCAGCATTTTATCTTATATACCGTTCAAACGATATCCATGAAAATGAGTGCACATATATTGGAACATGGAGAATATATTCGCGATATGTAATTTTCTACATACTAGCAGAACCCGGCATACAATGTCCTGCCATATATATATAGAGAGAGGGAGAAATTTAGTTTCTTCTTGATTTTACTTTAAGTACTTTCAATCTTCATTTGTTATGCTTATAAAGATTACTTAGATATTTTTGTAACTTTTTCTGCATGTGTTAACAATTTTATTAATATTAGAAAACTCAATTCTCCTATCTGATGCATCTGTTAGTCTGCACCGTGGTCAATCAAAATTTTTAACCTATTGACGCACATTCTGGGTTCATTTTAACTGAAATAAGTTTTATATCCATTTCCCATATACTGATATAGATATTTATTCCACCAAAGATATGCAAATTGAAAATAAATGATTACAGTAAAAACTTTGATATAATTTAACGATGAATGCATGTTTGATGCATCGGTCGATCACTATTAGCTTTTGTATCACAGAACATTTTTTTAGCGTATTTCTGTTGCTAGTTAGTAAAATAAAACGGGCATCGAAATGAGTCCACGCTTATTAATTCACATATCGAAAATTATTCGAGTTAATTCTTTTTTTGCATGCATGCACCTCAATATGAGCTTTTATTAATATAATTATATATGAACACATGATTAAGTGCAATTTTAGCGCTATTTCGCTTAACCTTAATTCTTTATCAACTATATGGATTTGTAAAAGATGGAAAAAATTTTGTGATGGATCACAACCCATTTTTTTATACAGATAGTTCGTTGTAATCCTTTATGTCAATAATTTATCTCCCAGATATAAACATGGTGGCCCACCCCCATCTATTAATGCCAGGTACTTTTCTACTTCGGCCCATCACATGTCCCTATTTGGTGTTGCAGGAGAGACAGATGAAATTAAAAAGCAATTCGCTCAACCACACTCATCCCAACAGCAGCTTAGTGGTTTGGGCCTGTTCTCTTCCTGCTTTTTCCAGTTCTTGTGGAAGTAGGCTGCGTCCTCAGGGTAAATGCCCTCAGGACGATTATTGCGTCGGCCCATGCGTGTCGGAAGTGCGCTTTCTTTTCCCATTATAGGAGTTTTTCCCACTAATGGGTCAGAAAAAGTAAACCCCATTAAATGCTGCTGATGCCTTGCTGTTTTTTTTTTCTTTTCTACTTTTAATTTTGTTTTCGATTGGGTCAAGAGCAGATAGGCAATTTTTTTCCTCGATGTCTTCTTCCTCGTCGAGTTGATGAGGCAGAACTTTTGCATTTTGTTTGTTCGAAATACATGTTTTCCTTATAAACTTATTTATTTTTTGTTGTACTTGTATAGAAAAAGTGGTATGAATCAGTCAATTTTATTATCCTTGGGATGATAATTTTCACATTTCTCTTCTAATTTAATGACGTCGTTTGAAACAAAAGCATAGATATATTAGTGAGTGTTTTTTTTTTTTTTTTTTTTTTTTTTTTTTTAAATATTGTAGCTTATTTAAGAATTTGTATATATATACAGTAGAACCTCTGTAAGTCTAACCTCAATAAGTCGAAAACCTCCAAAACTCGAAAATTTTTTTTATTCCCTTCCCTTCAAGCCCCAAAACCTCCATTATTCGAAATTTCAACCCTCTATATGTCGAAATAATTAGTCAATCCCCACAAGTCATTTTGGTATAAATTTATCCCTCCGTAACTCGGAAAAAAAAAAAAAAATTTGGACCTGTGTATCTCGAACAATAGCAATGTTTGATTTTACAACCTTCAACAATGTTGACCTTTACAACTCATTCATTTGAAACTAATTACCTCCATAGCTCGAAAAAAATGACCGAAGTTACCGACTTTAAGGATTTGCCGACAATGCACGTCATTTTTTCTTAGAAAACAATGTATGAGAATACAGTAAATAGAATAACCAATTCTTTGAAATGTTCTTATTATAATTCTTATTCTTATAATTCTTATTATTGCTATTGATTTCATTTGAACTCTAGCGAAGCAAATCTTTTTTTGTCGATTGCAAAAATATCAGAGGTAGTTTGATTTTACTGCAATACACATCTATTTTAACAACAGTATGCGAATAATATTGTTAAAAAATGAGTGCTGTGAAACGTAAACTGAAAACTTTGACTCTCGCTGAAAAGTTTGAAGTGCTTGAAGCTGTGAAGAGTTGTCAAAAGAAGAAAGACGTTGCTGAACAATTCGGCCTACCAATGAGTACTCTGTCAACAATAATAAAAAACGAAGCGGACATCTTAAAAAAAATTGAAAACGGTCAAAGTTTGTCCTGCAAAACACAACGAATTGCATAATTCCCCGACATGGAGGAGAGCTTACTTAAATGGTTTAAGTAATGTCGAAACCAAAACATCAGTGCCAATGGACCACTGTTACAAGAAAAAGCCAAAATGTACTCTAAATCACTGGGACTGACTAATTTCAGGGCCAGTAACGGATGGCTAGAAAAGTTCAAAAGAAGACATGAACTTGTTTTCAAGAAAGCTTGTGGAGAAAGTGCAAATGTCAACATTGAAACCAGCGACAAATGGAAAAGCGAATTGCAAGGCTTGTTACATGGTTATGAACCTGACAATATCTTCAATGCTGACGAAACGGGAAACGAATATTTCCTTACAAAATCCGCGTAAGTCGAAAACTTTTATAACTCGAATTATTTGGCGTCTCCCTTGAAGTTCAACTTACAGAGGTTCTACTGTGTGTATATGTATATATATATATATATTTGGAGTTAAGTAATGCATTTAATGTATCATCTCAAAATAGTCCTCACGAAGAACTGTAACTTTTATGACATTTTTGCACCGAGTAAAAGATTTATTTTTTAGGTGCTTCTATGCATGCTTTATATCAGCTTTTTGATTTTTTGTTTTGTATATCATTATATGCATGTGTCATGTTTTTTTAACTGTTGCAAGCTTCCAAAAATTCTTATAACATCAGCAAAAGTACTTTCTAAATGTTCTTAACGTGATTGAAATCAATCGCAAGATATTTAATAGAATTTGCTCGATACTGGGTAATAAAAAAAATCTTAGGGATCCCATATAGGATCCCTAAAAAGCTTAGTGTTAGCTACCGCTATAAGTTTTTCTTTTGAGCAGTAGATTGCTGTAATCATACTCAATGACAATTAGTTTTTGTGATTTTCTATTTAATCCGTGTCATATCTTAAAAAGAAATTTGATAGAACTTTAATGTGTCGTGTTCAAGGTTTTTTAGAACTTTGGTTAAGCTATAATGTTTAAAACTCACCTTATATATTCTCCAACACAAGCAAATAAGGTTTAGTTTTCAATGCGAGTCAACAAGTCATAACTACCAAATAAAACACAGTTGGAAGAAAAAATGCTCGGAAAAAACACCCAAGTGCCATCATTTAAGTGTACAAGCGAGAAGGCATCGTTCATGGCCCTCTTAAAGCTTCTTCGAAGGGTCAGATGACAACTGGTGAGATATTGACAACTGGTGAGGTCTGGATCTTTCTCTCAGATACAAACCAAAAATATAAAGGTGCAACAATATCTAAGTAGAGGTAAAAACAGACTAAGACTTTTAATTCTTTCAACTTCGAAAGCCCATGCGAAGTGGGCCATGGTCTGGATGGGTATTATCTGCAAATGGAAACACTAATTCTCGTTTTATTCAACCAGGAGCTAAAAATCAATTCGAAAAATTTTGAAGCCTTTTTTCGAAAGATAATTTCGTCAAAATGTATCCAAATAGTTATTAAGTATTTCATCAAGGCTCGACTCCTTCGCATCCTGTTACAAGTACGTTGGAATGCCTCAACAAGGATTAAAATGCAAATCATAAAGCTTTATCAGTGAATACCACACAGTCCTGATGCTGCACCATGTGATTTATTTTTATGGTGATATTTAAAAAAAGAAATTAAACAAGAAGTAAGTTTCAACCGTGGGAGTCTAAAAAAGTTATTTCAGCAGAAATCCCCAAAGGAAAAAATTCTACGTGCATTGAAATCATGACCAAAACAATATAGGCCAATCTACTATGCCGAAGGTATATAGGTTCAATATTGAGAAGCATCACTAGAATATCAATGCATTAAAGGGATCTCTAAAAATTTTTGTTACCCTGTACGATTCACGCCAGCGAATTCTTACGAGGAATACGTATTTCATCAACTACAATATATTTTGTATATATTTACTCCTTTTTTTTTATAAATGAAACATTTAGTTCTATGATAAATTTTACCGTCGATTTAATCAATGAGTGTTTATTGCATTATCAGATAATATTAGATTAAAATATTTTGTTTAATCAAACATTGTTTATGACATTATTTTCTGGAATCTGTACCGATAAGTGATTCGATATATTGCTGCAAATTTGTAACAAGAAATATTTTTTCAACGATCACAAAATATCGGTAATTTTATTATTGAAAATTCGTCAAGTTATATCAGGTTGGGGAAAAAGAAATCCATTATTTTTTCGATAGATGGCTGTAGTGATCGATATCACGTAAAGTATCAATTAAACAATTTCAGATTTATGCTCGTTAGAAAGGTGGCACTTCGTACTAAAATAATTCTTTTTCTGTTTTTTGTTTGGTCCATTCAGTTGGGAGTTACAGGGTGTTAATAATGGAAGTGAACAAAAAGAAAATTCGGTACATTTTACATTTTTTCTTTGACAAAGGCGAAAATGCAAGCCAGGCGGCTAAAATTGTGAATGGTGTTTATGGTTCCGATACTGTAACAGCCAATTATGTGCAATTTTGGTTTCGTAGATTCCGTTCAGGAATTTTTGATGTTAAAGACGCACCTCGCACAGGTAGGCCGGTCGTCGAAAATGTCGATAAAATCGGAGAAATGATCGAAGTTGACCGGCATGTTAGCAGTCGTAACATCGCCCAGGAGCTAAAAATCGACCATAAAACAGTTTTAAACCATTTACACAAAGCTGGATTCAAAAAGAAGCTCGATGTTTGGGTGCCACACCAATTAACAGAAAAAAACATGATGGATCGAATTTCCATCTGCGAAGCCTTGGCCAAACGGAATGAGATAGACCCATTTCTTAAACGGATGGTGACTGGAGATGAGAAATGGATCACATACGATAACCCTGTGCGAAAACGATCGTGGTCAAAGAGCGGTGAAGCACCTGAAACGGTGGCCAAACCAGGACTAACGGCCAGGAAGGTTCTGTTATGCATTTGGTGGGACTGGAAGGGGATTATTTATTATGAGTTGCTTCCATATGGCCAAACGCTAAATTCTGATCTCTACTGTCAACAACTGGACCGTTTGAAGATAGCGATTGACCAGAAACGGCCAGAATTGGCCAACAGGAGAGGTGTCGTGTTCCACCAGGACAACGCTAGGCCACACACATCTACAGTGACTCGCCAGAAACTTCGGGAGCTTGGTTGGGAAGTTTTAATGCATCCGCCATACAGTCCGGACTTGGCACCAAGCGATTATCATCTTTTTCTTGCATTGCAAAATTTCTTTAATGATAAAAAATTGGCATCTAGGGAGGATTGTGAAAATCGACTACTAGAGTTTTTTGCAAATAGAGACCAGGACTTCTATGAGAGAGGCATTATGAAGTTACCTTTAAAATGGCAACAAATCATACAACAAAACGGTGCATATTTGACCCAAATCGGACAATCCGAAGCATGTTAAATAAAGTCCTGAAGTTCATATAAAAATAATGGATTTCTTTTTCCCCAACCTAATATTTAAACATCGCGTTATGAACTCTTGATAATATGAAGATATCAACATCTCATTTGTTTGTAAATTTCTTTAAAAAATAGTTAAATTGTTGTTTCGTGTTTATGTTTAAATCTAAATGAATAAAATTTGTAAAAGTGTAAATTTATGTGTAAAAAAAGTGTACATTTATAAAACGTTGCATAATTCACTGGTTGACTAACATACATTTCACGTAAAACTTGATTTGAGCTTTTCCTTGTATATCACAAAACACAAACTTAACAAAGGCGACCAACCAGTAACGAAGTCGTTCTTTTGTATTAATCAATGCAAGTTCGTGTCTTTGACTTTCTGTAATTGTTTAATTTTGAATTTATTAATAATAAGTAAGCAAAGCAAACGCCCTTAAGAATTAAAATTGATTCCTGATACTAGCTAGCTTTTATGAAAAGAACGTTGCCTGCGGAAAAAAATTTCATATTGAATTCCAAATTGTGCTTGGGCGAGGTTGTTACCGGGGTGGCGAAATGTGTTGAATCAATTTTACCACTCCATCGGATGGCTGCGCATGCTTGTCCGTTTTCCAGTTATTCGCATTGTCAGAAATTCGAAAGTGACGCAGCGGCCGCAACCATGGTAACTGATCGAGAGTATTGGAAAAGGAATACTGCCGCCGTGTTGTGTACACAAATATTCAAACTAGGGCAACAGCCTTTTAGCGAAAATAAAATGAAATTGAATTTGTCGAATGCTTTAAGCGGACACGTGGGATGCCCATAAAAGTAAAGGAATTTCTCTCCGTTTTCGTGTACTTGTGGTTCGATGATGTTGTATGTATTTATATATTTCAATATATATTTTAATTTACAAAATTATAATTTATAAATTTATTAAATCTTTAATATAGTCTAGTAAAAAATTTAACAGTGGTACTTTTCTCGAAGATGGGTTTTTATTATATTGTTTGTAAATATGAAACATTTAGCTTTGAAATCGTTAAGTTCTCAAAATTGATTAAACCGTTGCGAATTCAACATTATTGAAGATACAATGTTAAGAGACTTGATGCCCTACATTTTATGAGAGAAAAAAATAGCAAAGACAAGCCTTGGGCCTTGAAAGGTTAACCCATACTTGGATGAAAAGTCCTCGCAGTCAATCCGATAAATTATTTAAATATTTTAAGTAATTTATCTTTGTTTTTAATGTAAGCCACTACGGTTTCTGAATTCTTAAATCTTCTCCTTCGTAACAGCCACACTTCTGTTTGCTGATGATTAATAAAAATACTAATCTAATGGTGTATGATTTTCTCTTTGTGATTTTATTTCGTTAATAAATCGGAATAATTTTCTTGTATCGAATTAATGGCGTTATCAAATATTGAAAGTTATTAGAATCATTGTTGTATGCACAACTACGTCATAAGTACGAATATTGAACTTCACATGAATTAAAAATGTTATCTAATTGATAATCTTATTTAATTATTAATTATTTTTTAGTAAATACAAGTTTGTTTGTAGCATTGGACAATGGTACATTTTTCTGGAGACATTCATTTTTGAACAAATTATATACATATGTCTGGATTAGTAAATAAAAAAAAAAATTAGTATTACATTTCATGGAATTACATCACAAGACAATCCTGTATAATTGATTAAATAAGTAAATAAATTTTTTTTTTGTCAATAATGATCTGTTTTTGTATTTCACATTTTTTAATTTTTCTTACAAATGAACATTATTAGCTATTTAATTATTTTATGTTTCTTTTGATTGTTTAACTAACGAAATGCTCTTTTGTTCTTTCCAGGCCTCCTCACGATGGCAATGCTCAGTACAAGAGGCCGCCTCACCAGTCCCTCCCTCACGGGGCCGGTGGGGGTCATCACAGTCCTCCCCTGACGGGCACGAGGGGTTATCCGTACCCCCAGGATCCCGCGTCCCGTTGCTCCACTTCTACCTCCTTCGTCACTTCCGCCTCCCCCCACCTGGTGCACCCTGGTGGGGGTGGGGCCGTCTACGCAACTGCCAATCATATGTACAGAGAAAACCATTTCCAGGTAAGCACTTGCTCCCTCTCCAAAGCCACCTGCCATGATGTGCTCTTTTATTTCTTGTCAGTTCTGTGTTCCATTGTACTTATTTTTAAGTTTCAATTACGAAAGAAAGGTTATAGTGAGTCGATGTAATTATTTAGCCATCTGTAGATTTGGTACTGTTATTTTTAAATTATATATGTATCTTTTTGCGAGCAAATTTAGAGTATACGAGTGAGTGTAAATACTACATCTTTCAAGTTGTACAAAATACTTTGTTATGAAAAAAACTGTTTTTTGTAGGCGAGTTCACTGAGAGCCTTCGAAATTATTTCACAAATTCTTTCTGGAAAAATAATTCCATCAATTCATAATTAGCTTCAAAGATTTCGTGTTATAATTTTCTCAATTCCAATGAACATACAGGCGCTGCTTTACTTACTTTAACCTCTTTAGGGACAATTGTTTTTAAAGTGATAAAAATGACATATATTTTTTATTTTATTACGATTTATTCATGTTATATTGATAGGTATTCAAAAAGGAATAAAACAGGTAAAATAATACAAATACACAAAAGAACCATAACATCCACATTTATGGTCGCTGAGCGTTAATGGTCATTTATAAGTGAACATTCCGGACATAAATTATTCATTATTATTCCGGGAATAAGTTATTAAAACTAAATATATTTTATATATCTAGTATTATCCTTGGGGCCTGATGGTTGGGTGACTAGCGCTCGGTGCTTAGGCTTAGGCTTCGGTTTCGAATCCCGACGGATGTTTGTAGTGGTTCGCAATTCACTTTAAGCCGTAGGTCCCGGTCTAATATGGCTGTTGGGCGTAGGGCTGATAACTCTGCGCCATAAAAAGAAACCATCTCCTGTCTCGAAATCTGTTAATAGGCAAAATGTCTTGGCTAACCACGGCGCTGTTGCGCCAATGATAATGATTCTTATTAAACATTTGATATTTTTGAAAATAACCCAATAACACTGATACTCGAAATACTACTTTACGCTTTTTCACATTCCTAACTGTACATCATAAATACCGTTAGCGGTGCAGTCAAGCCATAAGATTTGTAGTTTAACGTACTTGAGAGTTTCTATAGTGAATAATTTATTATCAAATGTTTGTTCTTGTTAGTAATTATAATTAACACGATGGTATTAAAAACTACGTGTTCACAATACGGCCAAAGGCGTCAGGAGGTTAAATTGTGTTTCGATCTGATATTGGAATGAGCTCTAAGCAGTCAAACAATCATATGGACGATTTTTACAATGGGAAACCATCATAATTATTTATTGATGATTCTTGGAAATTTTTTTTTTTTTTTTTTTTTTGTAAGCTATCCACTGATGATATACCGCGTTTCTTGTAAGCCGTTCACAATCTTTGTAAAGATCTACACCCGACCAAAAATCGTTTCAGTTTTCGGGAAAAGTGCGTCAGAATCGCTCACCGATGGAGAGATAAATCCAGTGTTCGTAGACCTGAATACCGTCTAACGAACCCTGGGAAGGATGCGTAGTATTTCCAGATAAAAATTCCATCTGGCACTGATCGTCGGTCAAAACGTGACTCGTTAGTTGTGCCAGTTGGTATATCCCATTCGCCGCAGCACTGTTTGCTCTGAGAACTCATCTCGGAACAGGTGCAAAAAGCGGATTACCAGCGAATCTGGAATCGGAGCACTGTTTCTGTGTGCTCACCTGGAGATATTTTTCTCCTTAACTGTCTGTTTGAATTGCTATAGTGCGTAACAAGGTTTACGCACCTCTCCAAGCCGCTTTCCTGCTTTCTTTTAAAATTATATAATGGCAAGAATTGTTATTGGAAAATGGATATCGGTTCTTGCTACGCTGAAAACATATTAAGATGTTAGCTAAAGGAAGCGGATTACAACATCTATTAGGGAACTTCTTGTCCTTGAAATGACTTAAATAACTTGGATAGAAAAAGAAAAAAGTATTGCTTATTAGTTTAAAATATGCAGTTTGTTTCCTATTAAAGTCATGTAACATAAGACGGCCGTTGAGCCATGATATTGAATAATCTTTATAAAGATTGTTTTATAAAACTGCAATATTAGACATCAAGCTATAAAAAAGTTTTCAATGCTTATTCTCACAATTTTACCTGAAAACGAGATTCATTTATCGGAATCTTCATGCATTATTCATTCTTCAGGGTTCAACACATCAAAATAGGATGAAATATACTTTCACAGCATAAAATATCCGTAATATTTTTAACTCGAACATATATATATATATACATATATTTAAATATATAGAAGCTGGTACCACAGGTTTCGTGTTCTAATACCAGCGGTACCATGGATGTTGTTTGTAGTGGTTCGGAATCCACTTGTTGATCCGTTGTGGGATCTAGTGTTACTCGCGTCCGTAACCTATTTTCAAGCTATACGTGCCTGGGTAGTGCTTAAATGAGTAACAGCGGTGTAGCCCTTGCTTATGGAATAAAGATTAACTGTCTCTGGATTGCCAGCTGCATTAGAACAACAGACATCAAGCAAAAGTGATTTCTATCTAAATTATTTTTATATACGATTACATTGATCATAACAAAGCATTTCATTTGCCGTATACAAAAAATTTTCTTTCTCGCAATTTGTTATTACATATTTTCTTAAATAATTTTTTTTCTTCCAATATATAAATAATTTATTCAGTTTGTCATGTATTGTGGTACCAAGAGAATTTTTCCTATAAGGATTATATAAAGAAAAAGATTCATCCACTCCTATGAGAGGGAAAAAAAAAAAAAAATCCTCATTAATGGAGTTGTATACAATTATTTAAACACTGCTTTATTCTAAAATACACAGACACACACACATATATAACATGAAATTAAATTTGGTAAATTTGCATTTATCTTTTTCCTTACTTGGATTTGGTCGAGGTGCATCGGATTTAATGTTAATTAAAAAATCTGACCCAAAGAACACTGCTTCCGCCTGTTCCTCAAGATGTCTCGGAAATGTGGCGTTGTCTGGTCATTCCAGACAGCTATTACCGGTTGTTTGGGCTTTGTTGCAGTCGGTACTTGTCTGCAGAGTTTTTGACATCCTTCCATTTGGCAAAGATTTGGCGCACATGAGTCGTATTCCAAATAAAGGTCGTATACCAAACAAAAATTCGTGCATCTAAACAGGACGAATATCGAGTTGGACTTGTTCCAAAGCGGATATACACTGAGTTACATGTGTATATATATATATATATATTGCAAATGCTAATTATGAAATCCATACTAATTTATAAAATTAAATTTACGTGAGAATTATGCATCGAATTTTTTATTAAAAATTTTATATTATATTTATTTATCGGATACATATTCTTCATCGGACAAATCTACTTTTATCTCGTTTGTGTACGATATCTGAATTGAGGAATTATCGATTATTCCATTAAAAAAAAAAAATTTAGAATATTAATGGCAAAAAAAAAAAAAAAAAAAAAAAAAAAAAGTCTGCTTCGTGGAATGAATTAAAGAGTTATATATATTTGTTCTGTTCAACTTCGTGATTTTTGTTTGTGAAATGATCCTCAGTTTCGTGGCTGCAGCTCATGCGCACTTCGGAACTTGAAATTTTTTTTTGTAAAGAGTTTTAAATGTGAGGCACCACATAATTTTGTATTACGAAATGCTATGGTAGTTTTGTTATACATTTACGCGTAGCGAATACTTGTAGTAGCTTTTAGCGTGCAAAATAGTCATGCTTCATGTGTTGTGTTCTTTATATATATATACGACTTTTTCAAATTGTTAAATTATTTTTTGTTATAACGCAGCGAGCAAAAGCTTAGTCCTTGATAAGTAAGCGCTGCACCGACGTTACTCATTAGCACTACCCAGGAGATGCGTGTAGCTTGGAGATAAGCTACGGACACAGAGTAACACTACCCCCGCAACACATTACGATCCTGGTAGACCGGGACCTACGGTTTAAAGTGCATTCCGAACCACTACAAACATCCATGGCACCGCCGGAACTCGAACCCGAAACCTATGGTACCGACCATCGCAGCGTTAGCCACTCGGCCATTCAAGCCCCAATTGTTAAATAATTCGGGCGTTATTATAACCCTCCGTCAGTTTTATTTTTGTAAAAGATAGTGCATCTAATTAAATTGTTATAGTTTATGCGATGGAATCTTTTAGGAAAAAAAGGAATTAAAAATTTTTACATACGAATTAAAACATTATCTAGATGCGCTCTTAAAAATTACTTTATATGATAAATGAATCAAATGCAATTGGGAGGATTGTGAAGAAAAATTAGATACGAATATTTTGAAATTTTTGGAAATTATGTTATGGATGGCAGCATAAATATTTGTTTATATATTATTTATTTATGCGCGATGATTTTAATTTTTTATCGTGATTTTGTTCTAATTTAAATTTATTTAAAAAATAATTAAAAATTTTTTGACAAGAGTAGTGAATTATCTTTCTATATTTTGAACGCTATAAATTTTGTGTCTTATTTCACTTATGGTAAATTAATCGACTTGACAACGAAAGAAATTGATAAATTTGATTATTAATCATTTCACAAGAAGTAAAATTGTCCTATAAATAATTTAATTAAAATACATAAAATTTTGGAAGAATATTTGTTTTTTGTTTCTGGCCTAATTGTGTTATGGTATATTTAAAACACAATTAACAATCCTGTTGAAAAAATTTAATGAAATTTTAAAAGACGTATATGGTAGACAAACCGTCGTTACTTCGCATGTTGTTGTCCTACCTGTTTTTTAGGGGCAGAGGGAAAGAAGTCGCACAATCAATTGCGACATTTGAGGACGACGACGACAAGTCATCAATTGCGACGTTTTCATTTGTCTCCCGACATAAACAGGAACTATTTATTATTATTGTACATTTTTAATCGAAAATTACGCTGATTAAATATGTTTCCTATTCCAAATTTATTCACTGTTAAGTATTATAAATTTATTTCTTAAAAATATATGTGTAATTTTTTTTTCTCTTTGAAAATTAACTATTGTATAAGCTTGTTTCATTTTAAGGGGAGTCTACGACGATGTTTGAGGCTCCTGTTATTTACTTATTTCACCTGTTATTTACTTATTTGACGATTTTGGCCGTTTTTACGGCCTTTTGTCAAAATTCGTCAGTAATTAAGGAGTCGCCTTCGGTGATGATGATCACCCCTTGGCAATGCCTAATTTGTCGCGAAAGTGAGGAGCGCCAAACTTCGGATAACAACCCCGTATTAATGAAGTCTTTTTTCCGGATGAAATGCAGTTTTATCTTATAGGCAATGGTAGCGCATTCTTTGCGAAATACCGAAATTCCGCCAAATTTGGCGATTTTCATAATTGCATTATAGATATGGGTTAAACTGCATTTTATAATTTTCTTTTTTGACTGTATAAAGAAAAAGAATTTTTAAAAAAAAATTTTTATGTCCATATGTGTTGTGTACCTTATATATATATATATATATGTGTGTGTATATATATATATATATATATATATATATATATATATATATATATATATATATATATATATATATATATATATATATATATATATATATATATATATATATAACTTTTCCAAATTGTTGCATTATTCAGACATTACAATAATCTCTATCAGTTTTATTTCTGCAAAAGATACTAATTAAATTATAGTTTTTTGAAATGAAATGACATTTTAATAATTTTTTAATTGTTTTTTATTGTTGTAGAAATGACCAGCCAGAATTAACAAAAAATAGAGAAATTTTACTTGATCATGTTTTGTAAATTAATAAAAGTGTATTTTCTGAATTATGAAAATGTTAATGAGATTTTCATGATTTTATTACATTTAAAAATTAAAATATTTTGTCTTGTGCTTTAAAATATAGAAAATGCATTAAAAAAAAAAATCTCTATAATTAAAATTTTGTTTCAGGTTGATACTCGAGCACCAACTGAACCTCATCATTTAGACAACAGATATGGGGATCACAATGTACAGCATGCTAGGCGGAGGTTATCCCTGAGGCCTGCTCCTGCAACAGAGTATACTATAGCTTTAGAAAGGGAGAGGTGAGGCATATTTCTCATTTATATCAATTTGGTGTTTGCATCCTTAACGTCTCTCCCTTGAAGATATCTCTTGTTGCTGGGAAAGCAAATTGTCTAATTGTCTTGCATCCAGCAAAACATTAAAATGTGTAAGCTATCAAATTTGCTTGCATTGATTGAAATTAGCATAGCAACTTGCAGTCAAATTCAGTTAATAGAAAATAAATGTTTTAATATATTTACTAAACAGGATAGAAAAAAAAAAGTGTAGCAAAAAGTCAAAGAAAATATCAAGTTATTGGAGTATGTTGGAAAAATAGTAAAATAATTTTATTTAGATTTGGTATCCTTTCGAGCTAGAAACTGTATTGTCATTTACCTTATATAAAAATATATTGATATTATTCAACTTCTTATATATATTTTTTGTGTGTTCATATATATCTATATTAATGAGCATCGCATGCCTTCGGGCTCGGTCGATTTAACCTATTGAATTGAATATCTTTATTAATGTATATAAAGTCTGAACTTTAGTCTGATGCTGTTTTTCTAAATAGTATTATATTACAATAAAAATATTTTTTAAAAATTGATATTACAGAATTTTATTATTGTAAAATTTTCGTAGAGTACAAATTTGAATTAATTTTAACATTGTTCCTTTTAAAATTCTGTTTCATTGAAATAACACAAATTGTGTAATATTTAATTTTTTTTCCATGATTACCATCTTTTCTTCTCTAAACTTAATTATCTGTTTAAATTCTTTTGCAAATTATAATTCTCTTTTGCCTTAGGTATATGGATGCCTACCGCTATCAGTATGAAAGAGAGGTGGCTCTTGGTGTTTCATATGCATCCAATGCGATGGCAACGAGAACTCTAAAGCCACCTGTTGTAAGTGTCCACACTCCACCTGAAATGGATAATACTCAGCCCATGAAGCGACCTCGACTAGCCGTTGAACCTAAAGCTCCCGTCCACCAACCACTTACAATAGATACAAGAAATATTGTGATAAAAAAAGTAAGTTGGATTAAGCTAAATCTGTTTAGGGGAATTACTCTATGCAAAGTATATTTTATAAATCATTATCTATATTGAGCAAAAATGGTAAAAATACATGTTAATAACTACTGATTTTCTTTATACTACAGGTTAATATTTCAGATGAGTAATATATTTTATTATATTAAGTGAAATAATATGATATCCCCTCCTCCTTCTGGCAAGATTGATTTCTTATACTTTTTATTTTAGATGGATTTTTTTTATATCAGTTTATATAAAAATTATTATTTAATATACATATGTGATGGGCAAATATATTCACCTGTATATTTTTGTATTTTAGTTTTGATGAAATACATAATTCGAACATTTAGATTTCTTCTTTTAAATTAAACATATGTAGTGTATTTTTATTTATTCTTTTATTATTTTTAAATATTCTAATTTTAAATCTCATAATCGAATGATTAAAATTTTAGCTGGGTTTTCTTTTCCCTCAGACAAAATTAAATTTTGAAAAGTGTTGTATTGAATATATGTTTAAGATGAAATGTTTTTCAATTTTTAGGAACCTGCCTACACTCCGCAAGTGGAAGCCATTTCCCCTACTTTACCATCAGAAGAAGGTAGATGTGAATCTCCCATGAAGACATTAAAAGAAAACATTCTTGCTAGCATCAACAGACTAGAAAAAGAAATAACTCAAATAGAATGCCAGGTTCAAAAATTATTGAAGAAAAAGGTACACACACTTACAAAACATTTCTATAATATTAGCATTTTCTTCCTTGGTTCTGCAGCGTAAAATTTTGATATCTTTTAAATACAGTAACCTCTCTGTAATCGGCATGTTTGGGACCAAGGCTATGCAGAATGAGTGATTTTGCTTTATTATTGCTTCATTGAGTATTAATATAGTTTTAAGGGGAACATTAAAAAGCTCTAGATCAAAGTTTAAGCAATTAAAACATGCACATATTATTCAAGAAACACTGTACTCTGAAATCAGAATTGCCAGCTATGATATTCAATACTGGGTGAAAATATGCACAGCATAGTGTTGCCACCTTCCAGTCAAGGTTAATAAATGTCTGAACCCATACGAAAAACATAAAACAAGTGCTTGATTGGTGTCAAATTATAGAATGTGTTCAACTATTGAATGGTGAATTAAAGAGTGGTTACTATAATTATATTAGTTTTTATTATTAAATATGAATCGGCAATAAGGAACGTATTATGGATCTTGCATCTGGTATGTGGTGTACTAAAATCTGCAATTTGGTTTTATCTATTTTTATATTAATAAGAATATATATTTTTTATTGTTTAATTAATCTTTTATTTTTGCAAGCAAAGCATTTTCATTATTAATTCATCATGGTAGAAAAAAAACCCAGTTGATTTCAAAAGGATATTAAATTCAATTACTTTGTTAATAGAAAAATCAGTTTTACATTCAATGGAGCTTGTGTAATTAATTATATTTATTTTATTCTTAGGATGAATTGGAAGCTGAAGCCAGGAAACCTTCTGTAGCAAAAGAGACTGTTAAAGATGTCTGTCCCTTTGAATCAAAACAAATGAGCATAGCACAGATTATATATTCAGAAAACAAAGTTAGTTTCTATTTTTATAATTGGCTCCATGAAATTTATTTATTATTTGAAAAATTCAAATATTCAAAAATAATATATATATAACAGTATTTTAATAAAAATGTTGTCTTTCAGAATAAAGCCGAAGAATCCCATGCAGTTCTAGAAAAATTAGGACCTAAAGTTCAGATTGTAAGTTTATATAGCTAGTATTCATTGTTTGTTTACAGTCTTTCTGATGTATTTAAACACATATCTGACCACAGATTGCATGGAATGGTAAACATCTGGTTTAATGATGATTTGGATAATATTGAATAGATTCCTTGTTAGAGGTACTAATCAAAGCGTCTTCGAAAGAAAAAATATAATAGTTTGCGTGGAATTTTTTATTCTAGTGTTTCTTTTAATATCATGCCATCTAAAAATTAAAATTAAATTTTTTTTATTGTGTTTAAAATGCTTTCTAAATAACATTTCCTCCACTGTATGATGACACTCTTTTTGGAATCAGACAAACTATTCTACTTGTCAATTTTCTATGTGCAATCAGTAGTCAGATTATATCAAAATGTTAATAGAATTGGAAATGGACACATGAATCACAATTTTTTTATGTACTGCTTTCCACTAGACCACGAGTCGTGAACATTATTTTGAAGTCTTTATGTAAATAAATATCTAAATCTGAAAACTTATTGCATTAAATCAAGAGACTTATGCTAACCTTAATTTATCTTTTCAGCCCATGTATAACCAACCATGTGATACTGCTGTATATTATGAAAACAAAAGAAAGTAAGTATTGTTGTAAATGAGTTATTTCTATTTTAATTCTGTATTGTCAATGCAAGTGAATTAACAGCATCTTTCTTTTTTTATTTTATTTCCAGATTTCATTTATTTAGAAATAGATTAGTTAAATGCTTCAAGAAACGTCACAGAGAAAGAGAATTAAGGGTAAGATATTGTGTAGAATTTAAAAAATACATTATCATTAAATAACAATGGATTAATATAGTTATACTCTTTAATTCGGCATTTCAGGACTAATGCATATTAGAGATTTTCCCAGATTATTGAGTGTCAATATAGTTTTAAATGAGATATCAAAGTTAAGCACATAAAATGGAAATTTAAATAATTAAAACATGTATATATTTAATGTGTTTAATATGTAAGTGCATATTAAATATGTACATGTTTAATATGTAATTATTTAATATGTACTTATTAAATATTATTACTTTAATATTATTTACTATCAATAAAAAAAAATTAGGCAAAATCAGCGTCGGATTTTCGAATGTGACAAATTATTTAATGCTGGATTAAAGAGAGGTTACTTTACTTACAGTTTATATATGCATTAGACATAAACTTTTACTAATGCTACATTTTAAAGTAATTATGTAAAGTTTATTTACAGTTTTTGTGAGCGTGTGAATTTTAATTTTATTGATTATTGTTTTCTTGTAGGAAAAACATTTAACAGACACTTACAGTCAACTCATGCAAGAGTGGTTAAAAAAGATGGAGAAAAAAGAAACCAATGCTACAAAAAAGTAATTATTATATTTATTAATAAAAAATATTTTTATAAAATTACTTTCTTTTAAAAAAATTTTTATTGCCTTAAATTATTTCCAAAAATTTTTAATGAATTTTACTAAATAATAAAAATGTTAATTAAAAAATGAATATGTTTTTATGAAAAAGATTAATTAACTATTATAAAAAACGTATAATATTGCCATAAAGTTTTTTATTTATAAAAATGTCTTTGCTATAAAATCAAAAAACATTACATATTTTTTTTTTTTCTCTCTCTCTATATATATAAAAATCAAAATTTAATATGTATATTATTTGTATTTTCATAAGTTATATATTAAATATGCTTATATATTAATATTAGAGTACTCCATTGATAATTTTTCAACTAAAGCATTTTTCAGATTTTTTTTTTTTTTAAATCTTAAGTGAGAATTTTTGAGTATTAAACTTCATTATGGTTTTTCATTTCTAGGGCCAAGGACGCAAAATTGAGAGAATTTTTCGAGAAACAATTTCCAGAGCTTAAGAAACAGAGAGAGGACAAGGAGAGGATATCCAGGGTCAGCACCAGGGTTCGCAGTGAATGCGAGTTGGAGGAAATCATAGACGGGCTGCAAGAACAGGAGGTAATTTATAAATTTCTAATGATGCTGTAAGTACATAAAAACATGTTGAAAAGTAGTTGATTGTAAAAAACACAATAAAATGATTCTCTTTTTCTAAATTAAAAAAAATCGTTTAGAAAGTATGTTATAAATAAAAGAAAATATCCTAAATGTATATAATTTTGTATGGTTTTTTTTAATATGGAATATACACTCAAGAGCCAAAACATTATGATCACCCCTACATTGTGCAATGAACTCGCCTGGATGACATGGAAGGCACATGATTAGGTGGAAGTGGTATTTAACTGGTATTAAGTGGTGGTATTAATCCATGCCAAGGCAGGTTGAAGCTGTGTTGCGTGCCAAAGGTGGGCCAACTCGTTATTGACAGGTGGTCAAAATGTTTTGCCTCTTGAGTCTATAACCTGTATATATGAAATATCTAAATATACTTACTTGCATATTAAACTTAATGTATACATATGTGAAATATGTAAAAAAAAAAAAGTGACCCACTGGTTAATAGACATTTTTCCTCTTTTTAACTTATGATAATAAATTAAATGTTACTGTTCGATAAATCATTTTATTTTTAATAAAGATTTCATAATGGAAACTAGGAAATGTGCTCTAATTTTTTTTGTTACAAGGTGGAAAAATGCAACATATTTTCATATTCAACATATTTTCTGAAATTTGATGAAATCGTATTTAAGTTATTTATTATTATTATTTTTAGTTGGAAGAGAAGAAGATGAGAAGCTATGCTGTGATTCCTCCAATCCTTCTAGACAGCAGGCAAAGGAGGCTTTGGTACATGAATAATAATGGAGTAATAGAAGATCTTAGTCAAGAATGTAAAGAAAGGCAGTTGTTAAATATTTGGACATTGCCAGAGAAAGAACTGTTTAGAGAAAAATATCTTCAGCATCCTAAAAATTTTGCTCTAATTGCGACGTGCTTGGAAAGGAAGGTAAGATGACAAGAATTAAAATTATTTGCTGGATCACTTTTTAGTTGGTTGAAAATAACTTTTCAAATCTGAATTAGAACACAAGCTTGTTTGGCTTTTTTTAAGGGAGGGAGAAGGGGGAATTTTTTTTTTTTAATTTTCTTAAAAATGCAACCTATTGGATTTTTTTTAAAGTTTTTTAAATTGTCTTTATACTGCTAAATTTTGTAAAGTTAAATTTTTATATATTTTTTTTAAAATTGTTATTGAAATATTTTGATTTTTTTTTTCTTTACAGTCTGTTGCTGATTGTGTTCAATATTATTATTTATCTAAGAAAAGCGAAAATTACAAACAGCTTCTGAGGAAACACAATGTAAGGAAAAGGACAAGAGCTCTAGGGAAACCTCAGCAAAACCAACAACAACAACAAGTTTCACAAGTAAATCTTTTTTCATTTTAAATATTTTCTTCTTCATTTTTGTAAAGTTTAAAAAAAAATTGCAAAAACAAATTTATGTATAAATTAACATAAGGCCTTAACAATAAGCTTTTAAAATTTAAGGTACAAAAAAAAAAAGATTTTAAATAAGGGTATTGTGGAAAATTTTTTGATGCTCTTGTTAAATTAGGCTACAAAACATGGAAATATTGAGAATTAAGAATATATGTGTAATATGCAATATGAGTATTTTTTGTTAAAATTGGCAAAAGTTGACAAGAAGTGTTTTGGACTATACATAAAAAATTCTAAAAGAATATGTAAAACATATTCACATATAATGCAGACTCATTGCAGGCATTGTATAAATACGGACATATGTTTATTAACCATTCATTGAACAAAAAGAATGATGATATTATGTAGAGCTAATTAATGTTATTTGAGGAAATTTATAGCAAAAATACAAAAAGTAAGAGTTTATATGTGCAAATAAAATTTAATCGACTGGCCCAATATAGAAGCTACACATAAAATTTGGAGTTTAATGAAATAACAAAACTCATAACAGCAATTTTAAACAAATAAAGAAAGAAAAAATATTAATAAATCATAATTAGGCAGTAAATTATGTTCATCAGTTATCATTCAAAACTGAAAAAAGAAAGCAAATTAAAAAGTAAACCATAGAATTCCAAACAATTTTATAAAAAAAAAGCACAAGAAAAAATTTTATTAAAAAACACACAATAAGAATTAAAAGTGGTCCAGGACATCGCTGTTGGCCCTCTCTCCCCAAAACAATAATCGTATATTTTTTTGAGGGGAGGACGAATCGATTTTTTAAGGCAAAAAAAATGTGATTTTAATGTAGTGCAACAAATCTTATTAATCTTAAATGGGCTGAATTTTGCTCCCTGCTATGTTTCATGGATGTGTGTTGCCATTAAAAATTTTTTAGAATGTTGCACATGCAGAAACGTTTGCATACATTTTTTTTTTTTTTTTTTTTTGGTAGTCCTGCCTATTGGAGAACCAATAAAATAATATTTTATGACTTTACTGCTATAAATGTTCAAAGAGCAGGAGATGAAATTATAAAGTTGTGAAGTGGTGTTTAGACCTTTACTTATGAATAATATTAAATATATATAATTATTACTATAATATATATATATATTATATTACATATAAATATTTTGAATGATATATGAAAGTCAAGAATATATTTACTATAAAACTATTTTGTTATAAAATAGATTAACAATCAAGCTATCTAAATCATAGTTAACAATGTTATTTATGAAATAAATATTTTTTCTAGACAACTGGTGTCACAACAAGGCAACAAGAAGATGCAAAAGCTTCTTCTTTTGTTTCAAGTTGCAGCACGTCATTACCCTCTAATTTCGAAACAACCACACAAGCATCCACTGATTGTAATTCATCTTCGGCATCAGTCACCACAACCAATTCTACATTTACGAACTGTACGGCATCTGCATCCAACAACTGTTCCACAGCTGCTACTGTCAGCACTGATATTTCTGCTGCTGACCCGAATAGGTCTTCAAGCAACAAACTTGATTCTGGAAAGATTCACTTACCTAATAATATAAGGTATAATTTTTAATGGAAAAGACATTGATTTTCATTCCACTTATTTTCTATAATAAATTAACTGCACACTATTTATTTGTTTCAAAATTTTGCATGCATTTCCATTATGTAAAATAAAAATTATGCGTTTGTTATCTTCCTTGTCTTGTTATGTTTTGTAAGTAATAATTCTCTAGTTTAAAAAATAGTACAAAAACCTCTAGAGTAAAAAAATATATATATCTATAAATAAATCTTGTTCTTTGTTTTAAATTTCATTTTAAATTTGTATTTCTTTTTCAATGGCACAATGGTGGGCCAAGGCCATCTGCCTACTGGTAGATTTCCAGACAGGAGATGTTTTATTTTTTACGTGATAGGTTTGTTAGCAACAATGCTCTACAGTCAGATTGAACCGGGGCCTATGGTTTACAGTGGATTCCGAACCACTACAAACATTCATGGTCCCGCCAGGGCTACGAACCCGAAACCTCTGGCACTGAACTGTAGAGCTCTGTCCCTCACCATCAGGCCCCGAACGAGCATTTATATTACCCAACACATGGCATTTGAAAAGATTTTCATTCCAAAAGTTTAGTTTTACCCTTTAAATAAATAGAAAACAACTTAAATTATTTATTTATTACCATAATTTAGTTAAGATTAGAAAAGTTTTCAATTTTTTTAAAAATCTAAGATGATGAATAATAGCAGTTTTTAAAACTTGTTGAAAAGTGATATTAGTAATAGTTTAAATTGAGCAATATATGTATTGGTAATATTTAAACAATGATTATACTGGTGTGTTAAAGTAAAGTGTTAATTTTTTTTTCCCTTCGTGTAATTTAATATTTTAATATGCATAGTCTGACTATTGATTATGTGGGAAAATGTCAAGCATCCAAGTCAGACGGATTAAAAAAGACTGGTATCATAAGGGGGGAACTGCCATTTAGGAGGGATTTTAATTTTCTGTTTAAAAACAATTTTAATTTTTAATCCTTAAAATTTTAATAGGCTTGGTATTAAAAGAAAAACTAGATGAAAAAATTTGATATTAATTTTCCACATGATCCATAGTTATACTATATTTATCTTTTTTTTTTTTTTTCCCAAATTAGAAAAAAATTTAATTTTTATAATATTTTTAATTTAGATCCAATATTGGATTAGATTAAATCGAAGAAAGGTCATATTTGTAGTTAAATTATTTTTTAATATTTAAAAATGCATTAATATTTAATAAATCTTCATTTGTAATTATATTTAATTTAATGAATTACAAATGAAAAATTAATTCATTACAATCAATTAAATTTTTATTACTCATGAAAATATCATATAGATAATTTTAAATAAGTTTTCAGTATAATGAGCAAAATTAAAATGCAAATATTCATTCAATTTAATTAAATAACGTCTTTCAAACTAATTATTTTGGGAGTTAATAAACCTATTTATGAATGCATATTCAGGAATATAAATTAATACATATTCATTTTAAAGCAATAAATGTTGTAGATTGCAAATTTTGTTAGAAAATTTCTTATATATGTTTGATCTAGAATTCAATTAGAGTTTTTATTTTAAATGAAAAGTAGTAGGATCAGTGATCACCTATTTATTTTATGAGAATATTTTTTTCTATGTGATTTAAGTGTAAGTCCAGTATAAGTATTATATGTGATTATAAGTATATTTAAGTGATTAAGTCTGATAACAGCGTGCAATGGTTAACTTAAATGGCTGAACTGATTACTTATTAGGGGTACTAGTTAGATAGATCTGCACAAAGCTGCTTTGAAAGAAAAAAGTGTGATAGTGTAAAATATTTTTTATCTAATTCTCCTTTTAATATTTCATGTTTAAATTATTAAAAATCATTCCTAAATTACATTTCCTTCCCTATGACACCACACTTTTTGAATCTATCCAATTTGATGGCTTGCCAATTTTTCACACAATCGGTGATCATACTGTAAGTCATCCTAATTTTAGAAAAGTGTCGTCAAAAATTTTTATATGCAGAAACATTTGTTAAATTTAAAATAATTTAGTATTTGCTTTACTTGAGTCAATATTATGTTTAGTATAAATATTTTTTCAAATAAAACAATGCTTTTTTTAATATTAAAGTCCAATTCTAATAATATATCAATATTATTCTGTCCTTTGAATAAGCATCTATGGATCAGTTTTAAAAAGTAAATTGATGTGCTTATATTATATCATTTTTTTTTAGAAGAAAGAAAGAAGCAGTATTAAAAATGGGTGAAAAAGAAGATGCGAGAAGTGACAGTGATACTGCTAGTGATCATCAAAGTTAGTTGTATTTTTATTTGTTTAAATTAGTTTCATTTATCAATATCTTCCCTGAAAAAAAATTATTTGATTTAAATTGGTACATCAAAAAAGGACAAAGTTCAAGAGATAAAAGGAATTTAAATGATTAGATCAAATTTTTCACTTCTCCAATTTTAAGTTTCTAATAACCTTTCTGAATTTTGAAGCCTTCATTTTTATGAATCATTTATATATTTGAATTAGTTTAAATTAATTAACCACTAAAATTGTTCTTTTAAAATAAATTAAATTATTGTTCGAATATGGATGGCATGGAATAGTAAACACCTGGTTTAACGGTGAAAATGAACCAATCAACAACTTGTTAGGAATGCTAGTTTTATAGACAGAGAGAAAACTGCTCCATAAGAAAAAATTATAACTGTGTGGAATTTTTTTATCTGATTTTCTTTGAATATCATGAAATTTAACATTTTAATTATTAAAAATTTAAATTCTTTTTATTGCAATTAAAATCCTTCTTGAAATGACATTTCCTGCTCTGTCACTGATCTTTTTAAATTCATCCAACTTGGCCACCTGCCAGTTCTACACAAATAGTGCTTAGACAATATTCAATTTTTTTTATAAATGGTTAATTTGGATTTAACTTATGTTTTAATATGTGAATGTACATTTTTCAGATGACAGTAACCCTGCTCAACCATGTGCTGTGTGTAAAATGGAATTGGACAACTATAATCAATCAAGAGCTTTAACCAAATCCAATTGCAGTACATTTGGTATTAAAGAAAATGATTTAGTGAATGGCATGAGGGTGTGCGCTTCATGTCGCTTCAAAACTGTTAGAAAGAGGTAAGTGTTAAAAGATTTCTTACATTTTTTGGTAAAATAAATGAACAATGATTTGTCATTAATATTATAAAATGCTATATTTTTAACGTAATAGTAAAGTTAAAACATTGAGTAACATGCTATGTATTGAATTTTGTGGAGAATATTAAAAAAAAATTAATTATTAACATTAAATAAATCAAAAAAATTAAATATACACAAATTTTATTTGTTATGCATATAACATGATTAATAAATTCACTATTGTGTGATACTTATTGTTTTTTGCACATAAAAGGGAGACTAATGCATCTTCATTGTAATGTTATTACAAAACAACACATTTATGATCCTATTACAATTAAAATTTACACTAGCCTAACTCAGTGCTGAGTGTTCATAATTAATTCAAATCAAAACTTTCTTATTGTTTTTTTGCTGTTCTGAACATTTCTTGTTGTCCTTAGGGCAGAAACTAAACTAACTGAATCCTAATCTAAAGTTCATTTTCTTGAACACCAGATCTATACAAAAGGTTTAGGTGTATTGGCATTTTAATGTTCATAGTATAACTTAGTTGTTTGTTTGTATTTCAAAGGTGTCCTCTTCCAACGTGCAAGACCCCCAGGCGCAAAGTGAAACGATTACGTCCTTTAGCGAGCAAATTAGCTGAATTGTCAAACGAAGTAAAGGACACTCTCCTAAACGAGCTTGGTAAGTTATGTAAAAATAAAAATAGATTTTATACCATTTTATTTGAAATATTTAAATGTTTTATCTAATTTTTGCTTGTTTTTTTAGAAATTCCAGCTGATGTTACCAAATGCTGTTCTGCATGTTTCAATAGAATTGTACGAAAATTGGACAACAATTCAACTGGGGATCCAGGTAAGATATTCATTTTTTTTTCTATTACATAAGTTTCAATTGTAAAAATCAATTGGGTTTTGGTGAGAAATATTTATTTTTGTTGCAGAATCATGTGAGAATACCAAATGGACAGATAGTGAAACGGATTTGATAAAACAAGGGTTAAGTCAACATGGTACTGATTGGGAGTCAGTAGCCTCTGTTGTGAGTACAAAATCAAAAGAACAGTGCAGACAATTTTTCTTCAGTTTTAAACGCAAAATGGGCTTGGATGACATTGTCCATGAATTCAAAAAGGTAAATTTATTAAATATTTATTTCAAATTAAATAATTAAAGTTTATTAACTGTTATGGTAAATTTTGTTGATTTATTTGGTATGTAAAGGTTGGTGGTAATAATTACTATTATATAATCATGGATGTTTTAATTTTTAACAAATGTTAGTTCTGTTCATTGTAAAAATATAAAGGAAGTCTTGGCACTTAATGCATTATTTTGAATTCTTATTTATTATATTTCTTAATTTTAAAACTATTTAATTAAATACAGTAACTTCTTTTTAATCTGGCTTTCAATGATTCGGCCCATTCTAATATCTAGTGCTGATTGAACCTTCGCTTTCATAGTTTTTCCCTATGGATTTTATGGCATTTATTCATCTTAACCACCAGATGGTGATACAGTGCTGCTCACATTTTCATTATTTGCACATTAAACATGTTTATGTATAAATATTTGTTTAACATACTAAATATGTACATGTTGTGATCGTTAAAATGTTTTAGCTGGAATGCTTTACCTTTGATATCCCCCCCATTAAAACTACATTGATGCTTGATAAACCGGCATGGCCTTGGTTCTGAGCATGTTGGGTTAAAGAGAGGTTACGCTATTAAGTAACATTAATTAGTTCAAATGTAAAATTCTCTTTATTCACACAAATACAATAAATTTTATTTAAATCTCAAAAATTTCCTTATTTCAGTCTAAAAGGTATAAAGAAAGCATGCAGCAAGATGGGAAACCACCACCAATGGTGACTGATGAGGAAGAAAGTGGGGAAACCACATCCAGTTGTGATGAAGATGATCGAGCGGATAGGTGTAGTAGTGATACAGCGAGTGCACCTAGTCCTGTAGATAAAATTTTGAATGAAGGTAATTTTTTTTCAATGTAAAGATGTATACATTTTTAAACTTAAGGAAAATAAAATTCTCATTTCACTAGTTACTTATACTAAACTTAGTAAATGTTTAAAAAAAAAAAAAAAAAAAAAAAAAATCTTAGTGTTAGTATACAAAATTATTTGATAATAAAATTCTAGAAAATTTGAGCCTTCAACTTGCATACAAATATTTTTCTTATATATGATGTTTAAACATTATGTAAATAGAAGAAATAATATTTTATTTACAGAATAATTTTAAAATCGTCAATTATCATAATAAAAAATAGGATTTACATATTGTTTATATATCTATTGCTTAAAGTTAAAAAGTGTTAAAAATTTTACTGTCTCTTTGAATTTATTAAATCTTTCCTTTCAATTCTTTTTTTTAAAAGTCTGATCATTTTACTGATCTTTTTGTGACAGAATGTGTGAAGTTGATTTTATATGTTATATCATTTTTTTTATTTTTATTACAGACAAATCTGAAAGTAGCAGAACTCAGGAAAACATTAGTGAAACCAGCCAGCCTGGTGGTATTCTGAATTCGGATGAATCGAGAAGCCGAAATCTGTCACACCTTGATGCTAGTCCCAAGTGTCAACCTGATTATGACAGCAGTGCTACAGTTAGTGCTGATGAAGGCCAAAATGATGGAAGAGACCTTTCTCCTCGAGTTATTCACAGTCATCCCCTGAAAATGGGAGGAGAGAGGAAGCACTTTCAATCGCCACTTCCAATACCCAAAGATGAGATTAGAACACCAGATTCTTCAATCCCTATTTTGAAGGCTTCAAATCAAGATCCAAAAGAGCCTAGGAGAGATGACTCACCGCCATTTATACAAGCTCCAAAAAAGGAAGAACCGACTTGTGTAAGGGATCTAATTTATCAAGCTATTGAGATGAGCCTTGGTAGTCAGTGGCCATCATCCAAACCAGGACGTAATAGTAGTCCTATTCCAACATCTGTTTCGGTACCCATGAAGACAGAGTCTCCTGACATCACCATAGTAGAAACAAAAAAGGAAGTGGATGCATCCGGTACATTAATTCCACCTGCACATAGTTCGTCCCGACATCCTTCTCGACCTAATTCCCATCATATGGAAGTTAGCTCTGATTTTGAAGTTCAAGATCTCAGTAAAAAGGTGAAATCTAGGGATGTCAGTCCTGTAAAAGATTTTTTAAAGAGGGAACGTGTCGGTACTCCTGTAAGACCTCCTTCTGCATCTTCTGTTCAATATTATGGTGGGGCCCCTCCACCAGCACATAGTAATCATTATCGTTCTACACAACCTCCCCCTGCATTATCACCTCATTATGTTGCAGAACCTCATCATGAACTCTATTATCCTCGAGGTGGGGATCCCAGAGGCAAATCTTATCTTGTACCAGAAAGACCACATTCTCAACCTCCTCATCTTGTGGCACAGTCTTCTTCTCTTCCTAACAATTCATCTATGACTCTGCATGCCAAACCTGTACCAATTAAAGCTACCGTTCCTCCGCCGCCTCCACTTGTTGCATCAAAACCATCCCAAATGTCTCCTAAAGTTCCTTTCAAAGACAGAATAGTATCCATTCCTCCAAGTGGTTCTATTACTCAAGGTACTCCAGTGAATCAACAATCTATTCCAATACCACCTACAAATCTGTCATCTTCAAGATATGAAGGTCTCATAAGACAATTGCCCACCCCTCAAACCAAAGAGGGTGGATCCATTACATTAGGAACGCCTGTTCAACACGATTCAGTGAAACGAATTCCTAATAGCAGACCAGAAGCCTTTTCACAAACTTTATCTGATAATATTATTCGCCAAGGTGTGCCAGCTATGTATGATCCAAGTGTTATGGAGTATTATCGGCAAGTCGCACCAGGTGCTCAACAATATGCATTTGCTCCAGGCTATCCACCTTATCCAAGTAATATAACACCTCAGCGTCCTCCTTATGCTAATGAGTCTCAGCTTAGCACAAAGCAAATTATAATTGATTTTAATACATCTAAACAAATGCAGATGCGCCGAGGTGGCAACATTCCATCAGAAAAAGAATTGAAGGTTTCACCTAGGGGTTCTGATTCAAACTCTTCCCAAGTGGTCCCTCAAGAAAACCATCTTCATCCTATGTATCCACCAACTAATTATCAAGGTAGTGGGGGTCCACATTATAATCATGTTCCATCTAGTTATCAACCTACAGATTCTCGTTATATCCATCATCGTCCTCAAAATACTCAAATAGATAGAACACGAAGCCCTTCAGGAGTAGAATCTCCCCTAAATGCAAGCTATGCTCAACATCCTGGGAAACGTAGCCCAAGTTTGGCTTTGGGGTCAGGAAGACAAAATGTTATTCAAAATGTTCATCGTAGTATTACTTGGGGTACAGCAAAGCCATCTGTGATACAAGCCCCTCAGTCAGCTTCAGCTCGTACTCCTGACATACGAACTGAAACCATCAGCCCAGCCAATGTTAGAAAATCTACTCCATCTCCTCGTCATCCACAACCAATACTTTATCCATCAGTTCCAAACTCAGGACATGAATCTGGCAATTTACATACTTTAGCAAATGCTGCTAGTATTCAACTTAGTCTGACTGTTCCAAAAGATGGTAAAGGATCACCAACATCTAATGTGCATTCTCGTCAAGATGCAAAATCACCCAGAGATAGACCTGTTGTTGAAGGCCTAGAGAAAACCTTGATAGATATGCATCAACGTCCTAGATCTTATGCCGAATCTGGAAATAGCCATGAAAGAGTGAGAAATAATAATTCAACTCCACCGGAACAATTAAATGATGGCCACAGATATCAGGGTTTTATGCATAATTCTTATGATTTATCCAGGGAACAAAGAATGGCTGAAAAACAAATGCTTATAAATGACCAACCTTCAACTCTTCGATTGGGAAATATGAGAGAACCCTTTTCTAGAGAACAATTTGAGAGACAAATGAGGCAAACCAATGTATCAGCATCTAGAGATCGTGTGTACGGTAAAAAAGAAGAAGAAAGATGTCGATCTGGGTCTTCAGAAAGCCAGACACCAAACTATCCAAGTCCTTCTCCACAACAATCTGATCTAGAAAATGAAGCCAATCTAGCCTCTAAGATATTTTCCCAGTCCTTTCAAAAGGATGTTCCAAAATCAAATTCTTCCCCTCGAGGATTTACAGCAGCTAATTTAATAGATGCTATAATAACACGACAGATCAATCATCCTGATAATCCAGCTGTAGCTCTGCAAAATACTAAAACTTCTGGGATGGATATATTTGGTCAATATCATTCAGGTTATGAGGGAAGCAAAACTCCTCCTAAGTCTAATATAAAATTATGTCCTAAAACTGAAGTGGTGACCATTGATGATGAGCCTGAAAATGAAAAAACATGGCCAGAAAAGTCTAATACTCATGGACGTTCCCCTCCTGTATCATCAAACAATTCCACATCTAACCCCAGTGATAAAGTATATACTCTAAGTGAACACATAGCAGCAATTATTTCAAAAGATTATAACAGTCCTTCTGATGCATCTCAAGCTCAACCACTTTATAGCAATAGTCAATCATCAGTTAGTACTACTGTTTCTACTCCAACAAGATCATCATTTGTTCTTGCTTCAAATAATTCTAGTGGGAAACCACTAGAAGGAATAGCTTCTGCTTTACCAACTGAAGCAGTCTTGGTTAACTCAAATACTTCTCATGGTGTTCCAGATCATAGTCCACAAAATTGTCCTGGTAATGGATGCTCTTATCACACTCACAGTTGGAAATTGAGAAGAGCTTTGCAGCAAGACAGAGACAGGGAACACAGATCTCCTGGCTTAAATGAAAATTCACAGAAAAGACCATCCTCTAATCAAAGTTGTGATGCGCCTCAAGAAGAACGACAAATAATAAGAGTTGCCCAAACATCTTCTCCGTCTTCAGTTTTGTCAACTCGGGCTTCACCAACAGGTCCCTATGGAGTAGAACCGATTTCACCTCCTAGTCAAAGCAATGAGCCAACCGAAACATCCAACAGACTCCCTTCATCTAACAGCCAACCTCCAGCTTGGGCTAATAACCCAGGTATAACTGGACTCCTTACAACTCGTCACATGTATCCCCAAGAATATCCAGAAGGAGTTCCTCCACCCATACCCCATTATAATGTACCTACAACTGTAGGATCCAGTTCTTCAGGCGGGCCAAACCGACCACCACATCAACAACAAATGGGGCTATCTCCATTAGACTATGTTAAAAATCGAATTGTCGAAGTGATGAGAACTGCTGATAATGAGCAAGAAGTACCTGAATCTCGTAGACCCCAATCTGCAATGGGTTATTCTGATGAAAGAGATCACTCACTTCAACATGTGTACCGATATCAACCTGGTGCCGATCGTGATATTTCAGCTGAAAGGCCATGTAGTACAGGTAATGGACCTCCTGTACTTCAGGGACAACGTTATAGTCCAGCTGTTACACGTTACAGCCCTGTGCCACCAAGACCTTCTAGTGCTGCTGAACGAGTGCCCAGTAGGAACTCTACCCCTGGTGAGGTACCCAGATCACTTAAGCGTGGATCTGACGGTCATCTTATATCTGGTGATTGGCGAGACAGTCCTAGTGTTTCTTCGAGAGCTAGTTCTCGTTCTGTGTCACCAAATAATGTAGATCATCCAGACAATGTATCCCGCAAAAAAACTCGCTCTGAAGGTACTTTCATTCCAGAAAGTACAACGGATCGTGCGCCTGTTCTGTTACCTCAAAATTCCATCAGTGTCCATCGCTCGGGTTCCCTGTCGGAAGCACCACGATTGAGCTCGAACAATCCAAGCCCTCAAATAGTGGACGGTCAAAGTGCTTCCAAGGGTATAGTATCGCCTCGCATGGATCCATATTCACAAACTGAAAGTGAATACAAATTTCGAATGAGCGACAACAGACCTGAGAGCCAGTGGAGCTTGATGAACAACCACAACAGAACTGCTGAAAGTGAGTCGCTGGCACGACTGAGTGAATCTATGAACATGGGTGCTGCTTCATCCACAACTGCTGAATCTTTTTCCCCATCCAATAGAACAGATATGCCACTCAAAACAGAGTCTGGGCCCAGACAAAGCCCAGTGACTGGCTCTGGGTCACAAGAACCTAATAGAAACAGCCCCAGTGCATCCTCTCAGGGTCAGAGAAGTGCTACCTCGACTCCTATGGGTATGAATGTGTCCTCGAGCTCAGGTCTGTATCCTCCATTTGGGGCTATAAATGGCAGTGTCAGCAGCAGTACCAATGCAATGTTTTCTTCTGCCACAACACTACCTCCGCCAGCCAGCCCGCACATGGCTTATTCCTTCTCGGGCATGGGGAACACATACGCTTATCCATTCTCGGCATTGTCGATGCGTTCACTTTCAACAACTCACAATTCCACATCGTTAACCAATAGCTCATCTTCCGTTTCCAGTAGTCACATTTCAACTATGCCGGTAAACAACTCGTCGAGCAACTCGCCATCACCCCTTCACAGAAACAACCAACCTCCTCCATTGTTGTCTTCACAATATGAACCACTATCTGATGAAGATTGAAACTCTTGTTGCATGGACAACTTTTACTTCTCTCTTGACGGAGCTGCTGCTTATTTTGCCGTTTTGCATTCCATGATAAATGTCCTCAATGTGGTATATGAACCTGGCTGCAGCAGTCATTGGAGTTATTTTCCAACTCATCCAAAGGACAATTGCAGTTGCAAGCTCTGGTTATTGCTCATTATTACCACTTGTCATTTTATTTCTTACTGTGATCACTATGTGGCAAGAATTCTGGATCCAAAATGTGTTATGTCAGTTTTTGTTTTATTTAACACTGCCACAATGGTTTTCTTGGGGGCGGATCTGTAAAAGCCAGCGTTCTTTTACCCCCTTCGTGAATTAAAAAATTGTATTGTACATTATTTATCACATTCAAACTTTTAGGCCCAACACTGTTGACAAACAATTAATTCAAAGTTTTTTTTTGGATTGTATAGTGTTCCCACATAAATTGTGTATATTTTGATTGATTTTTTTGTACAACTTTTTTTAATATGAAAAACTGCTGTAACTTCTATTTTTGAGCCCCAAATTAAGTTAATTCCGAGGCTTTCAGCTTTTTTCTAGTCGTAAAGATTTGTGTTAGATACCTGGTTAGTAAGCTGTTTGTTTCCAAAAATAAAGTAATAGTATAGGTTTTGAGATGGGAAAAACGCAGTCCGCCCCTGTTCTTCAGCTCAATGTGAAGCAGGGCAACTTATTTTTAACTTAATAGCCGATGTTCAGTGCCTTGGTCTGCTGCAGGGTACGGGGTGTCATCCCAACAGACTTTGTAGTTCTCACTGTTTTTTTTTTGTTTTGAAAAACTGCAGCACAGAAGTTTCACAGGGTGGACAACCTTGAAAACACTATCTGATAAATTGCTGGCATGTCCAAAAAAAGTAACAGAGTTATCTTTCTGGTCTGGATTCAATGGCATGGGCACTGTGGCACACCAGTAGGATGTTCTTTAAATGTGTTTTTATTGTAAGACAGTGTATGCTCATGTGGAATATAGAATGGGCAATTATAAAATTCCTATGTAATGTAATAATTATTCAGCATCTTTATTTTCCCGGTGCTAATTTCTTTTATAATTTTTCCTTGTTTGTTCTCAGTATTAAAAAAAAATTGTTTTTTTTTTCCATTGGATGAATTGAGTTCTATTCATTGAAGCATACGAGTAGAAAATAAAAGAAATAGGTACTTCATCATCATTATCATACTGTAAATAAGCCTTGTATATATTTTTTTTATCCTCAAAAGATTGATGTGCAATATCCACTTTGGAGAAACTTTTTATGTAAATCGCACGATTATCCATTTTGAATGACATTCCAGAACTATCGAGTGGGATGGCTTTACTTCATTGATACTTTTAAAAATACTTTCCTTCGATACAATACTCGTTTTCAAATTAAATCACTCCAATGAGTGATGTAGAGCTTTTATTTTTTAAATGGAGTGATATAAAAATACTTTAACTTAAAACGTTTTTTTGTCGTATAATAGTATTTTTAAAATTTTTTTCTGTACATAACTTAAAAATACTCTGAAAGTCAATGTTATAGTGTGTGCTGTATCTAAATGAGTACTGGTGTGCCACAAACAAAAATAAAATGTGCAGATGTCAATTTTTTTTTTTTTTTTTAGGTGGTTATAATGAATGAATAAAAATACTATGGTGCTGGAAAGACGACAATGAAAAGTGAAAGTTTTCAGAAACCTCATTCATAACACATGGATATATAAAAATAAATAAATAAATATATATACATTATAAATATGCCATGGGTTGTCACTACTAGAATTATGATCACCATTTTTAAATATATGTGATTTTTTTTTTCGAGCAGTCAGCATTCACATTGAATGTACTATGGATGTGTGTGGTTTGGGGTAAAAGACATTGTAAAATATTCCTTTTCTGTCAGAAATAAAAATCCAAGTTTTGGAATGTACAAGTTGTAAATAGTGTTGCAGGTTTCTTGAATGGAGACATTCTCTCCTTACTCAATGAATTCAGAGATAAAATGTATCATATCAGTGTTGAATGTTTGTACCTAAGCTGGCTGTAGTCTTCAGAAACCTGTTACTTTTGTTGGCAAATTAAAAAAAGAAAAAAAATTCTTGTTGAAAAAAAGTTTTTTTTATTGACTAAAGGATAACAAAATTACATCAGCCTGCTATTTAGGTTTTTGTTTTGAAGGCTGTAGAAGGAGGAGGAACAAATGATTTTCACTGATCAAATGACACAAAAGTCATAATAACATTTAAGTTATGTGGTTTGAATGAACCTATACCATGACAATCAATCAGTATCATAATCCTTTACAAATGCAAATACAGACTACAAAAGAAACAAACTTTTATTACTTAAGAACATGTTACACATTTTTAAGATACTTTGAAAATTTTCATACACAAAGTAAAATGTATACATTAGAATAAATTCATATTTTCTTTTAGAATCACTGCCTCACAAGTGACTTCAAGTCAAAGACTTGACTCAAGTTTTATATAGCACTCGGGAAATCCCTTTTACTGCTAGCTTTCAAAAACATAAAATAAAATAATTTTCCCATTACGCGGTGGAAGGGAGAAAAGCACCCATTTAATAAGATTACTTAGATTCAAATTATCGCTTCGTTTCAGGACTTATCCAATTTTTTGTATTTCATTCTGAGGGGAAAAAAAAAAAAAAAAAACTTTATTCATACAGTCATACTATTAAAAAGTACAAATGATTGTGATTGAACACTCCATTTTCTTGCACCACATATGTGGAAACGAATGGACCAGGGCACTATCAAAAATTAACGTTCTCTATGCTAGAAATCTATTCATTACAAGATTTTCCCTGGACATGAGAGCAATTCAATGATAGATTAAATAAGTGATGAAACGATATAGAGATATATAAACATGTTTAAATGTATTGCATGATTTTTTTGTTATGAAATATTAAGTCAAGATGACACATGGGGTTTCCGGGGTTTCCAGGGTTCCATTACTTTAGTCATTAAAAACATCTATAGAAATTAACCGAAAAAAAAATGCATATTAAAAAATTAAAGAGTGATACGGAATTTAGTTGGTGGAGAGGGATTTCAAACTATGGAATAAAAGAAATAAGCCAGGGTTCATTAAAAAAAACCAAGAAAATTACCCCTAAAACTAAAAAAATAATTTCATTTTATGTTACCAGCATACTAAAGTATAAAGATTATCACACAATTGATTTTATCACAAAGTCAAAAAACAAACAAAAGTATTACAGAGTACTAGAATGTATGCTCTCAAAATACATTCCAAAATAATAATATTAATAAAAAAATACACACACACACATACACAAAATATCTATAACATAAATATCACAAAAGGGTTCACATTGTACGTGACCTAGATGAACTGCCTAACAGTCTAGATGTAGATAAGTTTGGAGAAGGCGGCCTTCGAACTTTCAATTTTTTTGAAATAATGCAAAAAATGACAAGTGTTATAAATTGAGTTGCTGCTAGAAAAAAGAAATAATAAAATAAGTTTCCAGTATTCATATCACTTGAATGATAACCAATGATGGAGCCTTCAATTTTCTCAAAAGCTCGCAGTGCTGCAACTCCAATAAAACTTCCAATCCCCGTACAAAAGTAATAGAGGCCCATAACAGCTCCCTGCATGGTACTGGGTGCTTGAGAAACGGCAAATTCCATACCTGAAAAAAATTTTAATTGTTGTATTTTTAAATAAAAATTCTTTGATAAATATTTTAATATTAAATACATTTTATTAATAATTACAGCACTATCATAGAAATGCAAAAATTAAAAACACATTAATATATATTTCATCATTTAATATTTCCTCACTACACATCTCTAACTGAAGGTAACAAACGTAATATTCGGAGCATTCATTTTTATCATCTCAAATAAGGAAAGTTTTTCATGGGAAGTAAAAGGTGAAGCAAAAGCTGCAAAGACAGAGAGAGAACTTGTATGAGAATTGCTTATTTGCTAAAGTTCTATTTGTTCAAATTCTTAAGCTTTGAGCTTTTTACATAGCTTGCATAATGATGGCTAGTTCTTTGAGAAGCGCAAGAGTTATCTGTAGGTCAGGGTGAGTAAGTGTATTAATGCAGTCTGGAGGAGTGACTTCTTGAGTGGAAGAAGTGAATAGTCTGTTAAATGAAGGTCTAGATTGAGTTTACTGTCCTGGCTACAATAATGCCATCAGCAGATAAGGATCTCAGCCATCCTGCTCATTAACTGTGCATATTGCAACAAGACAGGCTTTGAACATTAAGAGTGCAAGTAATTCTCACAAATGCTGCTCAGCAGTAAATGTTGACAAAGGTTACATCATTGGTTACATAATTCATAAATTTTCAAGCAGTAAGTTTCAGCTAAAATGTACAAGCACAAGTGATATGTAACTGGAGAGTACAAAAGTAATTAAAAATAAGCTTAGTAAATAAAAACACCATTGACTTTTCAATTCTGCTGATTAATTTATTTTGAACTTCAACTTTTTTAAACAGTTTTTTGATTTTTTTTAACAAAATATGTTACATATTTCTTTGCACAAAATTTATGAATGTAATCTGGAGGATAGATGAAAGAAATCAACTTATGCATTTATATATTTTATGATAAAAAAATTATTTTATTAGCAAAATTTCCAATAGTTTTAAGTGTAAAAATGCTTGAAAGATGCATTCAAAATCTGTTTTAAATGAAATAGTTTAATGATATCTTTGTCAGTACAAGAAAATATTTGTAATATTGTATTATTGTATTAGTATTTACAAGAAAAAAACAAACACTTACCACTAACACTTGTGAATACCTCACTAATGCCAATTAATGAGTATTGTGGTATCTGCCATAAAATTGGTAGATCTGCTGCTATATATACTGTATTTTCAATGGTTTGGTTTACAATACGCCCTCTAAGTAGAATAAAGCATGATTAAAAAATAGCAAGAAATTATGTATGCAGTACATGTTATAGAACATATTAATAAAGAAGTAAAGACAGTGAATTTATTCATATCAATAACATTATAATTTTATAATTATGATATAACATTATAAAGGATAATTTAATATTTGGTGATAAATCAAACTGCTATAAAAATATAATTTTGTTCCAATGAAGAAATACTTGTATATACATATTGATTTAAAAATGAAACAAGACTTAAAACTTTAAGCATATATGCAATTTTGAATTGGTCATAGATAAAATTTATGTTGTTGTTTTTTATCCCACTTGGCTGGCCAAGCCCACGAGCCCATATGGACTCATGATTGAAGGGGAAGAAAGCAGCTTCTGTTGTGATGGAGCACCCATAGGTAGAAGCCTGACTTTTGCTCCGTGACGCTCTTACAGTCATAGGAGACCGGGACCTACGGCTTAAAGTGGATTCCGAACCACTACAAACATCCATGGCACCGCCGGGATTCGAACCCGAAACCTGTGGCACCGAGCGCCAGAGCGCTAGACACTCGGCCATTCAGGTCCCAAATTTGCCAACGGCACGCGATGTTCCCAGGTGGTCCCCTCCCAAGTACTGACCGCGCCCAATGATGCTTGACTTCGGTGATCTGACGAGAACCGGTATATTCAGCATGGTACGGCCGTTGGCATATAAAATTTATGCACTGCTATATTTATATATTTAAACAAACGTAGTTACACTGAACAGTTTATAATATAAATAAAAATAGAATTTCTTAAATTTATTTAGAGGTTATGCAAACGCACAGGATCTATTCCGGAATTTTTAAATATAATTTTGTTTTAGTAAGTAATCAATGTGTTATACATTAATGTTAAATTTTCTTCAGATACTTTAAAAAATAAATTAATCAAATGCTTCACGAATAACTAAAATTACAGCTTATAAAGGAAAGAATAAAGCAACTTAAAAAAAAATATAATAAGTTACTCACTCATGAATAAAATGAAGTCGACATATCTCTAAGCACCCAGCCATAATCATAGAAAGAGTAGCACATGCCATACCTATTGCCATTCTTGTCAATATACTTATTTGAATCCCACGTTTATCCAAACATGGATATATTATATGATTCATTAAAGGTATAAAGATGATAAGAAACAAAACATTAAACAGCATCAGCCATGCTGCAGGCACCTAAAATAAATAAAGTTTATTTCGAATATTTTCAGAATTTTTTTTACACTTCAATATTTATTTTTAATTGTAAAAGCCTTTATCTAACTATTAATTAGCTTGAATAAATCATTACAAATACTAATATTCAAAATTATATAAAATTTTTTTATTCGTTATGAAAATGGGAAAAAAAGAACTGAAAATAGACTTCCTTAAAAAAAATTGCACAATCATCTTATAAATAATAAAAAAAATCCACCTTACTTAAGTGAATTAAAATTTGAATTTATATATCTCAATAATTTTATAACATTTATTATTGTACAAAGTACAGGCCTTTAGACAGTATAACACATATAAACTTCATTATTGCAATTTGCTGGTGAAAATTATTTTAAATGATTTTAATATAAATAAAAAAAATAATTATGTACTATTTAATTTTAACTTTCTGTTTATAATCTGCAGATTATACAATAAAACCCCTAGAAAGCCACCGTAATACGATTTTAAAAAGTTAACTTGTCAATACAATTTAAAGTTTTTCCAGAAAATAAATAATAGTGAATTACAATTAAAATGTTTAATTCACTAGGAAATGTGATGATGACATATCTTGTTTTTATTCATACATACATATATATATATTTACATGATTCATTTTAAAAATTGCCTTCTTTTTTTTAAGAAACCCACGGAAAGAAATAGTAAAATGTCATGAAATGGTGAATGACAATTATCCCTGAATGTGTTTTTTAAAGGCAGCACAGCACCATTGAATTTTGTTTTTTCCCCACTACTCATATTATGGAAGCTCAGTTGAAGAGCTGAATCAGTAATTAAATACACAAATAACAAATTAAAGTAAGCATTCAGCACAAATGCTAAAGGATGCTTGATAAAATAATTTAGGATTAATATGCTTAAAATATATATAATTTATCATTAGACTTAATTTTCAGTAAGTAAATACATAAGTAACAAGTACCAATCAATGCAGATGCTAAAGGATTGTGAAATTTAGGTTTAAGAAATGAACTTAAGCTTAATAAACAAATAATTATTAATAATAAAATAATCAATAAAATATTAAAATCCTTGTCTTTCTAAATCAGCTGAAGAGTAAAAGCAGAGTGCAATTACAAGATATATGTATAAATAAATAACAAAATATAGCATAATAAACAAAAATAATACAATATATATAACACCACACACTATCGAAAGACATGTTTTAATTATGAGATAATAAACAGGACAGCTGGTCAAAAAAAAAAATGAAAACTGCCATAAAATGAGTAACAATCCAAGTCGGCAAGCATGTTTGTCTACAAAATCACTGATCGTGCACATGCTTGACACGCAACGTGCAATTTTCCTTGATTTTTAGATATTTTTACGAATTTTCTGGACTTCCTGGCTATGCTCCCACCATGTACAACCTATTTTTTTAATATTATGGCATAAAAATGCTCTTTAAGACTAACAAATGTGAATAAAGAAAAGGGTATAAAGAAAAACATGATTAGAACATGCCATGTAAAAGAATAAAAGAGGACACATGCACTTTTCCAGGCCTAAAATTATGTCTGCTATAAAATGCCAATGAAGATTATAGCCAAGATATTAGAATATGTAATATTGCACAAGATAACATATGTTCAATTTTTTTGAAATATTTTTTTTATAAATAGATGTTATTCAATAAAGAAAATATCTAGGCATACATTTCTGAAAACTAGATAACAAAAGTATTTATAATCATATCCAAACAGTGTATTACATGCGATTTAAAATAGATCTTAATTGCTATCTAGGATAATTTTTATTTTGTGAAATAAAATCTGGATTCTTAAAATTATTGGTTTTCTAAATATTTTATAAATGTTGCTTTTTAACTGGCTTTTATGTTGTATTTAATATATATTTAGTCAAAACTTAAACTAGTCAAAAACTTAATAATAGAAAAAAATTCTGATGGAAACTGACAATAGTTGTTTATGAATTGACAAGACAATACCAATACAAAAGAGAAAGTAGAATAAATATGAATTGTTATAACGATTAGAAAAGAGGAATATAATTACTTACAGAAAATTCATTTTTAGTTTCATTACTGTCTGATTCATTGAATGAAGTAAGGCTAAGACGCAACTGTAAACCTTGAGCTAAGAAAGTAGTTTGCATCTGCAAATAGAATTAGTCATCAAACATCAAAAAATATACGATCATACATTATTTATATTTTATAAAATAATTCATAAAAATGTTGTATAAAAATTTAATACAACAAAAACGAAAACAAATGTATACATATTAAAAAAAAAAAGGAAAAAAATTTCTGATGATTTGATAAAAAATTTTTTTTCTAAAACAAAGATACAGCAGCTATATTGTTTGAAATTTCTTTTAAATTGTGAAATTAGAACTCAATTTAATAGAAAAAATTAATAAAAGAAATGATAATTATTTAAAAACAGAGAGATTTATTAATAATCAGAAATTAAACAAAAAATATAATAAAACTCACATTGCACTAAAACTAATGAATAACTTTTTATGAAGGCATTTGTTTATTTTAGGAAAGCATTAAGAATGGTAACCATTTTACCTGAAAATATAACATCCAATATGGAATAAGAATTATAAACACTATTATAATGACAGAGAGTGATTTAACATCTTCAACAACAGATTCATGAAATTTGCCACCATATCTGACTTTGGCCATATCTAACCATGATGGCTTGTTAATCACACCTAAGCTATAAAATAAAAGTATAATATAAGACAAAACAATCATCACACAACTATAAATATTTATATTAAAGTTAGTTTCATATAAAAACATTTATAAGGAAATGTACCATATTATTTTTTTTTTTTGCTTATATTATTTCATACACTTAACTAACTTATAATTATTTTGATCTTCATATACATTCAATTTTTGTATAAATAATATTTAACTAAAATATATAAAGACATTTTTGATATTTTATTAATTTGGAATGTTACTCATTGAACATAAAGGATTTTTGTAAAAATCAATCAATATTCTATATAAGCAAAAAAATGAAGTGATCATGACTAAGTACTGTGGTTATCTCAAAAATAACTGAAAACACATTAACAATTCTTTCATATAATTATAAAAGAAAAAAACATGTAACACTTTCTTTTAAATCAGTATCTTAAAATGCTGAGAAATGGGAGAGCATAATGTTATGCTTAATTGATAAGACGATTTTAAAACTTTAACCAACTTTCCTCTTTTCATTTAATTTCTAACATTCCAATAAAAGCCTAAGCATAGAAAAGGAATAATTCATTATTACAACAAATATTTGTTAGTATATTATGAAAAAAAAGTTGTAAGTACTGATTTCCAAATCTGAACAATCTGTCATATAAACATGCAATAGCATCGTTATTAATGGGAGCACCCCAAAGTTAGTGAATATTCATTCTTCAATTTTAAAGAGGGACAACAAACACTATGGAAGTATATAATTGAGGGAAAAAAGGCATAATTTTTTTTTTTTGACTAAACAAACGGTGAGGAGAAGTAACATACACACAGGGGAAAAAACTTTATTGAAAAATTTATAGTTTTTATACTTTGCTTAATATTCAGCTGTATTATCTTGTTAATAAGACAAAAGTACTTATTGCGTGGCTTTAAAATTAAAACATATTGATTTACTATTGGAAAATTTAAAGAATTTCATTTTCCTTTTTTTTTTAAACTGAAAGAACTTCTTTATCAGATAATTGGAAGTTTTCGGGTAAATAAGTTACACAAAAATAAATCTTTTTTTTTTTTTTTTAATCAGATTAATATAAATAATGATGTTAAACATAAATAAAATATAATTATCCTGTTGACATTAAAATAATTATAATTTCAGATACTTTTTTTCTTATATACAATTATAATGGGTCATACCTAGTACTTGGAGCTAAGTCCTTCCCCATATCTTTTTGTACACGATTGAGTTTCCATGCATCTTTTAAGACGGAGAGTATCCTTGAAATTGAGCTTCCACATGAAAATTGATGAGTGTACAAGGGGTATGAAAATAGAAACAACACAGTTGCAACAGTGAGTAATGCTACAGGAATTAAGTATCCTTCTTTAAAGCCATCTGCCTGCTGGATGTAAGTGATTCCTAATATAGCAGTTAGAGAACCAATATTAACACACCAGTATAGCCAATTGAGGTATGTACGTAGACCATCCTGACCACTGTAACGTACCTATAAAGATATAATAACTAATAATAAATAATTTTATTATTAATTTACACAACAATATTTTCTTATTACAGTAGATTTGTAAATACAGTCAAAAAATTTTACACATAACAACAAAATGATTGTTTTTATTTACATTCCTTTCTTATTAATGTTACTTGCACTTATATACAAGTCTTTTTTGTTTAATTGCCAACTTGGTATCTCCAAATTAATTCACCAATTTAATTGTACTTTTTGATCATTTTTGCATATTTTACCATAACATTCCTTTCCCTTAAAAATCAATACATCCTTATAAATTAAAAAAAATTCCAATGTATAACACCAAACAGCCATCGGTTTTAACTACAGTCATTAAAAGTCTGTCCATCATAAGAAAAACTCTCAATTTCATTTGAATAAAGGGAGCCATAGTGGTAAGAAAGTATAAAAAAATATACTGTATATTTTTTAAACTCAAGACGAGTTAGAAAAATTTTAAACATAACAAACACTTATAGCATGGCTTGAAGTTCATCAATAGGAACTAATGAAAATTAACTTGACAGCTAACTACTGCTAAAAAAACACAAATTATTGTTACACATTATCATACATCTATATATATTTCACTTAAAACTTCTACAATTAATTTTTATTGTGAAACAGAAAAAAATAAAAATTAAAAATCTTATGACTCTTTTCTTTTAAATGCTAGGAAAACATTATTGTATTAATAAAAAGTATGTATAATATCAATTAGAGGGAACTGGAAAATAATATTGTTTCTGCTTGTGTCAATATTTGCTTAATATTTAGCAGTTCATTGTGTACTTCAAAAACATTCAAACAGCATTTTAAGAATAAAGTGACTTGTTTACTTGTAAATAATTAACTTTTTTTTTTTTGTTGCAATTTTAGGTAAAATGATCAGTCAAATACCAGAAGAGGTACATATCCAGCATTGTATGCTTTTTGAGATTCACAAGGGTAGTAATGCAGTAGTGGCTTTAAAAAATATTTGTAATGTTTATCCAAGTGCATTAGATGCTCATAAATGCCAAAGGCGGTTTTCTAAGTTCAGATCTGGTAATTTTGAACTTTTCTACACATATCGATCAGATAGACCAACTTTAGACAATGACATCCTGGGTGGAAGTGGAAGCAAATCTATGCCAGACAACCGAGGAACTGTTAGACACTATTAATCATCTTTGGTCAAACCATCCAAGAACATATGCAGAGGATTGGCAAAGTATGTGGTGTTTGCCAGATGTTTGTGTCAGGCATAGTCTGTCCGAAGAATACAAAGCTAGCAGATCCACCACATGCAACTTATTTTTTCAATGGCATAATACAGGAGATTTTTTTGATTGCTTGATCACTGGAAATGAAAAATGGGTCCTCTATGATAATAGAGAATGTAAAAGGCATCGGCTCTCTCCAAATAAGCCAGATTTACATTTCAAATGGGCACTTTTATATGTGATGGAGTAATCGTGGATTTCTCCATCTGAAGTATTGAAACCTAGACAAATTGTCAATGCAGTGCTTTTCTGTGAACAATTGGATTGACTACATCAATCTTTAATTGGAAGGCGAGCAGAACAGACATCATTCTGCAACATGATAATGCAAAACAAACCCTGGAATAAAATTATTGGAATTCCATGTATTCCAATTGTTACAGCATTTCTATGTGACAAAAACTTGATGTTATCCAAAATGCCATCTCTAGATATTTTGCTTAAAACCATTTGATTTTTATTGATCCAGTGTTGAAAACTTGTACACAGAAGGAAAATGGTTGTTGATAGCAAAGGTGATTATATAACTGATTAAAAATTAAAATTTGTTAGAAATTTATCTGTTGGAACTTAATGTTAAAAAAATGGCATTACTTTCCAGTCCCCCTAATACTATACGTTAATTAGATTATGAATAAATAAATTCAATTGGATTTTAGAAACATTATCTTTCAATTAGAAAAATTCAAAGATGAAAAAAAGTTTCAACAACTTATAAAGAAATGAATTTCTATCAATAAATTTTTTTTAGAGGCATTCTTTAGAATCAAACAAAATACAGGGAAAGTAAAAGAGATAATCTACATATATCAATGGACGATGAAATAAAAATAAATTGGGGGGGGGGGAACCCCATTTCAATGAATACTGTCAAGATTATGTGTTTATAAAAAACTGAAGTTCCTAAGAAAGGAGGTCAAGGTCATTAAATAAGGCAATAAAAAAAAATTCTAGCTTTTTGAATTTTTTAAAGATAAAGAAGACTTTTTGAATGTCTAAGTCACACTGGGTGACTGAGTAATCTCCAAAAGTGTTCTTCTATTTTATGTATTATAATGGGAAGGAGGGGAGAGAAAAGAAGATATACTGAAAAAGGCTTAACTTCTCAAATATTACAGAATAAAAATTGTAATAAATCTCATTACATGCCCCCATTGGAAACATATGTCCCAGCTAATTCAACTCATTTCATAAAAACTGCTATATATAAGCAAGAAAGTTGATTTTATTATATAAAAAGCAATTTTTTAAATTTCAACAAAAGTAGACATTTTATTTACTGGAGAAAAAGAATTAATTTGACAGTAAAATATTATTTTTAATACATCTATGTGTTCTACACAATTAATTCTAAGTATTTGTTTAGAAAATGACCTAATGGGACAAATTGGGATATTATATATGAGGAGTATGAGGCCAACTCAATGTACACCACTTGTCTGAGAGGAGCATAATAGATAATTTATACACATGTTAATAATCAATTCAGACAGTGAGAAGTACGAATTTTAATTTAATTTAAATACCAATATTAAATTAGAATAACAGTACTGTTACATACCATAAAATAAAGATGGTTGATCCATTAGTGGATGAAGTGCAATGTAACGATTTTATACTATTAAAGTGTTTTACAAGAAATTCTGCTGCTTCTAAATTTGTTGTATTGTATGGGTGGGAGGAGGGTCAAATTGAAAAAAATATAGAATAAGGACATTATCGTGCCTTTTCTAAAAAACAAGAAAAAATCTGAAGCAAAAACAAACATGAAACTTTATTTTCCCAGAAATTGAAGATGTAACTGGAATTGATGTAAAAAACATTGCGTTAAAATATCTATTCTTCACGGCAGCAATACTATCTTATAAAATGTTATTAAAATATCCCATAAACTTGCATAATTATGATGTTTGTTAAATATGACTGCAAATACATTATAAATAATTATTTAAAGATTTTTCACTAACAATTTCTTTTAGAAATAATTCGAAATATTTTGAAAATATAAGCCAATTTTTCCATTGCATCATTTTCAAGTTATTTTAAGTTAAATATTGTGATGGTAAATAAATGGTTGTTCCAGTGTGTTTTTGATACCATTAGGATTATAACTTAATTTTTTTTTAAAGTCACAGCAGAGTGTGGATAAAATACCAGAAGAATCGTTATTAAAATAACTTTTGAAAAGAAACAACTCTAAAAGCAGCAAGGGGAAAAAAAATTAAGATAAAAAATATAATGGTTTTGAAAGACTTGCCCCATGTGCCTGCTCTTCTCTTACTATAAAATATCATTTGCTTGTTGTTAGTAATTTTAATTAATCCTTCAAGGCTTTCTAATTTTCTACAAATATTAAATAAATATTTTAGGGAAATAAATGTAAAATAACATTATTTTACTATTACAGGTATTAATATAAGATTACTTATCTACTTCACAAATTGCAAACTAATATAATATAGAAGTTGATTTAAAATGTAACATATTTTTTTTTATTAAGTAGTCATAATATTTTTTATTATTTTTTTTTTATATTTCCAATGGCAGATTATGAACATTTACAGCAAAAAAAAGAACAACGAAAAAAGAAAAAAAACAGATAATACAACAAAACATGCTGAAACAGAGTTCATTAATCTAACAATAATACCAAGTTGTAGATCTTTTAGCCACTAAAAAGTGTTACCAGGTGCACCACGGGCAGATAGATCTTCTACGCACCCGTAGTCATAATATAGTCAATGATATATAACAACTCTCTTTATACATATATATTTAATTTTAATTAAATATATGATTGACTTTATTTTCCTGAAGTAAAACAATCAAGTGGTAAGTAGGATCTCTAAATCAATATAAGTAAAATCAACCTTTATTTCAAAATCTGGTTCCAGTGTGTTTCATTTAAATTGTATATAAACATCCTTTAAAAGTTAGGGGAAAAAATTACAGATATGAACAAACAAAAAGAGTTTTCATTTTATGTAAAAGAAAAAATTTTAATGAGTTTCTTTCAAATAAAATATTAATGTCGTGCTGATTGGGAAATCAATTGTCTGGATCAAGTATGAGATAATTATGGTCAATTAACAGTCTGAATTTGAAAATAGTTTTTTTTTCTTTGTACTGGAGATTAAGATATACAATACATTTAAAGTTTTTTTTCTTCTTGTATATCATATTAGTATGAAAATGTTTCAAAATAAAAAGCTATCAACATAGAAGAATATTTCAGTAACCATAGCATGCTTTTGAACCAAAACAATTACCTTTTCACTTTTCTACACTAAAACAATATATACACATTTTTCATTTACAAAATCCTTCATTTTCATAAACTTGAGACAAATATAATATGGATACTACTAAGTACTTGAAGAGCTTCATTAGAGCCTGGAATATCTTTATGGATTGAGGTGAGACAAAACACAGCTTGTTGCAATCTTCAGATAATCTGCCAATTTTAATATGCACATAAAATCGTAAAAGTGCATAACGTGTAAGTAAAAAATAGTGTATAATTAACATTAGCATTCTGAATCCTTTGAAATAAAGAGTCATCTAATTCACATATGTAGTACCTTAAGGAATATTATTTCTTAATTCTTCTTCCCTCTAAAAAATGTCAATGCTTATCTAATCTATGAGACATACTAATGGCAGGACAATGTATCTTAAAATCAATTTCTTGTTATAGGTGAGAATAGTGCACAAAATTGTCTTATCAGCTTTGGGAGAATAAAAAGCTATAATTTTTCTAATAATCTATATTTTATAAAACAGTTTTTGATAATCAAATTTATCTATTTAAAATAATTTTTACAATGAAATAGGCAATGTGATTTTTTTTACCTTCTCTCTCTCTCTCTCTATATATATATGAAATGTAAAAGTTTTCAAAAATTATAATTCATAGAATTTTAGGCAGGATTTGCGTTAAAGTACAAATTAATTTAAATTAGACTTACTTGTTCGGCTCCAAATGGTGTAATATTGGCTTTAACAGTTCCCGTTCCAAATGCAATCACTATCAACACCAACATAACAGTCCAGCTACAATTCTCACTAAATAATGCCACATCTTGTACAGAAGTGGAATTGATGATAGGTATTGGACAGTTTGTGCAAATATCACAAATTTCAATCATAAATGGCAATAACCAATATGCAGCAGCATAAACAATAAATGCTAAGGCTATGGTTTTGAATCGTCCTAAGTAAGCATCTGACAGCCATCCTCCAAACAATGATGATAAATAGGACGTTCCAGTGAATATCAATAAAGCACTGATGGCATTATAATACATCCAATGGAAATCACTTTGATTTAAGAAAAGGTATAAGTTTCCTGTTAATGAATAGTATGCAATTCGTTCTAATAGAACAAATATTAAAACAACAACGCCTGGCAAAATTTGTCGGCATTTATTTACAGTTGGAGATCCATACAATGAACTTATTTCTCTGCTTGAATAAAATTCTTGAGTTTGCTGAGTATTATAGGATACATTTGAATTTACAGATGAGATTAAAGGGTCTCTTTCATTGTCATTATCCATTATTGATAAATAAGATGAGTACAATTAATAGCACTACGATGAAATATATCGTATAAACCGGAAATAAAATTTTAAACAGTCAAAATCACATGAGATTTATCAAAGGAAGGATAACAAGGCATGGGATATACAATCATTTTTAAATCACTGAAACAATTTAAAAACAAATACGACTTGAAAATATGGCACATTTAAATTTCTGTTAAATTAAATTAAAATGAGAGTCTTTCGCGGGATTCCCACAGTTTGTGAGCGAGCAATAGCGGATGAGAATTACAGCTACGCGTTTCAAATTCCCTTTAATTGTTTGTTGACAATTTTTTTTGCTAGTATTACTTCATTAGAAAAGCAGCTATTTTGATTGGTTAAATAATATTAGCTCACAGAATAGTCAGGTGGTGTATCAGGAGCTGTTAAAGGTATTCAAAAAAAATTTTTTTTAATTTATTTTTTTTTACTTTCATAGCGATTTTAGTCAAACTCATAATTATTAATTGAAAAAATGCAAAAATTGAAAACTTAAAAAAAAATTCGAAATCAAACTACTTTGAAATTGTGAATGGAATTTTAAGTCACGTGATACAGGTTACATTCTGGTATTCTTAATTATTTTTTGAAAATAGAGATGATTTATAGAATAGAGTAATTATTTTTTAATAAAAGGAACCATCTTAAAAATTTTAATGAAAGTACACTGCTATGCCATTCAAAAATAATTTATATCTAAAACACACATGTACCATGTTAAGAAAGAAAAACAACAAATATAAAACGTAGTGGTTATTTTCCATTGTGTTACAATATGTGTTTCTAAAGAGTAATTGCAAAGCATCAAGATAGTGAATTCTACAGATTTTATATCAATAACTCGATTATTTATAAGAATTTTTCCGGAATAAAGAGTTAAGAAGATATCTTTTCCATTTGTTTCTACAGAATGAAAAACTCGTAGCAAAAACCGATATAGAAGTGGCAACATTCGCCATCAGTTTATTTTGATTGTCAGTCAACAAACATTGCGACATGGATGATGTGATCGATTTACGAATTCAGATCGCGCTCGAAGATGATGAATCCAGCGAAAGTTCAGAAAGTTCTTCAGGTAAATTTACCACGTTAGTTGTTTTTATGCAGCTGATTGAGTAAATATCAGCTGTTTGACTTTCTTTGAGTTGTTATTATCTGCGGCTGTTTCTACAGTCAGGATCGAGTTTTAATATTTGACTTAAGTGCTCAACAACACTGTTCACATTTTTGATGTTAATAATTAGCAATATTGATCAAGTTGGAAGTATAAAGAAGATGAATATTATGTTGTCATCCTCATTTTGACTGTTTTTTCCATTATTTTCAACGCATTCGTTAGAGCATCTATACCACTACTATCTATTTTAATGTGAAAGATCGATGGCTAGTTACATCTTAAAAATCTTCAAAAAGAAAAAAGGTACGTTACCTTTGCCATCTATAAGTATCACTAGGAATTAGTGTTGTGTGCTCAACGGTAGTTCCTGTGTTATTTTCCACATTTATCTTGTGATGTAATCCAAAATCTCAAAAAAAGTGAGCATGATTATGAATGCAAATTCTAAAACAGTGACGTTGAGTACTTAACTTTTTTTGCTGTGTTGCAATAACTGTATGAGAAAATTTAAAAGTTGTAATTGTTTAGTTGAGTTATACGAACCATTTTTTTTTTTCCATTTAAAGGAATGGTATCAATGTAGTCATTATTTAATTTTAATAATTTGTTTCTTTTTCATTAGGCAATTGCTTAATGCAAAAGATTATTTGTAACTGTAAATCTTGCTTATGAAATACATGCAAAATAAGTTATGAATTTTTAAGAATAATATTTTTAGAATTGATGCATGAAACTTTTAATATTCACTTTAAAAATCTTATTTTTAACTTTAAATTTGCAAATGCAATTTATCATCTTTCAGCTAAGAATTAAAGTTAAATGTGGATGAAAAAATATAATAATTTTTTTTATTTTTTATTATTAAATTGTACATAATATAATGTAAAGTAAGTATTAACATGATTAATGTAGTTTACATTATGTACTAAACTAACTTTAGATATTAGCTATAATAAACTTTTGATGAAATTATTTCTTTTGTTGATTTTTAATATAAATCAGAATAAACTTAATATTGATAATTTAGAAGAATTATATTTGTAAAATTTAAACTTACATTGACATTAATTTTTTGTGTTGTTATGCTGCACTCAATATATTTATGCTACAAGACTTTATTATTAGTTACATAATAGACAAATCTTTCTGAGGTACCTTTTATTTCTATATTTTACAAATAAAGGATATACATAAAAGTTAGATCTTACTATCCAATGCATAATCCTGTACGAAAAATCCCCAATATTACCATCCCAATGACTATCTTTTTATAAATTTACAAATAATTTTAAACTTTAATTTCTCAAACAAAAAAATTTTTTACATCACATTTCAATTTGAATATATATCTGAATTCAAAAGCTATTTAACTGATATAACATGTATTATATGAATATATATAGCATGTTACATATATATAACATGTAAATATTGAAATTTAATTTATAACTTTTTTTATTAAGGTAGAGTATTTGTTCAATTGTATGTGTGCAGTGAACCAAAGAACTTATGTTAGGAAATTAAATTATTTTGTGAAGTAAGCAGCAAGCATGTGACATTTAATTGAAATTAAGTACAAAGCTATAATTCTTTTTGATGTCCTCAAAAGTTTCAGAAAATTCAAAGGAAATATTTCTCAAATCTACTCTTGGTTAAAAGCAGAAAGGTGAAATTTTGTTGAATGTTTGTTGTTGTTGAATTTTTGATAAAAATTCAACAGCTAAAAATATTTATAGCAGTTATGATTGAGCTGGCAAATTGTTATTACTCTTGATAAATAGTAGGTGATAAATATTTTCGTTAGAAATAAAATAATCAAAGGGAAAAAAAGAGGATTTTAAGTTGAATTAAATTTTTATGTTGAAAGTTGAATATGTTTGTTTCCTGAATTTTTAAAATTTTTTATAGTTTGTCAACATTATTTTGAAGATAATGTTTTCAATAAGTTATTTTTGACAATATTATATTGTAAAAGAAAGGTGGATGATTATTTATTTTGCAATTTTTGAAATATTTCTCTCTTATTGTTTAGGATCTTCTCAAGAAACACCTGAAACTGTTCAGTCTGGAAGTCAAACACGCAGAGCAGAACCCTTAGTATCATATGACACATCTTTACCAGCTTTACATTCTGTATGTTTCCTTCCTAATTCCTAATTGAATACATTTCTTTTCTAAGTTCGTTTCTACTGCACATCTCATTATGATTTTATACACTAATGTAGAAGTAGATTTCCTTTCATTACACTAACATTAAGTTTGCATGATTTTTTTTAAATGGAAATATTTGTGTTAGGCATTTATGCATTGTTTTCATTACTCTTTTATTCATAAATAGGATTTGTTATAAATTGTCACCTTAAACACATGTTAAAAAATTATTAGTTCTCAATTTCCTTATTAAAATTTTTATTTAAGTATTTATTTATATCTCTTTTTAAATATTGTTTAAACTTTTTAACATGATGTGATTTGTAATTTTTATATACTATTTTTTATTATTAAATGTTTGATATACTATATGTCAACATAATAATATATATATGTATTATACAGAACTTTGAACTGCTAGCTTCTTTATGAATTTCTTTAACTCTAACTGTCAGTTACAATTAATAGCTGAAGAAATTTATAATTTCGAATGTGATTTTAACCAATCTATTAATATTTTTAAATATGTTCCTGTAGCTAAAATGATAGTGTTCTATAAGAAAAGTCAACTCTAAAGCTTTAACAATTATTGTATTTGTTAGATGCACAATTAATATATAATCACTGTGACGTTAATTTGGATGACTTCGTATCTTTGTTGCTCTCTTTATCACTTGGATCTGCTGTTTTGCTTATCTGAAGGCAGTGCTCTCCGTACTTATGCTGTTTGCTAACATCACAATTAGGTATAAGTTACAGATTGTACTACATGATTTAAACAAACAGAACAGTGTTTTTTTAATTGTCATACATTTGTACATAAATTCAATCACAAATTTCTTGTTATCAAAAATCTTAAAGCTAAATAGATGTCAAAATTTTTTTAAATTAAAAATAAATTCATTTACTAATTTTTACTGCATACTAATCATGAGGAGAATGAAAAAAATATTACTCACATAATTATAAATGCAATTGCTATATTTTGCTGAAAAATATCTAGATAATTATCTATAAAATATTATGAATTAGGAAACTCAATTCAATGTAAAAGCATAAATATTTTTCAAATTCTTCTCTATTTAGTATCTAGGAAATGATTTGGAAGAATTGAGTGGACGTACTCTTTTGGATGATGATAGCTGTCAAACAATACCAATACTTAGTCTGCCAGGAGTTATGCTCATTCCTGGTCAGACACTACCACTTCAATTGTATAATCCTTCAACCATTGCAATGATGATTCATATTATTCACAATGATCACACATTTGGATTAATCAATTCTAGGTATGTAATTGATATGTTGGTATTAAATTTTCAAGAATCTTTTCCTTAAATTTAAAGCAAAAATGCAAGAAAAAAAAAGTAAAGTTTTTAATAAAAATGCCAATTACTCATCTCAGAATGAATATATTTGAAACCTTTTAAGACAATACATACACAACATCATTAGAAAGAAATGATTAAAATTTCATTAAATTCTGAAAAATATTGTAAGAATTATTACTGTTATTGTATGGCGCTGTAGCAAAAAATAAAATTTTTCAGAAATTCATTTTAAATTTTTAATGCATGAATTCAGTATCCTAATAGCCGAGGATTAAACAGCTAAATTTTAAATTCTAATGACTGCAAAAATAAACTCAAATTTGTTTTCTAAAGCTAACGGTCTGATCTTTAAAATAAAACTATACAAAAATTTTTTTCACAAAAATCGTGATTTGAACATAATTGCTTAACTTAAATCTTATTTAAAGGTAATTTAACTATGTACTGATAATAATCGACAGATTTTGACTAGGTATTGATTAAATTATGCATTTATGATTATGATTTGCATTATAATGATCATTAGAAAAATATTTGTATCTTAGGTTTTTCTTTTCACTTTTTCTCTTCAAGTAACTAACTATAGCAAACATTTTAAATAATCAAAAATAAAAATGTTTTATTAAAATATGATTTTAAAAATTTATCTACATTGTGTATTTTATATATTTACTTTCTCTGTGCTGTATTGTTATATATGTTCTTTTTTTTTTTTTTTTTTGTATTTTTCTGTATAAATACTTTTTCTGTACACTGTGCATAATTTATCATATACATTATTTATATGTATAGATTAATAATGTATATGATGAATGATATATGCTAAAATAATACTATATTTTTATTTTATATCTATCGTGAGTAACTATAAAGTTTTATTTTTATTATTATATTTTTTAAAAATATACTGTTTGTGTTGTGATGAGAAACAGCATGAAGTATCTGCTTAGCCATTTATTATTATTTTGTATTATGTTGTAATATGTTTTTCACACCTTAAATTTTGTCGCAGGTTTTCTGGAAGATTGTTTAACAATGCTGTAGATACTATTGGTACTACTGTAGAAATACGATCCTATCGAGAAGAGGAAAATGATTATGGAGTAAATAATCTCATTATTAAAGCTGAAGGAAGGCAAAGATTTGAAATTTTAGAAACTAGAACTCAGTCAGATGGGTAAGTTCATTAATGAAGTAGATATTAATAATTTTATTCATACGAAATATTTTTAATAAATGCAGATTCATTAGATATTAAACTGTTTGTAGTACCTTTATTATTTCAGTCCAGTTACAGTTTTGAATTTATTCAGAGACACATAAATTTCAAAACTTGATTAACAATTAGTAATTTTATGTAATTTTTATTCAATAATATATATATTTTTTATGGTTTATAGATTTGCTTCATAATTATGTAGCCTTAAAATAGAGTTAAAATTCAATGTGAAGCAGAAATCTGAAAAATTTTCATTTCAAGTTAAATTAAAACATGAATGTAGGGCATTAATAAAAATAAATGCAATAATGTTGTAATAATAATTGTTCACAAGTCTTGAATCGAAGGAGTATATGGGGATGCGAAGCAACAAGGAACTAATCACTATATGGGAACAGTTCATTTTCCCTATTTATACGTCACTAAATAATAATTGTTGAATAAATGGTTGAATAAAAGATGAATATGCAATAAGGAGGACATCTATATTTCTTGTATGATATTTACGAGAAATTTTAAGGTAATATTTTTTTAATTTTAGAAATGTTTTGAAACTGTGAAAATTTATTTTTTAAAAAAACGCTTTAATTCAGATTCCTCTTAGTGGCAGATATTTAATTCAATAATTTAATTTATTGTGATACTAATATTAAGAAGTTAACTTTAACATTCTTACAATTTAAACTGCTTGAGTCCATTAATACAGTTGTTAAAATTTTATAATTAAGGAATTTAAGTTAATGGGGAGAAAATACAGAAAAATAATTTATTTTGATTGTATCAAAAATAAGATGTATGGTAATTAGGTTATGATTGTATAAGTTTTGCAATTTTCATTTTAGATATAAAAATAAAAGTGAAATACTTAAAAGTTTTTTAATTAAAGATTTTAAATAAAAAACATGCAAATGGATTTCTTATTTCTGTTTAAATTCTAAGCATAAATATATTTTTATTTCCGAAGTATTAAATTTTTTTTTTCAACATGCAAAATTTTAAATCTCTGTGCTAAGTTATTAAAAGTTTGTCAAATGATGCAATTATTTGAGATAATCTTTGGACTTTTTACATTGCTATTAAACATTATAATAAACTAGTTGATTTTTTTTAACAATATTTTAATATATTTTTATACAATAATATATTATATAAATTATTGTGGAATGTTAAACATATATGGACAAAGTCTTACTGTGATTTTATTTTCAAAATTATATCTCAAAATGTTATACATATTTTATAATAGTATTATAGTAAAATTTGTGGGAGTTTGTCAAAGAAGCGATGCAGAATATTTTATAGAATATTCAATAAGAAAATCTTGTTTTAATGGCTATATTACATATTAACTGTAATTTAAATAATATATCATTAAACATTTGAAAACAAATGTTAATAGTTATTATTTTCTAATGCATAAACTAAAAACTGTTTATGACAAGTGATTAATAAATTTTGGCTCTAACATTTAAATTGATACAGATCCAGTATGTGTTTTATTTACATCTATGTAAATAATTTGTTTAAAAGCACATTAAATGCAAAACTTAACTAATGTCTCTGATGATTGTTGCTTCTAATGTTAATTTTACTTTTTAGCATAATAATTGGTAAAGTTCGAATTTTACCTGAGTTATCTATTGGTGAGCCTGGAGTTGGTTGCAAATTGAACAGTCTTGACAAATTTTCAGTACCACCACCAAATTTCAACCCTTCTAAAAGGTCAAATGGGTATCAATGCAACGAACTCTTGCATCGTAATTCTCATAAGGTATGTTCGAAATATTATATGGGTTTGTTTTTTTTTGCTTTGATTTAACATATCATATTTAATATTTCAATTTTATAATTTACAAAATATTTTGTGGTTAAATTCAAGATTATTTTATGAATTTTTTAAATATAAAATTTTATATTTTCATATTCACGATTATTTATTAGAATTTTTTCAATTTAAGTTGTTTAAAAGTTGAGTCATTATGAAACAATTAATTTTGCATTATATATTACAGTACACAATTTGTAGAGCTATTTTTGAAATTTTTTATTTAATTCATTGTATGTGAAAGGACAATTAATATGAATGAGTTGGAAATAAAATATGATTATATTTATGATCTTTTTAAAAAAATAAACTTTAATGATAGATTAATTGGTCGTTTATTAATTAATTGCTGATTATATATCTTTACAAAAGAAACATACTTGAAATCAATTTAAGATAATTTTTGTTCCTGAAAATTGCTAAGTTTTTATCCAATTTCTCAATTACTTTATAAATAATTTTTTCTTGGTTAATAAGTTTCTTGGTTAATATTACGCTTACCAATTCTTTGAATAATTCTTCATAGTTGATTGCTAGAAGAAGTAAAGAAAAACGCATGATAAAAAAAATCTTATACTTTGTCATATCTTCATAAACTGTTTATATTTAGCACATTTTCTCATCTTCATGTTTCTTGTAGAGAAATCCACATTATGTAGTTTTTAGCACATAATTAGAAATTATTGTATTTATGACAGGTGAATAGCACTTCGTAGGTTTATTGACTATCTAATGTTACCCTATGCTTTGTTAATTAATAACTTAGAATTCAATGTGTAAATAACTTATTAATATCTTTAATTAAAATAAAAGTTCATGTTTTTTTTAAATCTGTAAGGCTTATGATTTTTTTAAATATATGGTCTTTAAAGTTCTTAGATATAATTTTTAAAATATTAAATATTTTCCAATTATGTAACAGTATTAGTGAAATTGTTTTAATGAGAATTTCAATTAAGCTTTTTCTTTTCAGTATAATAAATATGACTTTGCAAATTACACATGGTTTCCAGAGTTTGTGTATAAAATGTATGACCCAGTAAGTAAGCTATTAATTGTTGTTTATCAATTATTGCTTTGATACACAATATTTCTGCCGTATTTTTATCCTTCTTGATAAAAATTTTTAAGTTATCCTTTGAAATTTTTAAGATAGATGCAGGCCATTTACATACCAGATTACAAATGACAATTTTTAAATATTAAGCTTAATTATATTAAATATTCTGTTTAGAATTAAAAGATTTAATGATCTAAAATTATATATTGTAACCATCTGTTTCAAAACTTTTAAAATAAAAACAGCATATTTTAGTGTTAAATTTACATTTTAGCTGATCAATATAAAAAAAATTATATGCATTAATATATTTTTTTTGTAATTGTATACTGATCATATATAAACAATAATATACATAATTCAATACATGAAAAATAAAAGTGTATGCTCATTAGTAGTGGTTGAGTATTGTGTATTAAATTTATTTCAAGCTGTTAAAAAATTTCTGAAAAATTGTTGAATTTTGAAGATCATATGAAATATGCCATTAATAAAATATAGGCATATAAAAAGTTGCCTGATGGCCGAGTGACTGGTTCTCGGTACCACAGGTTTCGGGTTCTAGTCCTGGAGGTGCCATGGATGTTTATAATGATTTCGGATTTCGCTTTATACCATAGCTCCTGGTATAATATGACTGTAGAATATTGGGTGTAGTGTTGACAACCCTTACCCCCTGAAAAGAAAAACATTTCAGGTTTCGAAATCTGCCAGTAGGCAGACGGCATTGGCCTATCATGGGCTGTAGTGCCAGGAAGTTAGGTTAGTTAGCTAGGTATACAAAAAAAGAACAGATAAAGAAAAATAAGATGAAAGTGATGCCTTCAGGAATTTTTTCACACTTATATGTAAGTTAGAAGTAGTTAATTCATAATGCTTGCAAACAAAATTACTTCAGTATGGACTTTCCATGTTTAAGAAGTTCTGCTGAATGAAAAAAGCTAAGCAGTAAAGAAACGCTGATAATAATGAGTATTTAAAATAAATTTTATAAATATCTAATTGTTAAATATTTTCACTTTCATTTTCTTAAAAATAGTAAATCCTCACCCTATACTTACTTCATATCTTTTTTCCCCCTTCAAATCTACTATGTTACTTTAATCTAAATGTCACTAAATTAACTTAATTGACTGTTTTAGCTTTTTAAGACAGTTTGTAATTATTTGAATTTAGACAAAAGTACTATGTTGAATCAATATATATATATATATATACATATTTATATACTTTTGCAATGTTTGATTGTATATATATTATATATTTTTTCTTTTTTCATAGATTGTTCTAATGAATAGGATAAAAGGTATGATTCAAAACTGGAATAAAACCATGTCAAAAGACTTGATGCCTTGCAATCCTAAGGAGTTTTCCTTTTGGATTGCAGCTAATCTGCCTCTGGACGATAATCAGCGAATGGAATTGCTAAAAATTAATGAAGTTACTGGCAGATTAAGGCACGAACTGAAAATTATAGAAGAGGTAGATTTTTAATGAAATTCTCTTTTTTATTTGAGTAATTAAACTTCATTAGCGAGTAATTGCTTTTCTCTTATATCCCTTATAGCTGAAAGATTATTGTCGTGTATAAATCTTGAACTGATATCTGAAAAATATTAACTCATTTCATTATTTTTAAAAAAAATCAAATGAGTCATCATAATTCTATTTGTGCACTCAGCTCTTGGCTCATCGTAAATTACAATTTTTAAGTATTATGTTTTGTGTTAAATATCTCATAGTCAGTAAGTTTTTTTTTACCTTGATGTAAAAGGACTTTTTTTGTCAGTGTATTCCATATAAAACTCTATATCCTTTACCTTTACAAAACATTAATTATTTTTATTTAAACATTTTATAAATCTTTCACTATTAAAAGAAGTTTTATTTATTATATTTTGAATAAGAGTTATTTGATTACATTAATTAAATAACTCACATAAAATTTAATTAAAAACATTGAATATTTAATGTATGCTTTTATGACTTTTATTTTTAAAAAAATGGGAAAAGATTTATTTATTAAAAATAATTTATTACCAAATAATAAATATGATTAATACTATTAAAATCAAAAAGGAAAACATAAAAATATTGAAATAAAATTTTTTGAAGTCTTCAAAACATATTTTCTGTTTTAATTTTTAATGAATGATTTTGATATGCTTGAAACAAATTAGTTCAAATAAAAATCAAGGAGCTCCATGTGTGATGAGTCATAATTTATTTTCAGTGTTGTGTTCTAACTTGCAAAGACTGCTCCAATGTCATTGCTCGTCGCGAAGATATATTTAGCATGTCTCTACAAGGTCCACAAGGCACATATGTCAATCCAAATGGCTATGTTCATGAAGCAATTACTGTATATAAAGCAAAAGGACTCCATCTATCAGGCAGACCTTCTACTGAGCAAAGTTGGTTTCCTGGGTAAGGAGCATTCATTGTTTAGGTTGAGTACCGTATGCCATAGCTACAAACTACCATTTGATTTAGTCGTAGATGAGATAAAAGAACTCTAGGGAGAAAAGGCAGTATCCTGTAATTCGATAAATAGTCAAAATGCATATCATTTAAAGTTAGAAAGTCTATTGGACTTTCAAATTGCTATGCTTTTTGATTCTTCCTTTCAGCAATATTGAATGTGAAATATATTTATAAATGTACATATAAAAGGACTTGGTTTCAGAACTATCGAAGTTTTAAAAACTTTGGAATTATTTTATTACTAAAAAAATTAATTATTAATTACTAAATTAAATAATTATTACTAATTATTTTATTACTACTGTGCTCTGTATAAAATCAGGACACTTATAAATGTATAATAGCTAAAAAAGCACATTGAACTATTTTATGAGGAAAAAAGAAAATATTCTGTGAAATATAGTTATCAAATGTTAAATTTAAAATTATATCTCAAATTTTATCCTTAACCAAAGTATATTAACAAATTTTTAGTACAAGTATGATACTGTAGAGAGTACTAAATAATAATTGCTTAGTTAAGCTGTTATTTTTTTGAAGTAAATAGGGGACGTTAATCTGAAAAAAATGGGAAAGATATAACATTCTGCATTGAAGATAACACAATATTGTATTTACTATGATTTCTCAATGGCGATCCATATAAAAATGTAAAATATATTTTGATTAAACTGTTTCATTAATATGCCTTTAATAAAAGATCAAAACTTTCTGGAGTGGATTTCTTCAAATCAGATTTATATGATTAAGTACTTCATATCATTATTATGTCTTATAATTAATATAGCTCTCATTATTTTAGCATTCAACTATTTCATTTTTTACTAATTAGTGTTTATAACAGAGAATCTTTCATCATTTACAAAAAAGACAGCATACACTGTTTTCCAAAATTGGGAAAATCACAAAATATATAATATTTCATAAAAATATTATGCAGCATACATAAAAGATACTGCAGCATTAGAATATGATATGTAAGTTAGGGTAGTTGTTGTCACTTAACATTATTGGACATGTTTTAAAAACAAGCTTTAAAAGCTTCTGAAAATAAAAAACTGTGCAGTGAAATTTTGAAATGATATTCAACATTATTTAATCAGAATTATAATAAATCATCATAACTAGGATACCAAACTGAGTTACAAAAAAGTGGATTATTGAGCGAATAAAAGTGGATTACTCAACCAGACTCAATTTTATATGGCAAGACGGTTAAAAGTTTGAGTCTTTCTACTGTGTAATGCTTTTCTACTAACACCACATATAACTGCTATTTGCAACTAACTGCTACATCAACATACCTTAGGTCATATTTTGTAGCAATTACTGGAAGGCTAGCATACAGAAGGCTTCATGAGGTGAAGGCTGTATGCAAGATGCCCAGCATTGTGTGTCCCCCTCAGACCATGCCATTGAAATGAAAGATTTGATTGGAGTGCAAATCATTCAGTCTATACTCATTACTGTTGATTCCATGTTTTATTTGCAAACTGACTCAAAAAGAGTATTGGTCTCTGATAAGAGCTGGCAATCTGCTATTTTCCCAGTCACATTCATGAAAAAGACAGATTTGTTGAGTAAAATGTATGCAAGTGGTCAGGTATCTCATAGGACAGCAACACTGATCTGTATACAATCCCAAGGTACAATGTTACTGCTCAGTTATATAGCATTGTTTGATGAATGCTTCATTTATCTTCATTGAATAGAAATTTCACAGTCACAATTTTTCTTATTCTTCCTTAATGTCTGTATACTAGCACAAGTAAAACATAAACATTTAGCTTTCCCTCCTTATCGTAGAAAATATGTGTATTATTTTAGATTACTAAACATTGTTATGTAATTGTTGCATATTATGCGATACTATCTAATGAAAGTTAAATATTTTTAGATATGCTTGGACTATTATGGAATGCTCTCAGTGTCATAGTCACATGGGTTGGAGGTTCACCGCGGTTGAAAAGAATTTGAAACCTATCAGATTTTGGGCTCTGTGTCGCTCGGCCATTCAAAATCGCATCTCTGCTCTAACAGATGCAGATGCATGAAAATTTGGTTACAACAAAATATCTTTCATGCGAATATTTTTTATTGTGATCTCATGCGATTGTGTATATTAAAATGTTGGAATTTTCATAGTTAATGTATAGATATTTGTAAAGTAAAAAGAGAAGAAACAACTATTTTTCCTTTGTGTTTTTGTTTTCAAAAATTTTTTTGTGTAGATTTTTTTTTTTTTTTTTGCAGTGTGTTCTCTTTTGATTTATTATTGATTTTTTTTTGTATTATTGTAGCCCCTGAATACACTGGTATATTCTTTATTTTGCTCAAATTTTACCTTTTTCAGAAAAATATAATCACACTATTAGACTTTAAAGTTTATGTTTTTAATATTCATATTTGTAGAAATTATTGTATAGCAGCTTATTGCAGAGCAGCTAAATTATATAAGCTACAACAGTAATCTCATCTTTTTATTAGTTAAAATGGTATCTGTTATTTTTAAATCTCATCTTATATTTCCAAATGATCACTGTTTATAATTAAACATGAAAACTTGAGTAAAGACATTAGTTGTAATGGTCTTTCAATAGGTCACACTTTTCTTTATTTTCTGAATGCTTAATATATTGAGGGGCTTCTGTATTGCATTTATTTCAGTTTGTCTTTATCATTGAGAAATTGGAATATGAATGATATTTGATAAAAATATATCATAGCATTAAGAAGTTTATAAGTATGCACAGATTAAATATAAATACATCTAACTTCATGTTCAACTTTGTAACTGAATTTTACAATTCGAAAGTTTTGTTTGTATTATTGCATATAATATTCTTCTTAATTTTTTTGATGGAAAGTTTATAAAACAATATTTAATATTAATAATAATTTTATTTTAACTTAAATATTTTAATGTTTCTTTTTTTGATGTTTAAAGTATATTCACAATGACTTAGTGGTCATAAGTTGTTTTTAAGTTTAATAATCAGTTAAGCTTTTAAGTTTTGTTTACGTAAGTTGCATAAAATCTACATAATATAATAGTTTGATATGGAATATTTCAGGAATATGTATAAAATATAAAAGTAGAAAATTTTGCATGCAGTTACGTGTTTTATGCATAAAATATCAAGTTATAATGTTATAAGATACTTTCACCTCTTGAGTCAACTATCCAAGACTCATATGACGATTTTTAACTACCAGTTTCTTGATTTTGTTTTTATTTTTATCAGTCATAGCAAGTGAAGGCCCACCAGAACGAGGCTAAACAATTACCACCTTTTTCTTTTTGAGTACTTTGTACCATTCATATACTTGCGTTTATACGTGTACTATTCATCACAAATCTACTGCAACATTTTTAGTAATTCAGCACACTTGTTTAAATCAAAATTTAAGGCAAACTCTTTGTTTAAGTGATTTTTCCTTCGAAAAGCTGACTCAATATTAGTTATTAGTTATTCCATATTATTAATTGGTTAATGTTCATGTAAAGTGTGTTGATTGAATAACTTTTTAAGTATGTGTGTACACTAAGTTTACTTTATGTGCAGTAGTTCAATATGAATCTTTCGAAGTCAAGATTTAAATTGTTTTGGGACTCAATTTTCCCATAGAAGGCTATGTTAGGAATATCTCATTTACTCATGCTATAAATGGATTTTTTGGTGTTAGAAATTGTGATGGATTCAAATTGTTCTATTATTGCTTGTATGGAAAAAAATTGGACACTACTAAGCACTATAAACGATTTTTAAATTTAATAATATTTAAAGTTGGTTCTTTCTTTAACAAAAACAATAAGTTGTTTTCTATAGATACAACATTAAGATTGTTTTTTTACGAGATAATCAAAAGATCAAATAAAATTAATTTATTTTCTACAAATTTTTAATTAAGTCGACTTTGTGATTTTTTTCCTGAGATTATAAATTACTGTTAAATTTCTTTGTGTGACGAAATTGTATGCAGTACAGAAGTATTGCAATGCATTGCGGAAGAATTTTACAAAAATAACTCGATCACATTATTTCTTAAAATTGATGTAACATTTATATTTGTGCACCTAATACATTCTCTATTGTGCTTTTGTTATCCATTAAAATTATTTATTGCTTTTGATGTTTCAAATTTGGAGATGGGTGTTTTTGTACAGCTTTTGATTAATGTGTGAAATGAACAGCTTTGTTTATTGTTAAAAAGTCATGCTAGTTTTGTTCTTTGAACTTTGTGAATAAATATTTATTGAACAAAGTTAACATGTATATTGAGTATGTAAATAAAAGTTAGATTTAGAAATGAAGCTAGTGACTTTTTTATTTATTAAATTTTAGCTCTAAGTTTTGTTATGTATGAAATGACTTGGTATACCTAAATTCATTGAAATGATATATTTTTTAATGTAGTAATGCAGTTAAAAATATGAGCGAAAAGGGCAAAGAAATCTAGAGGAAATATGCTTAACATAATTTTCATGAGATTTTATCATTCAGACGATGTAAAGCCAAGTACAGGGTGATCGAAAAGCCACACAATCTGCACAAATGTATTATGCTAACTGGTATAAGGACTATATACTGGTACCAAGTGTTATTTGTTTTCCATATATTTTGTCAGTCAGGAGAATGAATGTAGTATAAAATTGACCTGACTTATATTATGCTAGGAGGCATTAGGGCAATAAAGTAGGAAACACTTAAAGAATCAACCTAAAAAGTGAAATAAAACTGTCACATTCACTGATTCGAACAAAACTACAATTCCACTTTTTAAAAGAAACGCCCTTACCTTACTGACCCCGCATAGCTACAATCCCACTTTGATTAAGGTTTTCTTTATATTAACTATTCTTTTTTAGATTTTCTAAAAAATTTTACTATTTGGTGACCTTCTTTATTCAAGAAAATATTTTCGCCATCTTAGGTATTGAAGTAAGTAAACTTAAAAATATAATTTAAAATATTTGCCGATAATGAATTGTAAAAAAAATTTATTAGAAAACAATTTTTTTGGTACACAAACATTTATAATTTACCACAAAGCTAAATATTTATATCAATGGCCTTGATGTACTTGTTTGATTTTTTCAGATAAAAGAAAAAAAAAATGAATTTGCAAAAACCTCTTCAACATTTTGCAGAGATGATTGATTTTGTAATTTTATAAACACTAAAAAAAAAAAAAAAAGTGTAGGACAATTTTAGATAATGTTGGTAATTTGGTTCTAACTCAGAATCCAACTCGACAAATACTTCAGAAAAATCGGCCCCATATCTTTTTAGAAAAAAAGCAAACTTAATTTGAGGGAGGGGGAAAAAAGTGTAGGACAATTTTAGATAATGTTTTGAATTTGGTTCTAACTCAGAATCCAACTCGCCAAATTCTTCAGAAAAATTGGCCCCAAATCTTTTAGAAAAGCAAACTTAATTTGAGGGAGGAAAAAAAAAAAATAGTGTCGGACAGTTTTAGATAATGTTGGTAATTTGGTTCTATCTCAGAATCCAAATCGCGAAATTCTTCAGAAAAATTAGCCCCAAATCTTTTTAGAAAAAAAGCAAACTTACTTTCTGAGACGGGAAAAAAAAAGGGTAGGAAAATTTTAGATAATGTTGGGAATTTGGTTCTAACTCAGAATCCAACTCGCCAAATTCTTCAGAAAAATTGGCCCCATATCTTTTTAGAAAAAAAGCAAACTTAATTTGAGGGAGGGGAAAAAATAGTGTAGGACAATTTTAGATATTGTTGGTAATTTGGTTCTAACTCAGAATCCAACTCGCCAAATTCTTCAGAAAAATTGGCCCCAAATCTTTTTAGAAAAGCAAACTTAATTTCAGGGAGGGGAAAAAAAGTGTAGGACAATTTTAGATAATGTTGGTAATTTGGTTCTAACTCAGAGTCCAACTCGACAAATTCTTCAGAAAAATTGGCCCCATATCTTTTTAGAAAAAAAAGCAAACTTAATTTGAGGGAGGGGAAAAAATAATGTTGGACAATTTTAGATATTGTTGGTAATTTAGTTCTAACTCAGAATCCAAATCGCCAAATTCTTCAGAAAAATTGGCCCCATATCTTTTTAGGAAAAAAGCAAACTTAATTTGAGGGAGGGGAAAAAAAATAATGTAGGACAATTTTAGATAATGTTGGTAATTTCGTTCTAACTCAGAATCCAACTCGCCAAATTCTTCACATAAATTGCCCCAAATCTTTTAAAAAAAGCAAACTTAATTTGAGGGAGGTACAAAAAAAGTGTAGGACAATTTTAGATATTGTTGGTAATTTGGTTCTAACTCAGAATCCAACTCTAAAAATTCTTCAGAAAAAGTGTCCCCAAATCTTTTTAGAAAAAAAGCAAACTTAATATCTGGGAGGGGAAAAAAAAGTCTCGGACAATTTAGATACTGTTGGTAATTTGGTTCTAAATCTAAATCCAACTCGCCAAATTCTTGAGAAAAATTGGCCCCATATTTTTTTAGAAAAAAAAAGCAAACTTAATTTGAGGGAGGGAAAAAAAAAGTGTAGGACAATTTTAGATAATGTTGGTAATTTGGTTCTAACTCAGAAACCAACTCGCCAAATTCTTCAGAAAAATTGGCCCCAAATCTTTTTAAAAAGGCAAACTTAATTTCAGGGAGGGAAAAAAAAAACTGTAGGACAATTTTAGATAATGTTGGTGATTTGGTTCTAACTCAGAATCCAACTCGCCAAATTCTTCAGTAAAATTGACCCCAAATTTTTTTAGAAAAGCAAACTTAATTTCAGGAAGGGAAAAAAAGTGTAGGACAATTTTAGATAATGTTGGTAATTTGGTTCTAACTCAGAATCCAACTCGCCAAACTTTTCAGAAAAATTGTCCCCATATCTTTTTAGAAAAAAAGCAATCTAAATTTCTGGGAGGGGAAAAAAAAAGTGTAGGACAATTTTAGATAATGTTGGGAATTTGGTTCTAACTCAGAATCCAACTCGCCAAATTCTTCAGAAAAATTGCCCCAAATCTTTTTAAAAAAGCAAACTTAATTTCAGGGAGGGAAAAAAAAACTGTAGGACAATTTTAGATAATGTTGGTAATTTGGTTCTAACTCAGAATCCAACTCGCCAAACTTTTCAGAAAAATTGTGCCCATATCTTTTTAGAAAAAAAGCAAACTTAATTTGAGGGATTGGAAAAAAAATAGTGTAGGACAATTTTAGATAATGTTGGTAATTTGGTTCTAACTCAGAATCCAACTCGCCAAATTCTTCAGAAAAATTGGCCCCAAATCTTTTTAGAAAAGCAAACTTAATTTGAGGGAGGGAAAAAAAATACTGTAGGACAATTTTAGATATTGTTGGTAATTTGGTTCTAACTCTGAATCCAACTCGCCAAATTCTTCAGAAAAATTGGCGCCAAATCTTTTTAGAAAAAAAGCAAACTAAATTTCTGGGAGGGGAAAAAAAAGTGTAGGACAATTTTAGATAATGTAAGGCATTTGGGACCAGTTTATTTTCACACAACTCTGCACTTTGCAGCACTAATATAATGTCAGGCCGTGGATCTCCCCTCCCTGATTCCGGGAAAATGGATTTAACTCCCCCGAGCGATGAGCGCTATAGACTACCGCCGAACCCACCCTTGGGCTCCGACGAATTCCTTTATCTCCACGCTGAGACGATTACTAAAATGATCGACCTCAAGGCTAAGATGTTAGCTGACTGGTTCCGTCCCCAGGGATTAGACCCAGAGTCCGCTGGAAAACTAGACCAAATATATGAAGCAAACGCCGCCGAAATGAAAACACTCTGCGAAGGACTAGGCATGACCTATGGTGAACTACCAGATGATATTCTCGCCCTCCATGAGAAGATCAAAACTATCCATCTTCGCTTGCACGGAGAAACCACTTCCCCCCAGGCAATTCAGCAGAAACCATCTCCTATCCAGAAAGGAAAAGGAAAACGATCCTTGGACGCCGAGGGCTACCAGATTCCACCAAAGCATCTCGTATGCAAAAACCCTGCGGAAAATCTAAAGATCCAGCTACTCTACCGACAGGTAACCCCTTCTCTCTCCCTGCTAACACCCCTCTCCCGAGCAATGACCCAGCCGAGTCTACCACTGAGAAGACCCGCAAACTCCGCATTCCGCCATACTTTGTTCGTCCGAACCCGAACTGGATTCTAAACATGTCGATCCTTAAGAAAGCATTCCCCTCTATCGCTGCAGTTCACGCTAGAGACAATTTTATCAAACTGACGGTATCTTCCGAGGAAGAACACCATAGGCTAAAAAGTAAACTCCAAGAGCTGAAACTCGAATTCAAATCCTATAACTTAAAGCAGGACAGACCTGTCAAAATAGTTATTCGAGGACTCCCGATATGTACCAGTCACGAGCCTATTGTAGAGGCCATGAAAGCTAAAGGGTTCAATGTGATTAAAATCATGCAACTCACGAAATCCCAAACTAGAGCACCAATGCCTCTATTTTATCTCCAAATAACCAACAAACTCACCGTAGAGGAAGTCTACAACATCAATGAACTCTTCGGAATCAAAATCTCTATTGAAAGATATAGGGGAAGGAAATCCCCCCCCAGTGTTTCCGTTGCCAGGGCTTTTTGCATTCGAGCGAAGCCTGTCACCTTCCCATTAAATGTGTCAAATGTGCAGGTAGTCACAGTTCTAAAGATTGCAATCTCGACATCGAACACGACACTTTAAAGTGTGCAAACTGTTCGGGTCCACACGCGGCGAATTGGCGCCAATGTCCCAGATTCCCGAAAAACAAGCAATTCAATACGATTAATAACATCAATCCGACCAACATTAAAAGAGCTCAACCCTTCCAAGCGCGCAAAATAGCCGAAAATATAAGTTTCGCGGACATGGTCACGAATAAAGATAAAACTGTGTTTGTAAACAACGATAATCCCACCCCTCCACAGGTAAACACTCATAGCTCCGCCTCCCCGCAGGTAGACCATCTTAACTCCGCCCCTCCTCAAGGAAGAAATCACAACTCTGCCCAGATGCTTTCGGACGAAGCTCTTCACCTTTTTAAAATTCTTTCAAGATTCGCTCATGATGACTCATTACATTTCCCGTCTCTTTTGAACGCCATCAGATCAGCCTTACCTACTCTCCGCGTAACCCATGAGGATGATGAAAAAGCAATTGTCATCTTCGAACACTACCATACCCACTACTGTAACTCAAGATAATAGCCCAGCTTTCTTTCTTTAATTATCCCATGTAGACCTCTCCTGTGATTGTTCTAATTTCGACTTTTGTTCACGTCAATTCCCACCGTCTTGTGTTTTCTCCTCTCCGACTAGCCGTTTGATTGCGCGTGCCCTTTGTGCCCCCTCGACCTTTTCCCCCACCCCCTTCTGCCCTGCCTGAGTTGGTAGAACACGAATTCTTTGAATTCCCACTGTTCTATCTCTCAACATCGGTACCAGATTTCTTGACTTAATTATTCCTTCCACTCCTGAGCTATGGCTCTATCCTTTTTACTTCCTTTGTTTGTTTATTTTCGTTCCATGTCAATTACCCGTATGCAATATCCTTTTATGTAATTATTTTCACTTTTCGATATAGGAGATATAGGGTCACTCACTTCCCTCGGTACTCCTTCAAACAAATTACCTTTGCCTTTGTTGGGAATTTGGTTCTAACTCAGAATCCAACTCGCCAAATTCTTCAGAAAAATTGTCCCCAAATCTTTTTAGAAAAAAAGCAAACTTAATTTCTGGGAGGGGAAAAAAAAAGTGTTGGACAATTTTAGATAATGTTGGTAATTTTGTTCTAACTTAGAATCCAACTCGCCAAATTCTTGAGAAAAATTGGCCCCATATCTTTTTAGAAAAAAAGCAAATTTAATTTGAGGGAGGGAAAAAAAAAAAAAGTGTAGGACAATTTTAGATAATGTTGGTAATTTGGTTCTAACTCAGAAACAAACTCGCCAAATTCTTCAGAAAAATTGGCCTCAAATCTTTTTAAAAAAGCAAACTTAATTTCAGGGAGGGGAAAAAAAAAAAACTGTAGGGCAATTTTAGATAATGTTGGTAATTTGGTTCTAACTCAGAATCCAACTCGACAAATACTTCAGAAAAATTGGCCCCATATCTTTTTAGAAAAAAAGCAAACTTAATTTGAGGGATTGGAAAAAAAATAGCGTAGGACAATTTTAGATAATGTTGGTAATTTGGTTCTAACTCAGAATCCAACTCGACAAATACTTCAGAAAAATCGGGCCCATATCTTTTTAGACAAAAAGCAAACTTAATTTGAGGGAGGGGAAAAAAAGTGTAGGACAATTTTAGATAATGTTTTGAATTTGGTTCTAACTCACAATAAAACTCGACAAATTCTTCAGAAAAATTGGCCCCAAATCTTTTTAGAAAAGCAAACTTAATTTGAGGGAGGAAAAAAAAATAGCGTAGGGCAATTTTAGATATTGTTGGTAATTTGGTTCTAACTCTGAATCCAACTCGCCAAATTCTTCAGTAAAATTGGCCCCAAATCTTTTTAGAAAAAAACAAACTTAATTTCTGGGAGGGAAAAAATAGTGTAGGACAATTTTAGATATTGTTGGTAATTTGGTTCTAACTCAGAATCCAACTCTCCAAATTCTTCAGAAAAAGTGTCCCCAAATCTTTTTAGAAAAAAAGCAAACTTAATTTGAGGGAGGGGAAAAAAATAATGTAGGACAATTTGAGATATTGTTGGTAATTTAGTTCTAACTCAGAATCCAAATCGCCAAATTCTTCAGAAAAATTGGCCCCATATCTTTTTAGGAAAAAAAGCAAACTTAATTTGAGGGAGGGGAAAAAAATAATGTAGGACAATTTTAGATAATGTTGGTGATTTCGTTCTAACTCAGAATCCAACTAGCCAAATTCTTCACATAAATTGCCCCAAATCTTTTTAAAAAAGCAAACTTAATTTGAGGGAGGTACAAAAAAAGTGTAGGACAATTTTAGATATTGTTGGTAATTTGGTTCTAACTCAGAATCCAACTCGCCAAATTCTTCAGAAAAATTTTACCCAAATCTTTTTAGAAAAAAAGCAAACTTAATATCTGGGAGGGGAAAAAAAGTCTCGGACAATTTAGATACTGTTGGTAATTTGGTTCTAAATCAGAATCCAACTCGACAAATACTTCAGAAAAATCGCGCCCATATCTTTTTTGACAAAAAGCAAACTTAATTTGAGGGAGGGGGAAAAAAAGTGTAGGACAATTTTAGATAATGTTTTGAATTTGGTTCTAACTCACAATAAAACTCGACAAATTCTTCAGAAAAATTGGCCCCAAATCTTTTTAGAAAAGCAAACTTAATTTGAGGGAGGAAAAAAAATAGCGTAGGGCAATTTTAGATATTGTTGGTAATTTGGTTCTAACTCTGAATCCAACTCGCCAAATTCTTCAGAAAAATTGGCCCCAAATCTTTTTAGAAAAAAACAAACTTAATTTCTGGGAGGGGAAAAAATAGTGTAGGACAATTTTAGATATTGTTGGTAATTTGGTTCTAACTCAGAATCCAACTCTCCAAATTCTTCAGAAAAAGTGTCCCCAAATCTTTTTAGAAAAAAAGCAAACTTAATTTGAGGGAGGAAAAAAAAAATAATGTAGGACAATTTGAGATATTGTTGGTAATTTAGTTCTAACTCAGAATCCAAATCGCCAAATTCTTCAGAAAAATTGGCCCCATATCTTTTTAGGAAAAAGCAAACTTAATTTGAGGGAGGGGAAAAAAATAATGTAGGACAATTTTAGATAATGTTGGTGATTTCGTTCTAACTCAGAATCCAACTAGCCAAATTCTTCACATAAATTGCCCCAAATCTTTTTAAAAAAGCAAACTTAATTTGAGGGAGGTACAAAAAAAAGTGTAGGACAATTTTAGATATTGTTGGTAATTTGGTTCTAACTCAGAATCCAACTCGCCAAATTCTTCAGAAAAATTTTACCCAAATCTTTTTAGAAAAAAAGCAAACTTAATATCTGGGAGGGGAAAAAAAGTCTCGGACAATTTAGATACTGTTGGTAATTTGGTTCTAAATCAGAATCCAACTCGCCAAATTCTTGAGAAAAATTGGCCCCATATCTTTTTAGAAAAAAGCAAACTTAATTTGAGGGAGGGGAAAAAAAAAGTGTAGGACAATTTTAGATAATGTTGGTAATTTGGTTCTAACTCAGAAACCAACTCGCCAAATTCTTCAGAAAAATTGGCCCCATATCTTTTTAGAAAAAAGCAAACTAAATTTCTGGGAGGGGAAAAAAAGTGTAGGACAATTTTAGATAATGTTAGGAATTTGGGACCAGTTTATTTTCACACAACTCTGCTCTTTGCAGCACTAATATAATGTCAGGCCGTGGATCTCCCCTCCCTGATTCCGAGAAAATGGATTTAACTCCCCCGAGCGATGAGCGCTATAGACTACCTCCGAACCCACAATTGGGCTCCGACGAATTCCTTTATCTCCACGCTGAGACGATTACTAAAATGATCGACCTCAAGGCTAAGATGTTAGCTGACTGGTTCCTTCCCCAGGGATTAGACCCAGATTCCGCTGGAAAACTAGACCAAATATATGAAGCAAACGCCGCCGAAATGAAAACACTCTGCGAAGGACTAGGCATGACCTATGGTGAACTACCAGATGACATTCTCGCCCTCCATGAGAAGATCAAAACTATCCATCTTCGCTTGCACGGAGAAACCACTTCCCCCCAGGCAATTCAGCAGAAACCATCTCCTATCCAGAAAGGAAAAGGAAAACGATCCTTGGACGCCGAGGGCTACCAGATTCCGCCAAAGCATCTCGTATGCAAAAACCCTGCGGGAAAATCTAAAGATCCAGCTACTCTACCGACAGGTAACCCCTTCTCTCTCCCTGCTAACACCCCTCTCCCGAGCAATGACCCAGCCGAGTCTACCACTGAGAAGACCCGCAAACTCCGCATTCCGCCATACTTTGTTCGTCCGAACCCGAACTGGATTCTAAACATGTCGATCCTTAAGAAAGCATTCCCCTCTATCGCTGCAGTTCACGCTAGAGACAATTTTATCAAACTGACGGTATCTTCCGAGGAAGAACACCATAGGCTGAAAAGTAAACTCCAAGAGCTGAAACTCGAATTCAAATCCTATAACTTAAAGCAGGACAGACCTGTCAAAATAGTTATTCGAGGACTCCCGATATGTACCAGTCACGAGCCTATTGTAGAGGCCATGAAAGCTAAAGGGTTCAATGTGATTAAAATCATGCAACTCACGAAATCCCAAACTAGAGCACCAATGCCTCTATTTTATCTCCAAATAACCAACAAACTCACCGTAGAGGAAGTCTACAACATCAATGAACTCTTCGGAATCAAAATCTCTATTGAAAGATATAGGGGAAGGAAATCCCCCCAGTGTTTCCGTTGCCAGGGCTTTTTGCATTCGAGCGAAGCCTGTCACCTTCCCATTAAATGTGTCAAATGTGCAGGTAGGCACAGTTCTAAAGATTGCAATCTCGACATCGAACACGACACTTTAAAGTGTGCAAACTGTTCGGGTCCACACGCGGCGAATTGGCGCCAATGTCCCAGATTCCCGAAAAACAAGCAATTCAATACGATTAATAACATCAATCCGACCAACATTAAAAAGAGCTCAACCCTTCCAAGCGCGCAAAATAGCCGAAAATATAAGTTTCGCGGACATGGTCACGAATAAAGATAAAACTGTGTTTGTAAACAACGATAATCCCACCCTCCACAGGTAAACACTCATAGCTCCGCCTCCCCGCAGGTAGACCATCTTAACTCCGCCCCTCCTCAAGGAAGAAATCACAACTCTGCCCAGATGCTTTCGGACGAAGCTCTTCACCTTTTAAAATTCTTTCAAGATTCGCTCATGATGACTCATTACATTTCCCGTCTCTTTTGAACGCCATCAGATCAGCCTTACCTACTCTCCGCGTAACCCATGGGGATGATGAAAAAGCAATTGTCATCTTCGAACACTACCATACCCACTACTGTAACTCAAGATAATAGCCCAGCTTTCTTTCTTTAATTATCCCATGTAGACCTCTCCTGTGATTGTTCTGATTTCGACTTTTGTTCACGTCAATTCCCACCGTCTTGTGTTTTTCTCCTCTCCGACTAGCCGTTTGATTGCGCGTGCCCTTTGTGCCCCCGACCTTTTCCCCCACCCCCTTCTGCCCTGCCTGAGTTGGTAGAACACGAATTCTTTGAATTCCCACTGTTCTATCTCTCAACATCGG